>OU612043.1:16662497-16935758 GCA_914767935.1 Coremacera marginata | reverse complement strand
ATTCGATTTTTAGAGGTTGTTTCAAACCATTCCAGCTTACGGTTGTCTATCGCTAGAGACCAAATATTTGGGGAATCATCATAACATAAACCAAGGACTATTTTGAGGAACCGATCCGAACAACTTTTTTTTTCTTTGGAGATGAATCAGTCCCCAGAAATATTGCTCACCTGTAGCGTGTGCTTAATCTGGTTTTGCTCTTTCTAGCTCGTCGGGAAGTCGGGGATCTTACCAATCCTTTAACGATAAAGCACAACCACATTAAATTTATGTGCTCTTTGAAAGGTATCTACGTTACAAGCAATAATAATTAAAAAAAGGAAACATTCTGCAGGAAATGAAATAATGGTACTTTAGCTTGCTTACTTTAGGTACCCAAGATGTTATAGGGACTCTTCTTCTGTACCCACTAGAACACTAGAAAAATCTAGCTAACCTAATGTTTACCTTACTACATTGCCTATTAACTATGAACCAATTTAAAATCACACCATTATGTTAACACTTATTTTAAATTTAAATTGTTGTTTTATTTAAAATTCATCGTTATAATGTTAATCGATAATTATCGAAAAATTATCATACATTAATTTAATTTGTTTAACAGAAATTAATAATTTGTTTTAATTTAAGAAAGAAATATAAACTTGTTTTTGACTCTTATAATAAGAATTTATTAGGGGAAAGTGGGGAGTTGTGAAGCACACTTTGCTTTGGGGTCAGAAGTACCTGAAAAAAAATTTTTTCTCACAGTTTCTCGAATTGAATCTCTAGAGCAACTTAAGATATACTTCCTAGTTGAACGATTTGCATGAAATCCATAATCATTAACGATTTATGACTGTTTTCCCAAAAAGGTCATTTTTGGAGTTTTCAAAAATCGTGGGGAGTTGTGAAGCACGGATGAAAATCACAGAAAATTGTATTTTTTGATGGAATTTCTTTATTGAATTGAAGAAAATGACAAAAGAATTATTGATATGTAGCTCTCAGTTATTATTATATGATTATTTTACTTGAAAAAGTTTGAAAAAATAAGAAAAAATGGCACATGCTCAATTATTCAGATTCACAATGAACACAAGTATAACCGCCGGCCGATACTTTAGGACATTTCAAATGGACTGCTCGGTCGCATCCATTACAATGAATTGAATTGTTTTTAGTCAAGTTTTTGGGCATGGGACCTTTGCAGATGGTGCAAAATTCTTCTTCCTCCGAGTCAGATCCTGATTCCAGCGCTGGTAATAATGTGCGACGACTACGCTTCGCTGTTGATGGTTCGAGTATTTTGTCCATCTTCTTCTGTTCCTTCTTGGAATCTTTGGCACGCTTCATTTCAGCTTTATCCTTTATAATGGCGACATTTTCTGGCGAAGTCAATATAGTAGTTTTCATAGGCTTGCGACCTCGATTAGATTTTTTAGCCGGAGTAACACGCTTTGTAGGTCCAACTTCTTGCAATGCATGGGAAATTGATGCGTTAGATATGCTTGGAATTGAAGATACACCTGATGTGCTGGCTTTTCCAGAAGCAGATGTTGTCACTTCTTCATGAGTTATCGCTTTAATCACATCACTACTGACCATGATAACGCGTTGATCTTCACCTTCATCTTCAATTGTCTCTTTTTCGCCACTCAGTTCAGCAGCAACAAAATCTTCAGCAGAGAATACATTTGGATTGTATTCACAAATTCCCGTGGCTTTAAATCCATTTTTGATATTTTTTGGCGTCGCACAAGCATCAAGACATTCTTCTGAAATGGGGACAATATCATAAAACTCCAAAGAAGAGTGCGATTTCATCCAATTTTGACACTGACGGGCAAACATCGTTTTAAAAGAGCCAAACACGGCTACATCAAGTGGCTGCATTCGATGGGTGCAGTGAGGAGGGAATGTCAACATAGTTATTCCCGCGCCGATTGCCATATCAATGACATCAACATTTATGTGAGATGAGTGGCTGTCCAGTAGCAACAATGTCGGCGAACTTTTTGTAGCGTGGGCGTGTTTGATGAAATGAGCCATATACTTGACGAATGTTTTTGCATCCATCCATCCCGATTCATTTGCCACACCGTCAGTACCTGGAGAAGCTTTGGCCATCCATGATTTTTGCATGTTCTTTCTCGGAAAAATAAAAAAAGGATGAATGGATTGTCCTGCTGCATTCACAGCAAGCGCCAATGTAACATTTGTGCCTCTCTCAGCGGAAGTTTTTTGGCCCACTCTTTTTTTCCCCTTCTCGGCGATGACTTTAACTGTTTTTGTTGGTACGGTGGGGCAGCCTGTCTCATCCATGTTCCAGATGCGATCTGGATCGTAACTTATTCCACTTTGGAACATGGCGACATCGAGATTGGTGAAAAATGCATTGACATTTTCGGTGCAGAAGGCCTTAGCACGATTAGCACTAGTCTGCTCCGGCGTTCGAAGAGACAGATGCGGATGTCGGTGCATATACCCATAATACCAGTCCTTTGAGGCTTTTCCACGAACATCCCATTCTGGAGGATATTGAACGCCCACCTTCTTTGCGAACGCATAGGCCATTGTTACTAACTCCTCGATGGTCAATCCATAATAAAGAGAGCTACATCGAAGGAGGTATTTCATCAGCTCTCCCTCTTGTTCAGCGCTGAAAAGCTGCGAAAAGAAATAAACATGAACCAAAAATAGAAAAAAAAGAACAATAGAAATAAAATAACAAACCGTTTTTCCACCAGTTGAGCCGAATTTTTTCGCTACAAAATTGGTTAATTCTTCATTTGTGGCGGTTGAGGGATCAATATTTTTGCTTTTCAGCTCAGAAATGTACCGATGCAATGTTGTATCATTTATGTCATGTGCTTTTGCAACTGAGCGCTCCGATTTTTTATCAACTAAAACCCCTTTTATGGCAGCCACCATGTTATCAACATTGATCGCCGGTTTCTTGGCACTGTATTTATGACGAGGCATATTGACTGAAAAAACACGAAAAAGTTAAAGTCCATGTGAAAAAATAATAGGACGAAAATTGTAAATGTTCAGAATTGTTTCCTTTTTCTTGGAAGGGAAAACAGTAAAATATAGGTAGGTACAAATTCACTCAAAAAAATCCTTGGAATTGCACTTAATATTTGAGTTATACAAAAATAATGCGTAAAAAACAGTACCTATAATAATGCGTGAGTAGAAAAACTATAATATTTATTATATTTTATTATATTATATTATATTAGAGTGCGGAAAAAGTATGAACAGAATTTCTTGCGCATGTTTTCTAATATTTTCCCCTTCATTTTATGAGAGTATATATAAAAATTGGTATCTGCGCAGGTGGGGAAATTCCATTCATACTTTTACCGGACTATATATTATTTCAAAATAATGCGTAATACGCATATAAAATGCAATTTTGAGTTTACATCTGTCATGTTTGTTGTGCTTCACAACTCCCCACTTGATGTGCTTCATATCTCCCCATTTGCTACTTTTTCCATTTGCCCACCGAGCGAGTGACATACAGAATTTTTTTGCGTAAATCTTTTGGGATATCGAAAGCTCAATCATAGATAGTCATTTTGTGTGTACTCACCGTTTCGATGCGCTTCAAAATGTTTCTGAAAAAGACACAACACTAATGCTCCGAAAAACTTTTCAAGCGAAATGTCACACACAGCGTCCGAATAGATACGCAGAAGTGTGCTATCAAGACAAGCACTACTACAAAAGTTAGGTTATTAGCGAGACAATATTTTGACAGTAGAGGGAGCTAACAAAACCACCGCTCAATGCCATCTATGGTCCTGCTTCACAACTCCCCACTCTCCCCTACAATTACACTGTGGAACAAATTCAGGTTAGCAAAAGTTAGGTCGATTCTGAGAGTGAGGGGTGAAAATAGAGGCTAAATTAGAAGACCCGTATCGCGGCGTTTGTTTATGTTAGTTCGAATCTTCTTTTTAATCGACCTTCGAACTTTGCAGTCTATTGCCGATTTCAGCATATTGTTTATATGGTTTTTTGGCTATAACTCGTCGACTAATTGATATTTTTTCAATCTGTAAAAGCCAATTTATTGCTAGAGACCTGTGCAACAATTAAAATGTTTTAAAAAATTGATTTAGAAAATTTTTGTGGTTCTTATGAAGCAAAATGTTTGAAAAATTATTTTTTTTTTTTATGCTTTTTGAAAATATTATCCACAAAACTAACAAGGAAAGGTCCCCAAGTGTCACTCACCGATTTGAATAATTTTTGGATATGTGATAGAGGACAAAAATCTAAGGTCGGCGTATTTTTTTATACGTGCTCAATCGATAGTTTACGGCTTCAAAATGACGTTTTTAAATCAGCGAAAATTTCGTTTTTTTGCTACAATTTCACTATTTTTCATAAAAATATATAGAAATTTGGTATCAAACGAAAGATATTTTAATCCATTTTGGAGAAATAAATTTCACTGTAATTTTGTTGTAATTTTTATCAGTATTTAGTCGATATCATAAGGAGCGCATTTTCAAAATTGTTTCATTCTCATTGATATTTGATTTAAGAAAATTGTAAAAGTTACCTTTTTTTTGTTTTTTTTAAATTTTTAACTTTTTATATTAAAATTTTCTTTATTAAAATATGCATTTATTTTCTTAAAAAAAAAATTTTTTTTTTTGAGATGAAGACCACAATATGTGTATCCAAAATTTGGTTTTTTCTCCAAATTTCCGTGTGTGTAAATATTTGATCGGAAAAGTGTATATTTAACAGGGCTTCTATACAACTTTGTGTTTTTAACTTCTTTGCCCGAAGGAATGAGAAAAAGCCATCGGAAATTTAAAAATATGACTTTCTATGTAAATATCTCCAATAGATTTCAACAAATTTCACAAATTTTTTTTTTTTTTATAAAGTTTAATAAAAGTACTTGCCAAAAGATATTTTAACAATACCAAAAAAAGCCCAAAATATTCAATGTTTCCTCAAAAAATTACGTAAAATTTGTTTTTGTTGTAAAAATAATTTAAATTAAAAATTGCATTTTAAAATCCCTTTCACATGGCATGACATTTATTAGCAAAAATTGATTGAGTTTTAAACAAAAATTTATTAACTATTTCTATCATAAAAAGAAACACCTCGCTCCAGTTATATAGCTTCCCACCCTATGGTAACTCATTACCCCAACTAACCAAGGGTTAATAACTGAAAAGTATAAAAAATATTTATTTCTTTTAAAATTTTCAAAATGAGCATGATTATTCTTAAAATGAGCATGGGAAGCACATAGAAACTTAATAATTAACAGAAAAGGAGTTTTGTTAATACAGATCAACATGTTATGAAAATAGGTTTTGAGTAATAACTTTTGATTGGAAAAGAATATTGCGATATTTTTTTCAAATAAATTATTTTTGAAGCTATACTATTTTATTAGAATTATAAAAAGAACATTTTTAAAAAAATAAATTTCATCAAAAATGATAGAAATTTCATCAAATGAAAATTTTTTTGTGATAGATATAGTTAATAAATTTTTGTTTTGAAACCGTAAACTATCGACTGAGCACGTATTAAAAAAATACGCCGACCTTAGATTTTTGTCCTCTATCACATATCCAAAAATTATTCAAATCGGTGAGTGACACCTGGGGACCTTCCGTTGTAAGTCTTTTTTGCTTCCTGTTTGATCTATATTATGCTTCTCAGTTTCTGTAATAAATTTCATTTGAAAATAAAATGGTCTTAGTCGATAATTTGCGTTAAAAATCCCAAAACCATTAAATTAATAGCGATTTATGTAGAAGTAATTAAAAAAGGAAGTTCCAAGAATAAGGAATTAGTAAAACAACTTTTTTGTTTTCAACCACCTATGGAAAAAATTGCTATGGATGTATCAACTACCATAAAACTTTGAATAGAAGGAAAGCAAAGAATGAAACTTATGTAGCAGTGCCAAGGGCCCAATTACCATTGCCGCACTCAGAATTCGTTCCAGTACCAACATACCGAAGTATTGATCTTCAAACAGATATCAGATATCAACCGCCGCTGCTAAATCCATGTATTTCTTCGCAGAATACGACCCTGGTGAAGGTACATCCTATGAAACATCAAAGGACCCAATCCTAGTCACACAAAACCAATTGTATGGAATTCTTGCAAATTTGTGTTTGACTCAGAAAAAATCAGAACTTATGGCTTCATTTTTAGCATATCGAAAACGCCAAAAAGAGTTAGAAAAGTTCTTCAATGTGAATGATGCAAAAAGTTTCGCTTATTGCAACGATTTTGAAAAGTTAATGGAGACGATATGGTTCACCTATAAAAAAGATGATTGGCGTTTATTCATCGATAGTTCACTAATCAGCTTAAAAGTTGTGCTTTTGCACAAGACAAATAGAATGCCTTCTGTTCTGATTGCGTATAGTACTGACACTAGTGAAAATTTCGATAATATGAAACACATTCTGGAAGTAGTCAAATATAACGAGCACCAGTGGCGCACTTGCTGCGACCTCAAAATAGTTTCATTACTTACAGGCTTAACGATCTGGTGGACAAAAGTCAGTCAGAAAACCATTAAGATGCGACTAGACAGAGTCCAACGGCTGGCGTGTGTTGGAATAACAGGGGCAATACGCACCACTCCAACCAGCGCAATGGAGGTTTTGTTAGGTATGCTACCGTTGGATTTAGAAATAAAGAAAACGGCAGCGCTAACAGCCCTCAGGATGTTCCGAAATGCTACGTGGCATGGAGCAACAGCCCTCCATGGTCATATGCGCATCCTGGACATGACACAGCGAAATGTCAGGGAGACGTGTATGCTTATGGACGGAAGGCAGAGAGTGAGAATAACAGAAAAATGTTATAAAACTCTAATAACAGATGGATCCGTTTGTGGAGAAACCGCTGGTAGTGACATCAGTATATTCACAGACGGCTCTCTGATGAATGGCAGAGGCGGGTCTGGCGTCTGGCGTCTACTCAGAGGAGTTGAACCTATCCTGTGCACTGAGGCTGGGGAGGTTCGTGTCTGTATACCAGGCGGAAATGCTTGGTGTAGTGCATGCGCTGGACCACTTGATAGATGGACGGGTAAATGGCAAGAAAATTGTCATTGCCCTTGACAATCAGTCGGTGATTAGGTGCATGCAACGAACAGATATTACTTCTAGGTTGGCCATAGAATGTCTTACCAAACTCAATAGGTGCGCTCAGACAAATGAGCTCACACTTATGTGGGTGCGAGGACATTCTGGCATAGAACAGAATGAAAAGGCTGATTATTTAGCAAGAGAAGGATCAGCAGAAGAATTCTGTGGACCCGAACCACGTATCGCCATAGGCGACAACATGGTGGCAGGCCTTATTAAGCAATGGACGGACTCGGAACACCGTACAAGGTGGGAAGAAGCTGGTAATTGCAGGCAATCAAAGGCGACCGTGAAATGGTCAAGTAGTGAGGCAGCAAAAGTCACCCGATACAATCGGAAGACTTTAAGCTGGATTACTGCACTGGTCACAGGACACGGTCCCTACATGTACCATCTCAGGAAGATGACTCTGACCGAGGACGATGCGTGTAGGTTATGCCTAGAAGAGCCAGAAACAGCAGCACACATTTTGTGCCAATGTCCAGCGTTGGCAAGCATAAGATTGACCATTCTGGGACGTCCATTTATTGACGAAGACGAGATTGGTCAACTGACCTACAAGGACATGCTTGAGGTGACAAAGGGTGCCTATATGAGGAGCATGCTCACTTATGAGTGCTCCGAGCAGTAGCATCCTTCGTCAAATAGGGGACGAAAAGGGACCCACTGTGGTCTGATTCGGCCAATCCCCGACTTATTATATATATATATATACAGGCTTAACAGCATCTGGCCGTCCAAAATATCAGTGTGTTTTGTGCGATTGGGATTCACGATACGGAGAAGGTATTAAAGGAAGAAACCAGTACAAACAGCATTTGACTGCAAAGTTCGAAGGTCGATTAAAAAAAAATTCGAACTAACATAAACAAACGCCTCGATACGGGTCTTCTAATTTAGCCTCTATTTTCACCGCTCACTCTCAGAATCGACCTAACTTTTGCTAACCTGAATTTGTTCCACAGTGTTATGCTAAGATATGTTCCTAAGAACTTAAATTCTATACTCTTGGAAATCATTATATGTTACAGAAAAATTTAATCAATTGAACAAGAGAGTATTGGCTTTTATGAAAGAGAGAACTAAATAAAAATAATTAAGAATACCATGCTCCATCAACGCCAGAGCGGAACATAATGAAAATAAAGCATAATTGAAACTTCTCATTAAACTTAGTTTACACTTAATTAACTGAATTAATACTCAAATAAAATAAAAGATACTTTAAGCTAGAAACTTACCTGACAATCGGCATCGTTGAGCTCAACGTAGACGATGTGTATGTAGTTGTTGTAATTTTTCGCTGACAATACGTATGCTTTATGGTTAGGATAATTTTGTAGAAAACTTTTTAAAAAAAAAACCGACTGCAAAATCACACAAAGTAAAAAATAATTTTAAAATATATGTTCCTTTTAATTTCTTGGTAATATTTGATAATTTATTTAAACATATCATTACATTGGAAAACTTATTATTTTAGTTTTTTTCTAATTTGTTTTATTATCATAAATATATTAACTTCTTTATGAATACAAAAGCTTTTAAGGTCGGCGCTAATATAATCATACTTTTAATCAGAAGCGCCAATTTCAAAGCTTTTGTATTCATAAATAAATTATTATATTTATGATAATAAACCAATTATATCTTTATCATTATAGTTATAGTAATATTTTTAGTTATATTTATAATACGAATTATAGTTATAGTTATATTTATCCTTATATTTTCAGTTATAACTATTGTTATATTTACAACTATAATTATAGTTATTTTTATAGTTATATTTATAAATTTAGTTATAGTTAGTTTTATAGATATATTTATAATTATAATTATAGTTATAGTTATAATCATAGCTATAGTTATTTTTATAATTATAGTTATATATATAGTTATATTCCAAACTAGTATTGATTAAATGTTACCACTTTTACTAGTTAGTTACTAGCTAGTTTTTAAGTTTACCAAAAACAAAAAAAAAACTTTTGTAGCTATACAGAACTAAAGAAAAAGAAGTGGTTTTGTGGCTGTAAACTGCTGCCAGCGGTGGGCAACTACATGGAATGTGCGTGCCACTATACAACCTTTTAAGAAAACAATTTTCGGCTCCTTACACACCGCAAAATTTAAGGTCTTTCGCGGCATTGCACTTTTCTATATAATCGACAAATATTTTTGGGCCAAAATGTCAGAGATAAATCTTGAATAGTTATACCTTAATAATGCAAGAAAAATTTTGGTCTAAAACAAAATACTGCTTAAAAAAATTTTTTTTAAAAGGTGTCTTTTTTAGATTTAGATTTAGATTTATTGTTCAAAATATGTTGGCATATAAGAATTATTTCTTTTGAATGCCGCAAAAAAAGATAAATAACAATTAGATTTAATAAAGATCAACTATCTTATTTTATAAATTATATAAATCAATAAAAATAAGTAAATAAAGTGAGTTTAAATTATAAAAAATCAGATAAAAATAATAAGAGGAAATAACAACAAATGATGTAGAATGAATTTGAAGGAGGACTTAACATATTTAAAATAAGTTATATAGAAGCGAAAATAGGAGAAAGTAGGGAGCGAAAAGATACAGAAAAGAGTTAGGAGAAATGTTCAAAAATTAAACGCTTGAAGGCACTATGGTTGGAAACAGCTTTAATGCTGTTCGGCAAAGAATTCCACAGTCTTATTGCACTGACGAAGAAAAGCCTGCTTGAGTTTGTGTAACAGTAATTTGGGATCAAGAGGTTCATACTGCGGCTTGACCTGCAGAACTGAATTTTTTCAAAAAGATAGTGTGGGCAGCGCGAGTATAAAATCTTATGCAAAAATAAACAATTTCTCGCTTCAAGGTAGCGAAATGGGCAACAACCAAGTAATTTTGTCCTGAAAAGAGACACATGGCTAAACTTCTTTAATCCATAGACATAACGGGCGGCATTATTAAGAGCAACTAGGAGCTTGTGAGATGATCGTGAATCAAGATTGCTATAAACAACTTCCGAGTAAGTTATAATGGGCAACAGTAACTGCAAGAATAGTTTGCGTCTCGTTTCGGTGGGAATAAATGCCGCAGTCTTTCTCAGGTTTCTTAAGACGAAATAGATCTTACTCACACAAGAATTAATGTGATCTTCACAAGAAAGAGAAGAATTTATCCGGAAACCAAGATTGGTTGCCTTTGTTACAACTTTTAAGTCAATGTCGCTGAGAAAAATTGGGGGAAGATCGAGATTTGATAAGGCAGTTTTAGAGATCGGTAAGACGTACGACTTAAGGGGGCTTAGTTTGAGTTGATTAGTACAAGCCCATTCCGTTACAATGTTCAAGTCTTCATTTAATCTAACACATAAGTCTTCTATTAACCCAACAGGTCTGGACAAATACAGCTGAAGATCGTCAGCATATGCATGCATTGTGACGTTGTTGCACTTGTCGAAAATGTCATTCAGGAACATAGTAAAAAGAAGAGGGCCAAGAACCGAGCCCTGAGGAACTCCATTAGATATATTCATATACGATGAAAAATTATTGCCTACTTTCACTCTCTGTCTTCTGCCGCTTAGATAACTATATAAAAGTCGAACTGAATTATTAGAAAATCCAAAGTTATACTTGAGTTTAGTACAAAGTATATTATGGTTCACGGTATCGAAGGCTTTGGAGAAGTCTAAAAGGCAGAGCAGAGTGACATGTCCCTTATCGTATGATATTCTAACATCATCCAATATGTTTACGATAGCAGTAGAACAGCTGTGGCCAGGTCGAAAACCCGACTGATGATCTGACATAAGATCTAATGAATATATGTGGTTCGAAATCTGCTCCGCCATTATAGATTCACAAACCTTTGAGATTGATGACAGCATACTTATGGGTCTAAAGTCAGCTGGCTCGCTAGCATTGGGTTTTTTAGCAATTGGAATAATAGTTGCTACCTTCCAGATTGCAGGGTAACACGAGGTTGTAAAGCTGTGGTTTATTATGTGTGCTAGCGGGCTGAGCACATGTGGAAGTAAGAGTTTCAGAAACTTAATGGAGATTTCATCTTCACCTGTAGCATTTGACTTTATTTTAGCTATAGAGCGCTCCACATCTGGTTCACTTACCGCCATAAAATTGAACTCTGTCGGGAAGTCAGAAGCAGATCTAGCGTAATTGGCCGCGTTGAAGGATTCATTGGGCTCCGAGCTTGAGATAAAGAAATCGTTTAGAATATTGGGATCTATTTGGGTAGAATCAATCACTTTATTGGAAATACCGATGCTTTTTAGATTATTCCACAACTGTTTCGAAGGTAGTGAGGGACTTAGCTTGGACAGATAAAAAGTTTTTTTTGATAGTCTGACGGCTGAAGTGGCTTCATTTCTTGCTATTTTATATACCTCCCAGTTCAGTGCAGAAGGATTTCGCTTCCATCTGCTGTAGGTTTTGCTGCGCTTTTTTAATGCCATTCGAACAGAGGACGTGAACCAGGGGCAAGAAATGTTTTTGATACGGCAAGTGGAAAGAGGAACATGCTTTTCAAAGAGATCGGATATTTTATTTATAAAAAATTCTAACTTGTCGTCTACCGAGCTAAGATACCAACAATCACTCCAATTAATATGACACAAATCAATATAAAGGGATTCATAATCAATAGACTTGAAATTTCGATAGGAAAAAGTGGCGTCAATAGCTTCTACTGAGGGATTAATGTCAAATGTACAGAAAATAAGATCATGGTCTGACACAAATGATAGTTGGTCGAAAAGCAATACTAATGATATATCTGAGACAACAAAAACATCAAGTAAACTTGGACATGCATTATTGGCAAATACCGTAGGAGTAGTGTTGTTAACAACATGAAGACCTACTTGAGCCAAATTATCTATAAAATTCAAACAAAGATTATCATTTACAAGAATATTTAAGTTAAAATCCCCACACAAGATGAAATGCTGGAAATCTATGGCAAGGGAAGATATAGCGGAGAGAAGAGGTTCTAAGCTGCAGTTACGGTTAGGGTTGTACACACACGAGAGAAAAACTTTCGTATTATTATTAAAAATTTCAACATTCAGATATTCAATATCTGAACCACTTGATTTACCTATTTTGCTTCGAAAAACTAACGGAGGCTCTTAAGGAGTGAAGGCTAATATTAAGCCTTTCAGCATTGACACCATTTCAGACATCATGAAGGAAGCACTCCGAATGGTGAAGGAGTGGTGTCGAGAACAAGGCCTTACCAAAAACGCTGGAAATCAGACAATATTCTCTTTACTAGAAAGAGGGCAGGTCTGAGGAGAGAACCACTCAGACTTTTTGGAGCTGAAATCAACATGTTCACGAAAGTTAAATCTTTAGGGGTAACCCTTCATAGCAAACTGAACTGGAACGAGCATGTAGAAGATAGGATTCAAAGAGCCATGAAGGTTCTGCTTCAGTGTAGACGCGTTTGTGGTCTCGAATGGAGAGTAAGGATAACAGGAAAATTTTATACAACTCTTATAACAGATGGAGTCGTCTGTGAAGAAATCGCTAGTAACGATATCAGTATATTCACAGATGGCTCTCTGATGAATGGCAGAGCCGGGGCAGGCGTTTACTCATAAGAGTTGAGCCTATCCTGTGTACTGAGGTTAGGGAGGTTTGTGTCTGTGTACCAGGCGGAAAGCTTGGTGTGGTGCATGCACTGGACGACATGATAGATGACCGGGTCAATGGCAAGAAAATTGTGAGTGCCCTTGATATCAAGGCAGTCGGTGATAAGATGCATGCAGCGTACAGGCGTCACTTCCAGGTTGACCATAGAGTGTCTTACCAAACTCAATAGGTGCGCTCAGAAAATGATCTTATGTGGGTAAGAGCACATTCTGGCATAGAACAGAATAAAAATGCCGATTCTTTAGCAAGAGAAGGATCAGCAGAAGAGTTCTGTGGACTAGAGCCACGTATCTCCATAGGCGACAACATGGTGTCAGGCGTTATTAAGCAACGGACGGACTCGGAACCCCGTACAAGGTGGGAAGAAGCTGTTAATTACAGGTAATCGAAGACGTCCGTGAAGTGGTCTCGTAGTGAGGCAGCAAAAGTTATCCGTTACAATCGAAGGACTTTAAGCTGGCTTACTGCACTGGTCACAGGACACGGTCCCTACATGTACCATCTCAGGAAGATAACTCTGGCCGAGGACGATGCATGTAGATTATGCCTAGAGGAGCCGGAAAGGGCAGCACATATTCTATGCCAGTGTCCGGCGTTGGCAAGCATAAGATTGACCATGCTAGGACGTCCATTTATTGGAGAAGCCGAGATTGGTCAGCTGACCTACAAGGATATGCTTAGGGTAACAAAGGATACTTATGTAAGGAGCATGCTCACGCATCTTTTGTCCAATGGGGACGAAAAGGGACCCACTGTGCCCCAACGCGTACTGCGTAAATTAACTTAGTCATTCCGTTTGTAACGCCAAGAACGAGGCGTGACAAGTATCGAAAAATATATATATTTTTGATCACCATCTCCTGAGTCGATTTCCGTGTGTCCGTCTGTCAGTCCGTCTGTCGACACGATTACAGCCGCAATTTCAAAGCTATTGCGATGAAATTCAAAATATAAGTTTATTTTTAAAAAAACAAGGTCAAGTTCTAAAATGGGTAGAATCGGATGAAAACCACGCCTACCTCCCATACAAATTGACTTTATATTAACCCTAAAATGTCTCTAAAATCCACAAAAATTTAAGAAATGACTTGAAATTTGGCAGGTGAGCTTTGCTCTCCAGTCTTTATCTATGAAATCTGGAAAAATCGGATGAAAACACGCCTACCTCCCATACAAAGTGGCTTTATTTTAAAAGTAAAATCTCTTAAAAATCTGCTCAAATTAAAGAAATGTCTTCAAAATTTTGCATATAGGCTTTGATATATAACATAGACCACCACTATGATATTTGGCAAAATCGAATGAAAACCACACCTACCTCCCATACAAATTGGCTTTAAACATTAAGTCTCCTAAAAATCCACAAAAGTTAATGAAATGTCTTGAAATTTTGCCTTTAGCTTTGATATATAATATGAACCATTTCTATGATATATAGCCAAATGCGATCAAAACCACGCCTACTTCCCATACAAAGTGACGTCATCAAAATAGGAATACTTTCCTTATTATATAAAACTGAATGTCATCGTGTATGTAGTGGCTAAAGACGTCGAATATACTTCAATATGGCCGCGGGGGGGTATTTTGGTTTCGGTACCCTGCCGAAGTTCCACCCTTACTAGTTTTTTAATTTTTCTGGTTCATTAAAAACATGAAAACGAGGACTGAGTGACAAAATCTTCCAATCTTTTCATGAAATTCTCGAAATGGCTTTTCGGAGAAAGACAATTGAGCAATACGCTCTTAATTTAATATATTAAAATGAAGGTTGGTTCTTTTTTTTTTTAACGGAAAATCTTGAAATATATTTGGTTCGCTTCAAAATATTTTCTGAATTAAAAAACAAAACAATAATCTAAGACTATCATTATAGATAAATGTACAAAGAAGAAATTACCAAAAATCACTCAACATGAAATTTTCATAGCAAGAAGTTTTGCAAATATGCACAAAATACAAGCAAATATATATTAATGTTTGGAAATTGCTACATAGATGCCACGCCCATTGCGATTGTTAGCATAAAACACTAACATACAGACATTTTATACAAATTTTAAGGAACTGTTAGTATAATGCAATGCTTTTTTTTCTGAAAATTGTTAATATTGTAGTTTTTGTTGTTGTTCTCAGTGTTTTTACTGCACAGCATTTCACTTAACATTTACTAGAAGTTGTTTTTGCATGTAGAACGAAATTGAGTTAGTTGTGTGCAGCAACAAAAATTGGTAATACAATGTTAAAGGAAGAGGCAGAAGCAGAAGCAGAGGTAAAAGCAGCAGCCGTTGAAGAAGATGAAATGCACTGCATGCAGCAGAAGATGCAATTTTAGTGAAAGCAGCGCTACCATAAAAGCAAAAAAAAAAATAAAAAAATCCAAGAAATCTATTCCTTATGCATATGCAAGTTGAGCATGTGTTTGTGCAGCATATGAGCAAAACAAAAAACAAAAAACAAAAAACCAAAAGGAAAAGAAAAAGAAAACTCAAAATGCATATAGAGCATGAAGCAGCATTGGCAAATGACTGGCTGTCATGTTGATTTGTAACAAATATTTTCCATGCCAAAGTTCGCATGTTGCTCCAAATCTTATGCAGTCAACATGATGATGGGCGCATGGAATGAGCACAGAACTTCGCAGTAAATTTTGGTGTCCTGCTGAAATATGCGCTATGTTATGTGACATGTTTGCAACCAGAGCATTGCTTTCAACGTCAAAAAAAAAAAAAGTCAAAATGAAGGAGTACAAAAAATTTGTTCTACAATTATTTCGCTTAGTGTAGATCTCACTTTGTTGCATTGGCTTTTTTTTTTCATTTTTTAGCAACATGTGTAGCTACAAACATGCACGTTCGTAATTTATGGCTCACTTGATGCATATCCTTGCACTTTTAAATGGCTTTTCATTAAACGCTATATAAATGTCCTTGCCGAAAACGCCTCGAAAATGCCAAACATGGCAATTTACTCAAATTATCGCAGAGACAATGTTTTGTTGTTTGGTTTTTTTTTTTTTTTTTTTGGTTTGCAATGTTTCTGCTTTTATCCTTTTGAGCTTAGCTGGCATTCCTTGCTTTGGTTGCGACGCTGCCACTGCGCTGCGTTGACTATGCACAGCCACTAGATATCAGCACGCAATGCATAACTAGTTCGAGCTAAAAATAATACCAATGGTACAAAAAGCACACGTACAAGCAGCTCTAGCTGCAACATACGCACCCAACACAGTCAAAATACACACACACACACACCGTACACTCGGCAACACATGAAAATCCATTCAGTGGCAAGGCTATAAATTGGTTGCAAAGCATCTTATTAGGATGCTCGCAATACGATGAGCTAAATTTACGATATATGATAGCATTGCAACGACGACCAGGCGTTCCTAGAGGGTGGCAAGGTTGTTGCAATTGTTATATTGTTTGTGCTGCTGTTGTTGTTTTTGCTATTCTTATAGCTAGTACTTGCTCTAGTTAATTCCGCACTACTTGCTGCTTGTAACTGCTAGTATGTTTTTTTTTCTGTTCCTTTATTTTATTGTTAGCCATTGAGTACGTTTTATTACCTGCTCTGAAGGTTGTTATGCTGCTTCATGTTGCCCAGTCGTTCGGTCCTTTGGTTGGTTAGTTGTTTAAGTGTGATACGCGGTAAGCCGCTCACTAACACATTCGCATTTATTCGTTCAACACACACCTGCACACACGCACACACACTCGCATGCTCACTCTTTCTGTGTAACATTCCCAGCAGGCTGTTATTTTAAGCGCTTCATAGAGCATTAAGTAAATGGAATGATTCTTGAGTACTTGCTAGGAATCACAAAAGATGCTAAGGGCCTACTTTTAAAAACCTTTTTGTGATTGCCGTAAAAGTGTTTTTATGAATTGCTAATGGTAACTAAAAATTAATCGCTACATTATTTTATATTGATCTGAATATTGTAACGACATGCAATTTGTTTATAATTTATTCAAATATGTAAAATACTTTTTAAAAGGGGTTTTATTTAATCAAATTTTTTTTCGTTATTGAGAAATGAATTTTTTTTCCCCAAAAAGCATAAAATAATAAATGCAAGATTTGAATAAAAATAATTGATATAGTCTATTTAGGGATTTCAATCCCGGATCATTTTAACGGTATTTGGTCAAGGTTGTCGGGTTTCGATAACATAGAAGCCTTTTTAGGAAACAAAAAACGCCTGTTATTATAAAACAACAACAAAAGTTATCGTTTACTTATAACAAAAGTTACTAGGAAAATAAAAAAAAAAGTTATAAGGCTTATAAGAAACACATACATATCTTTTCAAATGAAATAAATTTCTAAATAAAAAAGTTACACATTTTTTAAATAAGAGCTCACAAATATTAATGCATTTGAAGCAGGCCTGGGCATTCTAACACAGTCACAATTAAGCTTGTCTTCTTAATATTGGTGTGCTCTCAAATCGCGCAGGCTGAGCTCATACAATTTGCAGCGCAAAGCGACATAGGTCATCATAGCATCATCGTCAGCGAACGACTGAAATATATTCTCTTGTGTTGTGAGCTTTGTGTACATGTGAAAAGTTACGCTCAGTGAGCTATGGAGCGCCCAGGCCTGACTTAAAGTCTCGTCTGCCAAACTAGAACGAATTTTGTTACAAAGGTACCCAGCGGATGGAAAGTAAAGCTTGGACTCTACACTTGTTGGAGGCAATGTCAATAAGTTATTCTTTTGTTCAAAATTGAACCGAGCTGTTCAAATAAAACAACAACTCTTAATTATTCTTCAATATTTATATCCTCACCTTCAAAATAATCACCATCGGTGACGATACACAAATTCCAACTTTTTTTACATTCTTGAAAACATTTTTTGGTAGGGCGATTTGGAAATGGTCTTTAGCTTCCTCTGCGAATTCTCTTTGATGACTTCAATTATCTCAGGATGTTTTCCCACGAAGCGACAATTAGAGCTTGGAGTAGTGGCGTAGATATCTTTTCGTTCTGAGGAAGGGGGAAAGATAAAAAAAAAAAAAAATTATTACCTTCAAAAAAATTGTTATTAATACCTGAGAACCAGGGTGTTTTGTGACGTCGAATGTCAGTTTCACAGACCAACCAAAGTGATTAGTGCTCTTAGTACGAAATTGGGTTCATTGCATTTTCCAACTCGTCAAATTATAATATATGTTGTGTAAAATTGTGGTGGCCGTGGCGTAGTGGGTAGAGTGTGTGACTCTTACGCCAGAGAACCAAGGTTGAAATCCTCCGTCTGACACAGAAAATTTTTTCAATTGAATTAATTTTTCTGTTCGGCCGTCACCTCTCTGCAGACAGTGGCAAACCTCAGAAAGTAAAAACTGCCATGAAAAGCTTCTTGATAACATAAGCCGTTCGGAGTCGGCGTAAAACATGTAGGTCCTGTTTTCGATCATTTGTGTGCAAACATTTCACATCACACACAACACAATTGTTCATAAGAAGCTCGGTCAAGTCCTTTCAAGGGCTGAGATGGCCATTTCGTTTTATTTTTTTCGTTTTATGTTTTGTACTCAAATGTTTCAAATTCAAAAACAAAATCAGCTCTACTGAAGATTTTAAATCACTTTTGTGAGCTCAACCATCGATATATTTTTATTTCGGGTGTAGTTAAACAGAAGTGACAATTTTCTTCAGTATAACATATGCTAAGATAACGCCTGTTTTCGGCTTTGTTCATATTTTGTTCGCTTTAAAACAAGAGAGGCAATGGTGCGACGGTAGCTTGTTGAGTTTGTAGCCGCATGGTACGCGGTTCAATGCGGCCATGGAGCAAGAAAGCTAATTGATTCCTTACAGGTTTTTTGACAATTTCTTCTTTTAAATATTTGCAAAAAAAAAATAAAATATACATAGCAAAAATATAAAACAGCACGCTCTGCCGTCTGTGCTGTGAGGATTGAACATGCCCAGCAAAAAGTGTCATGCCTGATCAGGCTGGAATTCCCACATAACAGTCATGACCGAGGCCTGACCTTTCCTTGAAAACATCCCCGATTTTTTCATGCAAGTGCCTGCCTCTTCAGACCTGAAATTTGTTATACATTTTTTACATTTTTATTTATAATTTCTAGTCTGACTACCAATTTTTATTTCAAATTCTGATATGAAATCCGGCTTGAAATAAAAGAGAATTGATTTGTTGCTTAATTTCATTTTAGAATACGGGTCTGCAAAAAGGCAGCCTGAATTATATTGTAATTTAATCCTTGAAAACTGAACTGAATAATGGAGGCATGATTTTGTTTAGATATTCAGTTCTGAATTCCAGTTTGACTACTAGACTAGTGGGACTAGTTTAGAGGTTGAACTAGTCAATTATCAAGTAAAAATAAGTTAGCCTCTTAATAACCAATTGACCCCGAAAGTAAAAAAATTTCAAGATCTAGTTCAGTATTGCCATGTAAATAATACTGTATAAATTATGAAAGGTGGTGGTAAAAGAATGAACAATCATAAAATTTCAGCTTGATATCTCAAAAACTGAGGCAGCTGAAGGCCACAGCTAGCGGGAATAAATTAGGGTTTTGTTAATTTTATGTAGACAATCAAAAAGAAAATAGTTTACAATCAGATGAGTTTTGTGTAAAAAAATCCAGTTTGAACCAGTAAATAATTTTGATTATTGGTATTAATTCATAAACTTTTTTTATAGTATTATTTATTAACTCTTAATATTGTTTTTTGTTGTTGGATGGTAGGGGTAAATTTTTTGTTGCAAAGAACTGGTTGACCAAGCTGATTTAAACCATTTTAATTTTTTTCAATTGAGTGCAAGTATTTACGGAGATGAAAGGTTATGTCGAGCTGAGAAAAAAATTGTATGGGAGGGGAAGGTCTATTTACACATTCTTAGGAGCTACAGGGTTAATTAAAATTTTACGACTTTGATTCACGTTATTGTTTCTGGCACAAAAACTAAGTTACGTTAGTATACTTTTGCTAGAACAGCCAACTTTTTTATTTCTTAAGATACATTTGTGTTATTAGTGTCATTAAAAAGAAAATTGAATAAATTATAAAGTTGATCATAAAAAAAGACTTCATTTATAAAGCGAAATTCTGAGAAATTTGTATTCAAAATTAAAATTTGGTCGTTTCAACCGATTGATTTCATCTTTGAACGGTCACAGCTTGGTAACGGTTAAGTCGGTGCTATTTGTTGATATACCGTTGAAAAGGTGATTTTATTGCCTTTGTAATGAGCTATCAAATAAAGCTACTAAATAAAGTTTTCCGTAACTTAATTTTTGTGCTAGGAACAATAACGTGAATCAAAGTCGTGATATATTAATTAACCCTGTAGCTCCTAAGAATGGGAAAATAGACCCCCCCTCTCATACGATTTTTTTTCTTAGCTCGACATAACCTTTCACCTCCGTAAATAGTTGCACTCAATTGCGGGACACCCTGCATAATAAAACGTGAGACTAAAAAAAAAACATTAAAAAGCGGTTTTTGGTCTTACCACCACCCTTTATAATTTCTTCCGCGTGCATGATTCAGAAACAATTTTAGATTTTTGGCTGGCACTTTTGACCAATTTAGAAAAATTAAACACTGAACTAAATCAAATTTTAAGAAATTTTTTCTTGAGAAAAAGAAGAATTTCTTGCGATGCATTTATATCTATGTGAATTCTTGCTTTGAGATATTTGGTAATGATTTTCATGGCTCTGGGGGGACGAGACTCGTGGACATTTCCATATCTACACCACTGGCTTGGGGAAAAAAGTCACGCGTGGCCCTATCTAGTGAATAGGGTGCTTGTTGAACGATGACATTGACATTGTTTTTGGTAAAATAATCGCATACAATGCATTATGTGTGAGCTGGTGTATAATAGTGGTGCAAAAACCCTGATGTGTCCTTCCATAATTCTGGCCTCTTTTGACGAATATACTACCGCAAATGCTTTAAATCACTCAAATAATATTGAACATTGACCGATTGACCTTGCGGTAGGAATTTCGAGTGCATAACACCTTGAGAATCGAAGAAACAATCAACATCATTTTAATTTTTGAACGACTTTGTTGTGATTTTTTGGATTTAGGCTCATCCGGATAGCGCCACTCTGGAAATTGTTGAGCTGTTTCGACGTCATACTCGTACACCCAATTCTCGTCAGCAGTAATGATGCGATGAATGTACGTATCATCCAGTTGAATGGAATATTCAAAGCAACTTCTAAGCGATATTTTTGTGAAACTCTTTTTGAAGGAAATTCAGAAATTTTGGCACAAGTCACGCTGCAACCAGTCGCATGCCTAAAATATCATGCAAAATGGTGTGCGCCAATCAAGTCAATATATCAAGCTCGCCAACTATACATCTCACGGTCAAGCGGTGATTTTCGAACACAATTTTCGTAACTTTTTTGACATTTTCATCGTTTATTAAAGTTGCTGGACTATGGAATACGGTGAGGTGAGTTGTCAACTGATCTACGACGACCTATGTGATTTGTAAATATAACGAGTAAATTACTGAGAAATACATGCACGTTAGTAAAAATAATATTAAGCTGTTTAAAGTTCTTCTAATTACAGCGAAATAAAAAAAAAAACCAAAGTGCGTCAATGTTAGAAAAGGAAAGCAAATATTGACCGCATATGACAGAAAGACTAGCAATGAGGGGAAAAGATTTTAAAAACCACAATTTGTTTTTGCCCAAGTAATCTTTGGTATATTAAACAAATTTCGCATGTCTCGGTTGACAAAAACCTTATGAAATTTACACAAATTTCTAAGGCTTCATACAAAAATAGTTACCCAAGTCATTTTAGGCAATACGCTGTAGGTATTCTTCTGTGAGTATAGCGTTGTTACTTATGATTCTCAGCATTTTTTATACATACACCGAGAAAAAAGCTTATGTTCAATTGCTGGCTTTGGCAGTTTTCAGTCTCCCAAGTTCTTTATTAAAACGCCTAAGTTTTACATCTGAACTTGCAAATATTTATAATTGGGCGGTAATTAAACTAAATATTTGTAAATTTATACATTATTTAAAAAAATGTTAAGTTTCAACAGTTATAACTTTTTGCCGAGCTTTGGTTTTGTTTTTTATATTTTTTTTTTTGAAGCGAAGTTTTTTAACGCCTTGTTCTGTGATTACTTGAGTGAAATCGACATGACACTTTCGACACAGTTTTTTTCAGAAATTTATGGCTTTTCTTTGTTGCTTGCGTTTATTACAAGAAGAACATTTAATATTAAATACAAAAATTTTTCCTTCGCGCGCCGTGGGGATTGAACCAACACTCACCGATTAAGAGTTTACAACACTACCCATCGGGCCAAACTCCTTAGTAACGCAGAGTTATTAATTCAATATTGATTACAGCTGCAGCTATGCTGCAGCACAACACAATAATCTATTAACCCATTTCTGGCCAAGCCAAAAAAAATTTTTCCCAGCGAAACCCTTATAATGGCTAGGTTGTAGGTTCCCAAAAATGGGTCTAAAATAGTCAAAAAATGTTCCCGCAATTTCATGTACCTGGGGCCGCAGGGTGCGAAAACGTGGCAAGCCCGTGGCAACTCAGGTGCGCAAGAACTTTATTTGGGAGCAATACAAATTATATGAAAAATCCACATTTTCGTTATAGTTATACGTTTATTAAAAAAAAAAACAACAAATTAATTCAAATGTTATGCCAAGCGCTAATTTATTTATATTACAGAGGCAAATTACACTATTTTCAACGGAAAACTATGATTGAAAAATCAGGTTAACCCATTTTTGTCCAGCGTTACGTATACGCAACGGTATACTTTTCTTAACCTGGAGGTCATAGAGTGGTAGATTTTCATTATCTCCAAAAAGGATGTAAAATTTTAAGAATTTTTGTGTCATGTTTATAACTCCAATAATTTGTCAATTATTAATTAAGAGTTATATTTTTGAGCTCAAGGTCTATGTTGCTTTCTGAAGAAAACAACCAACAACAACAACAATACCCTTTGTATAGAATGGCAATCATACAGCAGACTAGACAGCTGTTTCGTTGGCCGCTACACCAACTCATCAGTAGCCTTTATATGATAGCGATGATAAACCTAGCTGTTCATGTCTACTTGTTTTCCGTCAATGTTAGAGAAAATTAGTCTGAATACACACAAATCATACGAAAAGCAGCTAAAGTTCTTCGAATTTTCAGATTCATACTTATTTGGTGTAAGCTCTTTTTTCGAAGATATATCAAAGCTTTTTACCACTCACAGGCATGTTGTAGTTTAGTTGATGTTCTTCTATTATTCACTGTTTACTTACATTTCCAAGCTTGGGAAATTTGGGAATTTTCCATTTTTTTTACCTTTAATTTTAAAACTCTAAAATATCTAAAAAACAGATAAAGTAAATATTATTCTTAAACGATCCTCTTTCTTAGGCTTTATATTCAACTTTTGTGAATTTTTATAAAGTTTGGCTGACATACGTGGCTCCTGCGGGTTGACACAACTCTGGTCTATAACAAAACACGTTTTTGTAAATATTTTTTTGTTTTTTGGAAATTCTTGAGATCAATATTGGTGCAAAATGCTCGACTTTGCTTGTAGAATATCGTTCAATATCGATCAATTTGAAAATTAAAAATCTGGAGGTGGCAACTCGATTTTAACATTTATTTTTTTTAAATTTTTAAATTTTTTCTTCTAAGTTAGACCAAACTAAACATTTTTGGAAAGTTTCATCATTCTAGTTCAACGGGAACATGGATCAGTCCATAATGGGTTAAGCGCCACGTGTGCGTTTTCGCACCCAACGAAAGGTAATACATACATATCACATACATTTACTTACTGTTATAAAGTTGATCATTTATTAGTTTTTGATATATTTTCATCACATTAAGGCAATTGCAAAACATTTTTTTTTTTTTTTTGTTAAGTCTTTATTTTGAATTTTTAAAAAGTAGGTCAAAAATGGAATATTTTTATCTGGTAGGACGGAGAGAGTGTTTTAGAGGGAATGCTAAATTCGAACTCGCAATGCAAAAGCTAAAATATCAAACATTCTATTTATGCTTTAACATCAAATGAAACTTACATTAAATGCATATTAAGAAATTTCAAACATTTGGTTGCGAAAACGCACCCTTTGGCAAGAAATGGGTTAATAGATTTTTGTTGTATGGCTGTCAACAGATAATTGTGATATACTGCATCCGTTAATAGTGCATCTGTTAACATAGCTGCAGTTATATCTAATATTAAACCAATGACCGTTTGCAACAAGGCTGTTTGGATCGGTGGGTAGAGCGATGGACTATGAATCGAAGCGTCCTAGATCGACTTCCACGGCGGGCAAAGAATATTTGTTGTCTTTTATGAAATTTTCAGAACAGAGTTTTCTCTTAGTAGTTTCACTAGTCTTCAAAAAATTTCATTATTATTATGATACCAAAGTGTCGGCAATTCAAAGGACCATTGGATCTTATTTTTATTTCCAAAAATTGTGTTAAATACTTTCAAATATAATACCATAGGACCATTACAGGAAAATTTTTGTGGAGCCAAAAACGGTTGCACATAATTGCTTAGAGTAAGAAAAAATTAAGAATTTGATGTAAATATCAATATATAAAAGATATCTATAAAATATCTTCAACAAAAAGGAAATTATTATTGACATTAGTTCTAATTAAGTTAAACTTAACTATAGCAATGAGCACTTACTTGAAAAGCCGTGCGTTATGAAATCTGTTCAGTTAAATACATATGTGTATATAAAGCCGAAATAATTACTTCAATATTTTGCATAAGAATTATACAGCTGGAAGCTTCTATCCCAACCAGGGCCGTAGCTAGCAAAATGTTGCTCGCAGAACTAACAATTTTTTTTTTATAATTAGAAAACATTCAAATTTTTACAGAGTTTTGAATTAAATTCTTTTTTCTGAAATGATTTTAAATAGGGAAATTAGGTTATTTTCAAAATATGAAAAAAATATTTTTTTTTTTGAAGCGAAGCTTTTTACTCCTCGTTCTGTGATTTGCTTAGAGTGAAATCTGAAAAATTTTCGACAGATTTTTTCTTGGAATTTTGATGATTTCTTTGTTGCTAGCGCTTATTACAACAAAAAAATTTAATACTTTAATATTAAATACTAAAAATATGTTTTGGTTCGCGTGGGGATCGAACCCGTGCCCTTTTTAACGATAACCCAGTACACTACCCACTAGGCCATAAAGACCTGTGGGAAAAGGTTGTTAATTTAATCTTAGTTATTACAGAAGCTATGCTGCAGTAGATCGTCACCATCTATCAATAGGTAGAGGATTGTGTATTTGCTATGCTACAAAAATTTGCTTTTATTTGCCACAAGGCGTCTCCAGCATCGGTGTGCTTGTATTTTGAATGCGTTTGTGGTGTTGTTGGCATAGAGTATAAATTATTATGTAGAGATTGCATCAACTCTGCTTAATCTCTGGCATGTGTTAGCAGAGGTTAACAGAGTTTTTTTCTTCATGTTTTTAAGTGAAATAACTCTGTTAACACTGTTAGCAGAGTTGATGCAATCTCTAGATAATAAATTACACTCTATGCTTTAAGCGTCAAAAAAATAGATGATATCAATAAATATGGAATTAACAAACGCATACATGATATCGGCAAGGTATCTAAAATGTTTGTTAAATTTTGTTTCGTGTGCGTTCTGTAATATGTATATATTTTTGAAGCGAAGTTTTTTAATCCTCGTTCTGTGATTTGCTTGGAGTAAAATCTGAAAAATTTTTGACAGATTTTTCGCTACGCAGTAAGCTGTTAAAGGAAAAAAATTTGTTCAGTGCAGCCAAGTTCACAACCATGTGTGGAGAGTTAAAATGGAGAGTCGCTGGCATTATATGCCCGTATATGTAATTGGCGTGGAAATTTGACATTCAACAATAAAAAATAAGCAGTAGATATGTTTTCTGTATATATGTAATAAATTTTATGTTATTTTAAATTTTTGAATTTAAAAGTTAATTTATAAAAAAGAAAAATATTTTTAAGCTATCAAATCTATGTAACTGTGAAAAAGCTTCGCTTCTCTCGTGTGTCCAACGACGCACCTGTGTTTTTTTAATAATTTCGAACATTCATTTTTCTCTTTACAAAGAGAAATTATTGATTAATATGCTTTCCCGAAAGTCGACAAATTTTTTTTTATGATTTTATGATTAATTTAATTGATATTATTTTTGTTGATTGATCAAAAAAAAAAATTTATAAAAATAATTTAGCTCAAGACCACCCAAAAAAGTTTCCATTTTTATTAACATTATTTTAATGCTTTTAAATTTTGAAAAAGCAATATTCTGCGAGTAATATTTCGTTTGCTACGGCACTGATCCCAACATCAAAACTCATTCATATGTTGCGAGAACATAAGTTAGCAATTATTATGGTCTCCATTGCATATGAATAACAATTAATTGCATACAAATAGTGAAACATTTATGCGTCTTAGCTTAATTTCCTCGAATTAATTATATGCAATAACTCATTTGCTCCCACTGTGTTGTGCGTCCATTATTTTGGACCCCATAGATTTCCCTAAATAATAACAACATACGAACATAATAACACCGAATACTTGGATTGTTATCGATTTGCTGCCAAAAAAGTGTTGGCATAACGCAATACAGCTTCACTGAAAGTTTTTATTGACAATTACTTATACTAAAGTGTAAGATTGAAAAAGATGTTTTTATTTCTGCTGCCATCGAACAAATAAGTTGGGCCTTTTAAACTTTCGCAAATTATTTGTAACATTTGTTTTTTATGTTTGGTCAAATTCAATAAGTTATAAGAGTATATTTTGCAATATTTTCCAACACTGGCAATGCTCATAGATACTATTCAAATGCAGCGCGGATGTTTTGTAAGCTTGAAAATATATATGTATGCTCAACAGTTAGCACAACACACACAAATAACTTCCCACATGCACTTGCGAATAGGTACACGACTTGAGTTGTTGTTGTAATAAATACAATTAGGTCAAGGATGTGGTTTACGATATGCGATGCGATGATCAGCCGCATAAATCGATGCTGGTGCCTACTTCCCTGTCTTCCTTTACTTGAATTTGCTAACGTTACAACCCACAATATTTTTTCCCCCTCTTTTCCACTCACTAGCGCTGTCTCTAGCACAGTTTACACAATTTACGTCATACGTTGTGTCTTAGTTAGTGTAACGAATTGTTACGTTATCAGAATACGAACTAGCAAAAAAAAAAAAAAAAATACAAGCTAAGAAGGATAAAGGATGAAAATGAAAAGCAGAAAAAAAAAATCAAATAATACTTTTCAAGGCTTTCAAGTGAAAATTCTCTCGAATTCGCAACTAGAAGGTTGGCCCATATGAGGCCAATGAAATTGGTTTTTGGGTGCGACAGCCGTTCACTGGCGCAACTTAATTCGAAGTCATCTATTTTGTTGCTCTATCTTTCGTCTCTTTATCATTTTGTCTCATTCTTCTAAGGAGCGCAGGGGATCAATTTGTTGTGTAAATAATTTATTTAGTGTTAGTTTGGTATGCTTTTGGAATGTTGTTGTTTTTCTTAATGTTGTTTCTGTTGCGTTTTTCTTCATGTTGTTTAAGTTATATATTATTTTTCTACGTTGCAGTCTTTAACTATCTGTGGTTTTCACAAACATTTTTCACGATTATTTTTTTTTTTAGTGCTTCGTGGTCTGGGTAAAAAAAAAAACAATTTATAACATTAAATCGGCTTGAGCTACTGAATTTTTTTTTTAAGATATTTTTAGAAAAATAGCTCTGCAATAAATTTGATCTACATTTTTTTCAGAGTATTTAATTTGAAACCTAAATTTATTTACGGACAATTTAGAATGGTATTGATAATTATAACAATTAACAGTACGTTCAAAAAGTCCATAGGACGATTTTTTTTCCATATGATTTTTATTTAGTACCAACCTTCAAACGATACGTATAAAAATTTGACAACAATCTGACAATTGATTCATGAGTTATAGCATTCTGTGTGCAACTATTGTTATTAAAAAAAAAAAAAAAAATGGAGAAAAGTGAATTTCGAGTTTTGATAAAGCATTGCTTTTTGATGAAAAATAATACAGTGGAAACCAAACAATGGCTTGATAAACATTATCCGGACACTGCTCCATCGAGACAAATGGTAGAAAAGTGGATTGCTGAACTTAAACGTGGTCGTACCAGCAGGCCCGCAGAAAGCCAAGTTCGGGCCCGGGGGTTACAAAATACGGCACCCCTCAAAATCTTTTGAACAGAAAAAAAAAAAATGCAATTATAATTGTATTAAACAATGCAAGCTATTGCAAGATACATGCGAAAATTATTGTTTAGTTCTTAGTTAATATTTATAGTGCGTTGTGGTATTTAAGTCTCACACCATGACAAATTAAGTACATTTTATTGTTTGTTATCTGTATTAATTGTCAATACCTAACGACAACTTTTTTGTGTAAAATTCAAAATAAATAAAACCTACTTTTCTTTTCATTCTTTTGTATTTTAGTTCTTTTTATTCATGTCAAACAAAATATCAAAATTCATGTTAGATCAAACAAAAATCAATATAAAAAAATAGGTTAATATAAGGGGCTGTTCATGAGATACGTCGCATTGGCCAATTTTGACCCCACCCCCCTTATGTTACACTTCGCCACAAAGTCTTTAACACACCACCCCTCTCTCCGATGTCACGTCACAATATCACTTTTTTACATTTTTGGAGTTTTTTTTTTTATAATTTAGCAGTTTGTTATGAAAAAACTAGAACACGTTTTATTTATTATAACTTTTAATATTATGGAAATAACAAGGAAATTTCACATTGTTCTATTGTGTTTGAATAAGAATTTTATAAAAAATTTAACCATGTGAACAGAGCTAAACACAAATTAAGGCTTTTCTGACGTTTAAAACAAGAACACCAACGTTACACATTATAACTTGGATATGCGAAAATTGTGTGAATTGTTATGTTTGTTTAAGTTTTTTTTATTACTCTTTGATGTTTATTTTGAGCGTGAAGTTATAACAGCTTTTTTCGATGACTGCTTTAGAGTAAGAATTCACACTTCAGTTCAGCAAAAAACTGATTTTTGAAGCTGGTACACTTGTTAAAGGTGTTTCAAATGCCATTTATATCTTTGTTCGATTTAAACATGGTTTTTTTAGGTGCATTTTTTTATTGATAAAAAATTAAATCAATATAAATATTATTATAGTTAAACAATAAAATTTAATTTAAAAAAAATTAAAAATTTTGAAAACTGAATTCAAAATTTTTTGTGACGTAACGCACGACCTACCCCCCCCCCCCCCCCCCCTCCACCATGTCACACTTCGTCTCAAATGTTCAACTCCCTTCACCCCCTAATAATGTGACGTACTTTATGAACAGCCCCTAAGCTACAATGACGTAGGATTTTTTTTTTATTCATTATCCACCTCATTCTATATATTTGGATAAATCAGGGCTTATTATATAAATGTCGCGTACGTAACATAACATAACAGCATATTGTTTTTCCAGATATGCGCTGAAAAACGACCATGTTTTTTTTATATATTGAATACTATAAGAAAGTTTTTCTACTGGGTATTTCTACTGATGAGTGAAACACTCATACTCCTATACTCTGTTATCACGACATACATAAATATATTAAAAAGGAATAAATGCAAGTCAAATATATATCCAGAAGTGTCCAACTTAAAAAAAAAGTATCAAAGTAATTCAAAAGTTCCCTCGCCACGAGCATAAGAAAGTTTCATTATAATTTTTGATATCGTAAATACAAAGCAAAGAAGAAATATGAACTTTTCTCCCTCTACAACAAATTAGCTTTTTGTTACTTTTTTTACCCGCCTCTCCGGGCCCCCTTAAAACTCCGGGTCCGGGGGGAAACACCCCGTCCCCCCCCCTCTCGACGGGCCTACGTACCAGCACAAATGATGCAGAGCGCAGTGAACGCCCACATCAGACTGTTATTCCACAAAACATCAAAA
This sequence comes from Coremacera marginata, assembly GCA_914767935.1. Taxonomy (NCBI): domain Eukaryota; kingdom Metazoa; phylum Arthropoda; class Insecta; order Diptera; family Sciomyzidae; genus Coremacera; species Coremacera marginata. Next base: position 16,905,900 of record OU612043.1, on the reverse strand, counting down.
AAATCAACAAATTGAATATGAACGATCGCAAAGTGAAGGTGCACGCGCTAGCTGACATTGTAAAGATATCAGATGGTAGTGTTTTTACCATTTAACACGAACATTTGGGTATGCGAAAGGTCTGATCCGCGTGAGATCACAGTCGACCAAAAACAACAACGAATTGATGCTTCAGAGGAGTGTTTGGCGCTGTTAAACCGCAATAAAATCAAATTCTATCGAAGATATGTGAAAATGGTCGACGTGAACAGGCGACGTGAAACAGTCGACGAACCAAATCCAAAGCGAGCAAAGACCCAACAGTCGGCTTGTAAGGTGATGTCGTCTGTATTTTGGGATGCGAAAAGAATAATATTCATCGACTATCTCCAAAAAGGAACCACCATCAACAGCGACTATTACTGTGCACTTTTGGATCGATTGAAGGCTGAAATCACCAAGAAACGACCACATTTGCAAAAGAAAATAGTGTTGTTTCACCAAAACATTGCACCGTGTCACAAATCGAGGAAAACGATGGCAAAATTGAATGAATTGGGCTTCGAATTGCTTACCCACCCAACGTATTCTTCAGATTTAGCCCCCAGCGACTTTTTCCTGTTTTCAGATCACAAGCGAATGATTGCTGGAAAGAAATTCAAGACCAATGACGAGAAATTTTGACGAGAAAGAGAAATCGTTCTATAAAAGTGGTATCAAAAAGTTGAAAAATCGCTATACTCGTTGTATTGCTCTCGAAGGCAACTATGTTGAATAATATAATCGAGTTTTATCAAAATTTTGTTTTTTTCTTACTTATCCTACGGACTTATTGAATGACCTGTTATAATAAAATTTTCATTGAAAATTCTATGAATTGTGATTTCATGTAAGAAAAATTCATTAAAATTATTCTTTAAACAAGTACTGTCACCATGGTGGAATGAGTCATTGGTCCTTACTTCTTTAAAAATAAGACTGAGCGTGAGCGCTAAAAAGCCATAATTAATGATTTTTTTCTGTCTCAATGACATTGTTTTCTAACAGAACGGCTCCATATGCCCTACACGGCATTAAACAATCGAATTGATGGCCAAATCTCTAAATGGACCAGTTAGTTTCATCATTAAGATTGTGCGACTTAAAACCTTTGGACTGTTTCCCCTGGAGTTACGTGAAGTTATTGATTTATGCGAACAAACCAGCAACTTTGAACGATATGGAAGACAACATTGTGCAAACCATTGCCGAGATACAGCTGCCATGGTTTGAAAAAGTGATAAAAAGTTGGATTTTCAGAATGCATTACATGCCAGCTCATACAAAAAATCAATCCCAGCTTAAATCATATACAAACACTAATGGCATTAAATTATTTTTCCCATAAAGCCAATTTGCAGTTTAAAATTATGTTATCTTAATTTAGTATTTCATTTCAACTCTAAGTTCTATACCTTTAAAAAATCACCCTTTAACCTTTGTCCGGTGGAAGAGGTACAATTGTACCTTTTCCGTTTTTGAATTGCAATAACTTCTTTTTGTTAACAGTAGATATCTCAAATTTTCTAACATCTCTAAATCTTTATCTCTTTCTTTAGCCATACCTGTACCTGTTATTGCTTTTGTTTATTAATTAAGGATAGAATAAATTAAATAATACTTAAGTATAAATACATACCATACCGCCTTTTAACGTTGTAAAATTCTTTCGCTAGACAAAGGTTAATACAGATTGCTATACGTAATCATCTCCCACTGAATATGTACCTCCATCTCCCATCTTCTTTTGTTTAAGCTTTTCACAACATTTTGTAGCAGTTAATTTTTAAGAAATTTAATCTTTTTAATCGCAATCCTTTATCCTCATAAAAGACTCAATTTCAATAATTCCCTTGCTGGTTTTTGCACAATATTTTCACGTTAGTATGAAATTGCCCCTTTTTTTTTTTTGTTTTTGCCCTCCCTGTTGCCTAAAGCAACGCTTCTAATTAAGAATCGACACCCAGAGCGCAGCTTTTAATATTTTATAATAACTTTTCTTAATTTTTCCCAATTTTTTTTCATTTTTCTATTTGTGTATCACAAATTAACACGTTTGTCGTCTTGTATTTATTTCTTTCAATTTTGTTGCACGTCTCCCCTGAGATTAACGTTATAAACGCAAGGCGCGAGCGTTAATTATAGGCCAAGAAAAAATTTTTAAATTTCTTATAAGTGCAGCTAAATGGTTCGGTCAGTCAATGTGGAAGGGGTGGGGGATAAAGAAACTAAGCACCATAATTGATGACCTGAGGTGCTTTAAGGAACGCACATAATAAGCGGTTATTATCATTATCTACTAAAAAGTAGATTTTCTTTTTTCGTTAGCTTTTGAAGCCACCAGCAGCTCATTAGCATAAATTCTGCGTCGAAGCCAGTAGATAAAATTACTGAAGTTTTCCTGTTATTATGTGAAAAATATAATAATAAAGTGTAGGTAAGGTTATACTGAGTCGAAGCTTAAGAATGTGATAAGAATAAGGTAGAATAAACTTAAGATAAGAAATAATGATGGAAAGAAACAACCCCAAAATGTGCCTGCGAATGAAAGTATAATTAAATAATTTGTCTGTATAATGATTAAGTTCATTATTCTTAATTATTGTTTACAATACTTTAAAAATCAACCATAATTTTTAACGAAATCCTTTTTTTACCTGAAAATACAAAATCATTAATAAATTAAAGTGATTTAAATATCTTTCTACCCTATGAACATAGGGTTCGGCCTGCTTATCATCACGTAAGTACGTTACTTAGTTCATCATGCTTTACCTTCGAAATTATTAATGGAATTATTAATAGCGAGAATATATATCACACAAGATAAAAATAATATTACCCAACCAGATGTACAAGGCATGCACAACTTTTAATTGAATATCTTCATCACACCGTCTACGCAAGTACTCGTAATGAGCCAACTAATGGATATTGTAGGGAATTCAAGAAGCAAGCACCATTTTCCTTCAACGGTTTAATTTACTTTTGAAAAAAAACTTTCCAGATTCATTTTCTGTTCTAAGTATGACTTTCCTTCAGAGCCTAATGTAATATTAAGTTGCGTCTCATCCCCCAATATTGGAGGGATATAATATGAATTTCCAAAAAAAAAAAAAAAAAATCTCAATTTTTTTCAAAAATTAGGATTTTTCTTACAAATTTTTGCAAAAAGGAGTTTTTTTTATTTCAAAAGGAGAATAAAGGAAGGATAAATATTTAACAATGAAAAACATTTTTGAATGTTATTTAAGTTAGAGAACTGAATACGAAATACATCGTCAGTTCCTTATTTCAAGTGCATTTCTTCAAATTCATCTTCGTCAGCTGTGTGTTCATCGTTGGCCAAATTATATTTAAATTTCGATGAGATTTGGCGGATCATATCCAGTTGCAATTTGATGAATGAATAGGATTGTAGACACGAATTATTCAAATTAACTTTAATGCTCTGAATAGCTTTTAGTGGTTGACTTGCAGTTGCGTTATCTCTGTCGTCCACGTCTTATTTATCGCAGCAAAAACTCTTTCAGCAGAAGCAGGTGAACCGGGCAGGCATAGAATATACTCAATTATTCTACCGATTTCCTTGTAGTCGAAATTTGAATCATCCAAATGACAGCAAGTGTTTTCGACATTTACAAAGACTTATTTTTGATAAACTTCATTTTGCATTAAGCTTCTTTTATTTGATACTGTTTCTGCAAAAATGACCACCATACTAAAACATTTTGATTTCTCATCTCTGTGTACAAATCGTCGCGTGAGAAATTAAGTGTCGTATGTGGGATTTTATCGGTTTTGAGTTTGCATAGGTTCCTTGAGCTGAGCTGAGGGTGTCTCATTCGTTTGGCGTAGTCAGTTTTGCGATATCATTACGATAATAGTCAGTTTAGCGATATCATAAGTCGTTACCGAGACTCAGAGGCATTATTTTATCATATGTGATAACTTATTATCAAATTTGGAAATTAAATGTCGTATGAAATAGTTTCTTCATAGGTTTTCAAAAAATGTGTGTCGTATGTTTCGAGGTAAGTTAAAACAAGTGTGAAATCACGACATACGACAAACCAATTCTAAGCAAATATCACATTAAGTCCTTACCGAAACAAGGTACGACCACTAAATTATAATTATACAGTTAAATGCTACATGCATATCCTGCATCAATTTGAAGAAAATCGGTCAGCTATAAGCAAAGTTATTAGCCTTCAGACTTTGAATTCAATTTTCTCAAACCTAAGCGACGAAATATAAACAATAGAAGTCATTTTCTTTTATCGCCTCGCAAATAAGAATTAAATTAAAGCTGATAGCAATGCCGCACAACAATGTCGTCACAAAGGCTTTAAAAATGCGGCTCATTAGGATCGCCAATTAGAAAAAAATACGAAATATTTCTTCTATAAAAATTCGTTGCAAACGAACTTTCGCTGTAGATGAGATATGTGCCGGGTGGGCAAACATATGCATTGACAAGTTCATTTCCGGCACAATATTTTAGTAACATAACTTTCTCATGGTTTACTTTCAACCAAAGTAGTAAAGCGTAGGTAATCTGATAGCTCAGTTGGTAATAGAAGAACTTGTAGCCAGTATTTTGTGTGTTTAAGGGGGTCCTCTGGTAATCTATGCCAAATTTTAGCCTTTTTTCAAAATATTGTGGAAAGAGAACGAGTAAAGATATTTTAGTTCCGTTTTTTGATTTGGGTAGCTTAATTTATTGAAAAATATACAAAATTTTGAAAAAGTGAATTTATGGACCGTTCAGAAAGTTCTCGGCCTGGTAACGAGGTTCTCCGGAAAAAAGGTGGGTCCAAATTGCGCACGATTCCAAGTGTAAACATCGTCTGAAAAAAAAAAAAAAATATTCAGTTACTTAGAATGAATGTCCCTATAGCCCCTACCTCGGAAACAAAAATCGAAATCTTTTTAGGGGGGGAGCCGCCACTTTGAAAATGAAAAATCGAATTTCGACCTTTTTTTTGTAGTCTAGTGTAGAAAAAAAATAGTAAACATTATTTTTTCGGCAAGTTTGAGGTAGGGGCTATAGCGGCGTAAATTCTGCGTCGTTTCATGCCTCATATATCAAAATCGGTCAAAAACTGTTTGAGTTATCGTGCGCAAAGTTTTGAAAAACATGGTTTCGAGAAAAACGCGTTTAAAGTTTTGACTTCAATTTTGAGGCACACAAATGACATTAACACATATTTTTTTAATACAATACTTACGAATATTAATCGGCAATTCCAGCCCCATAAAGTGTGCCTTCCTCCATCTCATAAAACGAGTTTTCCATGGCTTTTTGGGCTCTGCGGGCTGTGCGACCCTCTTTCGATGATGCGTACGTTTTTAGCTCTGAGCGTTGAAGTCGTTTTCCGTCGCGAGATTCAGCATACATCTCGGCTTGTGGGCCGATGACAATACCCATTGTTGACATTATTTTTAAAATACTTGTGAAGCCTTCGTTGAAAATGCAGGTTGCCAGAAAATTTGCGATTTCGACTGTGGTAGCACCACAGTGGATATGTTTCGGCGCAAAGGTCCACAAAAGCGAGTTGAACGATTCGTTACAATTTTGCGTTTCACCTCCAGTGCATCGGTTGAGTAGATCGTCGGATGATAACGCTTCGTATATGGGCTTCATTACTTGCAGAACCTTTCCATCAAGTGGGGCGTACGTGTGGTGAAATGAGGCTAATGAGCCTTCTGCTGCTGACTTTTGATAGGCGCACCAGCTGGACTCACCAGGTGGGCAATACATATGTTGTGGATTACTATCACTTGAACTTTTGTGATAATATGTTGACCATATTTCTTTTCTCATGTTTTCCACAGAGTCCTTATTACGTCGAATAGCAAGTCCATAGTAAGTAGTCAGCTCGCTTATGACTTTGTCTGTCAGTTTGCCAGTGCCTTTTCCACCGATGCCTTTGTTTTCTTTTTTGGCCTTGCGCAGCCGTGTGCCCATGCGTTTTTGCACGTGAGCGATGCACTCCTTTTTTGTGACAACGGGGTCGCCGTTATACGGATCAAGGTCTATAATGGCCTTGAAGGTTTTGCTGTCGCCATCGCCAATATATTTTTCATATTTTATGCCATATTTTTCGATCGATGAGGCAAACATTTACTTCACGGCATCTACCTCCATCTTGCCCGCACTCCCACTGTGGTTGTTTGTGCATGTTTTCTGGTGCGATTCGTACCATTCTTCGAAGTCTGCAGAGTCATTTTTTTTCCCCCACATTTTGCATGCCTGGCAAAGGCTTGATTTGACAACGGAGTCAACCACTTTTTTGGTATGTTTACCGACGAGCGTAGTGACACCAAAAAGAGACGAGAATCCCCGTTTTTTCCAGGTGCCATCCCCTGAAACGGTCAGCAATGAGGAGTCACAGTCAGGATTTTTTTCTTTCTGCTGTTCCTGCTCTTCTTTAACCGCATTCAATAGGCACTGCTTGTAAACTGCTTTAGCAGACACATGCATGTTTTTCAAGGTGCCATAGTACGCATCAAGGCACAATCCTTGGCATATGTCCATTAATCCGCAGAACATATAAATACCCTCTCTCCCTATTCCAAGCAATCTCATGGCAAATATCAACCGGCGATTTACAACAAAAGATTTACCGACCACCGGCGAAGAATTAATATACTGTGTAGCTTTACATTGGCACTGCAGACTCACTTTGAAGCCGACTCCACGCATACATGTTTTTCCAAATCGAATTTTTTGTTTACATTGGGCGCAGATAACCAGAGCAGCAAGCGTTTGGAAAAATGAAAAAAATTCCAAGAAACAGAACTGGAGGTTGTTTTCGATGATGACTTCATTGTCTTGCGTTTTCTTCAATTTTTTGGCCGATGTGCTGGCAAAGTCGGTGTCCTCTACTTGGGAGTGCTGGTTTCCACGGAAATGCCTCTTTTTTGTTCGATACGCGTACTTACGCGGCGCGTTTGGGTGGCTTTTTTTATCCATAGCAAAAAAAAAAACACAAAACGATTTTTCTTTTATTTTACAACAGCAGTTATCGCGCACGCGTAGCTTTCAGCGTTCGAAAATAAACTGAATCTCGTTCGTTTGCTTCTTTCATGTGAACACCTGGGCTCAAAATCATTTCAACACCTAAATCAAAACATGCATGTATACATACTGCATGTATACATACTGTGTGTGTATATTTTGTAATATCAATACATATTTTGGAAGAATTCCACAGAATTTCCGACTAATGACTGCAGGCAAATAAACAACTTTGCTGATGCGTTATTTTGACGAAAACATACCTACACAAAAATGCCTGTATCTCCTAAACTATTTCGAATTTTGAAAAATCCTTTTGGGAAAATGTTTTTGAGTATCTGAGCAATAGAAATATGAAAAAAAAATTTTTCGGATTACCAGAGGACCCCCTTAAATACAGCAGCAGGCGAATATTTTTTCATTTCGATATAAATCTGAGTTAAAAGCCATATACATATATATATATATCTATATACATATATATATATATAGCCATATACGGAACAAATAGCATTTCAACGAAATAAAACATAAAAAGCAGAAAAAACGGAACAGGAATATATCTTCACGATTATATTATATGTATAAGATGCTTTTTGGAAAATTTCAGAAATCTAGTGGTAGATATGCTGGCAATATTTCAACTTATCGATTTTAATTAATTGAAATACTAGCAAGTTAATTTTTGCTGCTGACCCTGCAGTGTTGTTGTTTTTTTCGTTCCAGCCTAGTAAACAAAAATATTCCTAAAATAACTATATGCACATATATATTAAATTGAAATATTATTGGCTTGCAAACATTAGAATAATCATTTCGCCTTCCAATTGTAAGGAATATTTTTTGTCGTACTTATAAACACCCTCTGCTTGTATGCTTTTCTATCGTTCGCAAAAAGTACATTTTAATAGTTAATGTTTAAATTGCTGCAAAAAAATTAGCAACAGCACTAAAAATTGAGCTTAAGTACGCAGTAATAGTGCGGATCATGCTTTCTTACACAGTGCCAGAATTGTCAAAACCAATGCAATAATTTTCCGTCACTTGGCAAACTGAGTCTCCGCTCAGTGTTGTGTTGCATTTATTTGTTTGACAGTTCTGACACTCGGCTCTCAGCCATGAATCTACCTTCTTTTATTGTGCCATGAATCGAAGCGAGAGTTGACGAAGAGCTGGCAATACTTTCTGTGCATTCTATTAATAGCTATACATGCTAAGAGCATGTTTACACAGAGAGTTTACTTTGAGTTTCCAGTCCAAGTTTGAATTTTGCCGCTCAACTCAAAATAAAGTCTTAAATAAAGCAGTACAATTTTGCTTGATGAAACTCAACTAAACTCATTTTGCTTTCTGAATGTATCAAAACTCAATTTGAGAAATGCCTATAAGTATGCTAATGTTTTGAAAAAAGCTACTTTCAGATGCAAATTTTTAGACCGTAATGTACGTTCAGAGTATTGAACGTTTTTGTTCTGCGAAATTTTAAACTCAACTAAACTCAATTTTACTGACAAATCTTTGTGTAAACAGCTTAAATTGAACTCAAACTAAACTCTCTGTGAATACATGCTATAGAACTTAATTCAATCATAAAGACAGCCCATTTTTTCGTTTATAGAGGACCCCCTGCCATTACAGCTTTATTCCTCTGGGTCCACAGTCTTTGGAGTTATAGTTCAGGAATGATCAAAAGTATTAAAAAATACACATCCAAAAAGGATGTGCACCTGAAATACTCTTCACAGACCTGTAATTTACAAGTGACACTAGAAAAGCAACCACGTACTAGTTTTCACATTCACTAACACAATAGCATTACTCTGTGCCCTATTCTGTAAAAGCAGTATGCAATAATAATTCCATACTGCCCTTAATAGTACCAGTTTAGCTACCGGTAGATGGCGTACCTTCATTACCATCTACTGGTTGAGACAACGAGACCTATCCAATCTCTTGCATACTAAGCAGGTATGCCAGCCCGGTCAGGTATGCCAGGTCAATCTAGACCTGTGCAAGCGATGTGCACAAACCACAGCCAGCACGAGTCTTCCCGAAGGGCCAACCCATGATAGTCACCTGGGCAACTCGGTCCCGTCGAAAATGGGGGTCTACAACATCCCAGCAAAGAGACAAAAAATTCTTTTATACATATATAAGAATTTTTGTTTTTGACTGTGCACATAGCACTGTTTCGTATATGACTGGCACTTCCATTCAAGGCATGGTTTAATCACCATACCCTAAACGAAGTGCCTACGATTTAATATGACCTGTGCCCAGCGTCACAGGTCGCCTTTGTGCCCACATATGTGACACTCCTTGTGCCCTAAGACACCATGTTTTGCCTTTTGTTGACCATATAGGCCATGACTCCATGCCGTGGATAGATAAGGTCACCTCATTTTTTTCGACGGGTTTGACTATCCCCGTGCTAACAAGTTTTCTGGACCATTGCTATTCCATCGCAGGCTTTTTTCAATATGATATACATATTGACCTGCTACCAAGATGGGCGCCACCCCGAGCTCTTGGTTCGCTCTAACCTTTTACGGCATGGGACATATCCCATAACCAACCCTCCTCCTTTATCCTGGCTTGGGACAGGCAGGCCGAAACCTGGCGGAGTTTCAATCATAAAAGAAAGAAAAGAAGAACTGATAGTTGATTTAAGATGACTATGAGCTACTTAAAAAAAATGTGTCTTCGTGGACCAGTGGGTAGAACAGCCGACTATGAGTCCAAGCGTAGTGTGTTCAATCCTCGTTGAATGCAAAAATATGAAAAATTTGTAGAGACTTTTTCGTTTTTATACAACCAGTGCGGCGAATTGCTGTGTTGTTGTTTTCACAAGAACCATTTCGTTGCATTGGTCTTACCCCCCATCTAGCTCGCCGTAATGTTGTATTCGCGACTATAAAAGCTTAACTTAAAAAAAAAAGTGAAATGGCCATTTTGTTTAATAAAAGCTCAAAACATATACGATCTTCACAATAACAGATACAGCTAAAGTAGGAAAAATAAATTTTAAGCAAAAAACTAAACAAAAGTAGTCTAAACCACTAAAATTGGTTATCGAGGGTTAAGAAAAATACCTTGCTTGGTTAACAAATAAATAAATGATTTAATATAAATTGAGCGTGAAGTCAACTGCACTGAAAACTTAAGAAAACTTCACCATAATAAGGAATGCGTCGAATAAAATTGTCCATCACAAAAATTACAATATCGTTTCAAGAAGTAATTGAAGTTTGTAAATGGTAAAGTTGTAAACGATTAAATAATAATTATTAGGCCACAGTGATTTTATATGAAAAAACAAAAGTAGAATTCTATTGAACTGGCTCAGGGGTAAATCGAAAGATATACTACCATACATTAACGCATCATAATATCTATTGGATAGGACTGCACCTTTCTTAACCAGTTTTGAGTCAAAAAAAGAATATTTTTCAAGCAATACTCAAGAAATATTCTCATAAGTGGAAAGGAAAAATATCGGAGTGATGATGCATAATAAAAATTTTCATTACGATCTCTTCCCATTATCCAGCTGCAGTAGGTGTAATCCTCATAAGCCAACGCTTCCATCGAAAGTCCTGACGACTGCACCGAAGTTTTTTTTTTAAAAATAAAAGTTTTTCTGAAATTTCCTCCATTAGCGGTTTTTTAGTTCTATCTGGTACCTTCCCAGCTGCTAAAAGTCCATTTTGTTTGAAAGTCCTTAAGGTCCTTAAGGTCCTTGGACACCTTCCTCAATTCTTTTATTTTCCGTTTAACCAAAGTCCAGTGTCTCTTGGTTGGCCTAAGTTCTGGACAGTTGGGTATATAAGCGTCTTTGGGCACCACAATACATTATTCTTCTCATATCAAGCTAAGTTCACTTTGCCATAGTGACAAGGCGAAGTTAGGCCAGCAAAATATAGACAGCTCATATGAGCGTATGAAATGGCAGCAATCGTTTTTGGAGGCATTCTTTAACATAAATTAAAGAATTTTTTGGGAATTTTATAACTGTTTGCACTTTTAAATTCTCAGCATTAATCTTCGAGAGAATTAGCAACATAAAACTCCTGTCCAGGAGGCCGCGCGAAGTCCGCTATGACGTTCGTCTTCGTCTATTATGCATCACAGAAATTTTTCGAAACAGTTTTTTTTTAAGTTTTTGTTGCCCGCTATTTCGCTGTTTTATTTTTAACAGCGTTCCTATCTGGGTTAAAGACCTTTTTTTTTCCTTCAGTAAATCTTCATTTTTTGGCTTTTCGCACAAAAGGCTCCGAGCAGCTCAACTTTCGTGCGCATTTTCTTTCAGAAATTATGGGATCTTTCTTGAAGGCGGCCACAATTTTTATACCCCAACGCGTACTGCGTAAGGAGTATATTAACTTTGTCATTCCGTTTGTAACGCCAATAAAGAGGCGTGGCAAGTATAAAAACCTGAGTCAATTTCCAAGTATAGAAACCTGAGTCGAAAAATTCTGACTATAAATTTTCGAAAAATCGTATGAAAACCACGCCTACTTCCCAAGCAAACAGGCTTTATATTAACCCTAAAATCCCTTAAAAATCTGCTCAAATTACAAAAATGTCTTGGAATTTTGCACATAGGCTTTAATACATAATATAGACCACCACTATGCTATTTAAAAAAAATTCGTTGAAAACCACGCCCACTCCCCATACAAATTGGCTTTATTTAAACGTAAAATCTATTACAAATACACAAAAATTAAAGAAATTTCTTGAAATTTTGCAGATGAGTTTTGATATTTAATATAAACCATCTCAATGATATTTAGAAAAATCGCATGAAAACCCCGCCTACTTCCCATACAAAGTGGCTTTATTTTAAACTAAAATCTCTTAAAAATCTACAAAAATTAAAGAAATGTTTTGACATTTTACAAATGAGCTTTGATATATAATATGAACCATCTTTATAATATTTGGCAAAATCGCATCAAAACCGCGCCTACCTCCCATAAAAAGTGACGTCATAGAAATAGGAAAACTTTCGTAAATATATAAAACTGAATGTCATCGTGTCTGTACGTACCCAAATTTCACCCACATCGTTTATCCAACCCATACATAAACCATATTCTTCGGTAAAATGTGGAGACTTTAGACCAGAAGTGGGTGTGGCATTTGACTTTTAATCGAACTTCTGTTATACCGTGTTTGACTGCAACCAAATTTTGCTTTGTAATCCTTGGTAAGTTAGTAATCTTAAGTTTATAATATTGGGCGGTACTAGACGGGGGCGTGGAACTTAATTTTAAACTTGCTACATCTACACCGTTTGTCCAATTTCAACCAAATTCTTACATATATCCTTTAGTATAATGAGAAGTTATAAGCCTACAAGAATGGGCGTTATTGGATAAGGGGCGTGTAAATTAAATTCTTATTGAACTCTTTCTACACCGTTTGTGCCACTTAAACCAAATTTTGCATACATATTATTTGGAATAAGGATCAGTCTTTAGATCATACAAGCTCCACGGAAGTTCATACAAGGCCATGGAAGCTCCATTCCATACTACTTTTAATCTTCTCCTGGTCGTTTGACCTCTGTTTTTTTAGAATCTTTTTTTTTGGACGATAGTCGTCATATCTTCATTAAATTTGTTTACATCACGAGAAACGGTTTTTTCATTAGCTTTCACTGTCTTGAAAATTTTTTTATACGTCTATTAAGGCTGATTCTGATAAATTATAATAATGTTTTCTCGCAATTCCAATTTGCTTGCCATTTATCGCTTTAACTAGATTCTTAGTGAACGATGGTGAGATGTAATATTATCTGTTATTAGTTTTGAAGCTAATGAAAAACAATTTCGTGTTTCGGATCTTTCAAAACCAAGTTATGACAAAAAATGTAAAAGACAATTTCATTAGACTTAGTCCTTTTATAGGAAACATGCAAATTATACCAGCTTTAAACAACAAAAATAACCATAAACATAAATGACATAAGTTCACTAAAAGTAAAATGTCTTTTTCCCCACTTCAATCACTGTGTTGAGGCTTTATTCGTACTTATTTATATGTTTTTTTGACTATATTATTGATGGTTCTTAGTAAAATGAAAAAGATTTCTGAGTTAAACTAACAATTTATATACAATACCGAGTATACATAAACTTGATCAAGGAATGAATATTTATAAGAATTGTTTAAATATTCAATTAATAATTTTTTCAAGAGATTTATTTTATATAATTAAAAAGTTCAACCATTACAAGAGAACAAACGTATATACAAGGGAATGAGTTCTTAAAATAAATCGCATATTTTACTGTTCTACAAAGATTTGAGTATCACATTTCCATTTCAGTCCTGAATGCGTGCGTTTAAATAAATTTATGAACAAACGCGCCTACTTAAGTGAAAAGATAAAAACGAAATAACCAAAAAATAATAACTTTTTCCACTCATCACAACTTTTGCAAAGTATTTCAAAGTAATTAAAAACAACAACAAAAACATAAACAAAGCATAACCTTAGCAACAACAAAGCAATGACGTCAATTTAATTAAAGACCTAAGCGCAGCTTTATAAAAAGTTCACTAAACTGGAGTGTTGGGATGTGGTTTAGTCTTGTTTAGCTAAGCGTGTGTGCGTGTGTGTGTGTGTGTTGGTGTGTGGTTTTGTGTCTACTGCCGATAAAACTTTTTAATTCATTTTCTTTACAGTTCTTTTTTTTTCTATTTAATGTTTTTTTTTTTTATGCAAGTGCTGTAAAATTTTTGGGCGAACCTAATTGAGCTGAATTATATAAAAAGTTAAAAAATTTTCCACACGCTGAATGAATACCAAAAAATTAGAAGATAAAATCATCAATATGAGAAACGTTGGCAACATTTTTAGAAGAAGCATATCGTCCAGCAGCAGCAAATAGATTGTGTTTTATGAAGCTCAATAATTAGATTCTACATACAAACATTATATTTTTTTATAATTTTTGCAATATTTTAATTCAGTCTTGTATATTCCATGTTTATTAATGTTGTTTGACTTAAGTGTCAAAATTTTGAGGCTAAGGCCAACAGTGATTAGATTTCAGTGAGCTCTGTTAGTGCTTTATATTTATTCCGAATTTGCAAAAAAAAGAAAAAAAACAATAAGATAATTATGGCTACAAAGTTCAAGAATAGTTTATTTTCCCGTTTTTTGTTGTAGTGAATTTGAAACATGTCCTCTTTTTGTGTTCATTTTATCGTTTATATATTATGAAATCTCAAACTTTGGCTGACTTCCTAAACGCATGTTGCTTTGCATTTACACATTGTAACTTATTCCTAAACGCAACCCTGTAAACTTTGATCATGTAAACGGTTCCGAAATGCATCACTGTTGTTATCGATACGCAGAGAAAAGCAAACTGCGCATCCATAATAATATAGATACAAGCATAAACATCTAGCAGCAAAATGGCGAATCAGGAAGATAAGTAAGTAATTTTTCTTTTAATTTAATATTGTTTATAATATTTCATTGAGTACTTTTTATTGCAGCCAAAGAAAGTGGTCTTTTCAATACAAATCTCTTCTTATAAACGCAAGATTAGATATGGAACCAGAATTTCGTGCAGGAAAAAAGAAACGGACTGTGCTATGGGAGCGAGTTTTGCGAAAAATTAAAGAAGTGGATGAAACATTCCCATTTTCAAGTGACGATATCTATCGCAAGTTCCTTAACTTTATGGTGACGTATAAGCGAATCAAGAAACGCAACAAAACGTCAGGGGAAGCAGCGACCACCTGGGACTTCTACGAGCGTCTAGATGAAGTCTATGGCTGCCGCAGCGATATTTCTGTTCCAGATTGCAATCTGGATTCAACTATTAATAGCGTTTACGAGGATTTGACTTTGGAAACTAACGAGCCATGTCTTCGTAACCCAACACCAAACCATGATGAAAATTCACCTCCAGTCCGCAAACGCAGTCGCGTGGATGTCGTGGATTTTTTAAAGAAAGAAAGCGAAGCGGACAGAAAACTTTTAGAAGAGATGTTGAGCTGCGAGAAGGAAATATTAAAACTTGAAAAAGAAAAAATAGAGGAAATAAAAAAATTACGCGAGGCTCTGCAACAAGCTCATAACTGGGTGCAATAAAATAAAAAACTGCCTTTCGTATAGTTCCATAGACATTATGGATGGAACTAAGGCCCTATTATGGATAACAACTTAGCTGAAGTTGTCTCCATTTAACTAAATTTGTCGTATTATAGTTGTATTACAGTTGAACCATTTAGTTTGCCTTGATATTTTATGAACTTTCACTGTAGTTTGCCTCAATCTTTTAATAATTTTCAAACTGCATGGTTAAATTGTGTTTAATACGTTATACGACAAAGAATTTACTTATAGCGAGACAACTCAAGTTAAGTTGTTGTCCATAATAAGATCTTAGTTGTCTTGTGATACGACGAACGTTCGTTAGTTTTCTTAATTGAAGTTTCCTTATTGATTTATTGATTCCTTAATAATATTGATCTCATTGAATTTGTTTTTATTTTTTTTTTTAACCAAATGTGCATTGAATAAGAAATAAGATTTACTATTTTTTATAAAAATCAGAATGATTTTATTGTTTTTGTTCAAATTAAATAATAATAACTATAAAATATTTAAATGTTTTTCCTTTTTTTAAGCTGATAGGAAATTGGTTAGCATTTCTCGTTTCAGTCTTCCTTCTTCCCTTTGGTTAACAGCATTTGGAATGTTATTCATCTCATTTGAAGATTCGCCTTCATCATCAATCCCAACGCTATCGGGAGATCCCTCGGTATCAATTATAAAATTGTGTAGAATAAAACAAGACATTATGATTTTCCTTGCAAGCTTTATGTCGCGAATTTCTAAATAGTTTAAAATTCGGAACTTCTTTTTCAGTACACCAAAAGCTTGTTCTACACACACTCGCGTGGAACTTAAAATGTTGTTGAATCTAGTTTGCGCTGCTGATAAGAACCCATTATCTCTATAAGGTACCATTAAAAAATTTTCTAAAGGGTAAGCTGAGTCGCCTAGCAAGTGATAATCAGAAGGAAAAGTAATTTGACCAGTTGTGATTGCACGCTTTAAAGGGCTGTCGGCCCAAACAGAAGCATCATGGCATCGACCTGGATAGCCTACAAAAACATCTAGAAACCGCATTTCGCTGTCAGCCACAGCCTGTAAGTGTAAATGAAATAATTATACAGATAAAATCAGGTAAATAAGAAAACTTTCCTGTACTATTATAGAAAATGTTCCCTTGCGATTATAATAGCTTATGCTATCATGCGAAGGCTGTGATATTCTGATGTGCGTGCCATCAATACAGCCCAATACGTAGGGAAAAGGGTGGGATCTAAATGTCTCAAAACCTTCCATTACTTTTCTCTGGCTTGATTCAGTGTTCGGAAATTTTATAAGATGTTTTTGTTTGATGAGAAGTTGAAGACAATAGACAAAGGCTCTATAGCATGTACCCATTCCAACATTAAAGCGATCGCTAACTTCACGGAAGCTATTTTGATTTGAAAGTTTCCAAATCGTTATAAGCAGACATTGCTTTAGTTTAAGGCCAGGACGACCAGTTTGAGGTTTTCTGTGTACACTTAGCATGGATAAGAGCTTCTACAAAATGTGATTAAATTAGTGTGATAAACATATTAAGTGCAAATTTACAAACCTCAAATGAGGAAACTCGCATTCTGAAGTGACTGTAAAAAATATCGTCTGGCATTTTGTTGATTGTTTCTAAAAACCCTTCATTTTTTGGGATTTTTCTTGATATACGCGTTGTTTGTTGCAATAAGGCGAGTCGTTTCCTTTTCCTCTGCATTAGGATTTTACAAAGTTGGGATTGTTGTAGCTGGTTTCTGACTGTTTTGGACTTGTTTGTATACATATATTAAGTTTTTGTTTTGTTTTTTTTTGCAATCGATTAACATAACATTATCAAAGTTATGCGATTACGTGTACACTTTTGCTTTCCTCAAACCAGCGGTCAAAAAGGGAAAAAACAAAAATGTGAAAAAAAACTGCTGAAACACACTTTCAGCCACTCTTAGTCGCGTCAAGTGACTTGCTATTCCAGCTTGGTTAGTCTCTTTTGCAATTGTTTTCTGCCGTTTTTTTTTTTTTTTTGTTTGCCTTGTTGCATTTTTATTTCCAATTTTTTTTAGACTGAACACAAGTACTTAGAAAGAACGCACATAAAAAAAAAAAACGTACATCGGCCGCTGACCCAAGATAATTCGATTCTATGTTTCAGCTGGAATCCACTCCAAGCCGCGTAAAGTCACTTAATCTTGCAAGTGGCTTTCAACTTTTTCCTTTGGGTTTTGTTGTGTTATTATTGATTTTGCAATGAAACAATAAAAAACTTAACTAAATAAGTTTTTATTGCCTTGTTGCTGCTCGTTTTGTTTGCTTATTTTTGTGCACAAAATCATATAGTTAGGAGGAACGCACAAAGATGCACGATCAAATAATCACAAAACGATGTGAAATACACACTTGCTTTTGCACTCAAGAAAAAAAACGAAGGAAAGGCGCAACAGCAAAAACAACAACAAAAAATATATATGTATGTATTAAATTGAAGTTTTTTTCTTTTTGTTGTTGCTTTTTAATTTTTATGTTTTTTAAAGAACATAATAAGTAAGCAATTTGTAAAATGAAACAAAACACATGTAAGCCGTGCGAACGAGCGAGAAAGCAACAATCGCCACGCTAGATACCAACGGACAAGTCACTTTAAGCTGCTTGTTCGGCTGGCACTATATGCACTTTGAGCTTATTTCAAATGATTTTATATGCAGCGTTTTCCTGCAGTTTAATGTGCAGCACCTTCAATTTGCGATCGTTCATAACCAATTTGTGGATTTTTTTGATGTTTTGTGGAATAACATGTATGTGGTCTGATTTCGGCTTCCACTGCGCTCTGCATCATTTGCCTGGTACGACCACGTTTAAATTCAGCAATCCACTTTTCTACCATTTGTCTCGATGGAGCGGAGTCCGGATAATGTTTATCCAAGCCATTGTTTGGTTTCCACCGTATTTTTTTTTTTCAAAAAGCAATGCTTTATCAAAACTCGAAATTACTTTTTTCCATTTTTTTTTTTTTTCAATAACAATAGTTGACCAAAAAATGCAATAAATCACGAATCAATTGTCAGATTGTTGTTAAGTTTTATATACTTTTTATATAATATTTTATAAAATATTTGTATAATTTTGGATTCCAGCAATTGAATGATTTTTAATTAAAAAGAAACACAAAAAAATAAAAAAATTATTATTACAAAAAATAAAAATAATGCCCTAACAAACAAACAAAAAAATATGGGTTAAGTTACACAGCATAAATAAAAATTTGGCAAGCTGTGAATTTTTTTTTTTTTTGTAACATAAACCAAACAACACCCTGTGGTACCAAAGGTTAAAATAAGTTTTGGTATTAATATAAGCACTACGAGCATTAAACCCTACTCCGTTCATTAATTTTCGTTGTGAATATATCTGAGTAGGTAGTCTTCAAGCATTATATGCTAGCGTAAAAAATACATTTTAACTAATATGAAGTGGAAATTGTTGCTTTTTTTTAAATATGTTTTGAACCCTTGAAATAAAGCAATAGGTAAATCACCTAAGTCGGCTTGGGTAAAGAGAATTGTATGGGAATTATAAACTTATGCTTATTCACCTAACCAATTTATTGTTTAATACATTGCTTTGAAAGCTAATATTTCGATACCTTGCCAAACAAAAAATATTTGATTCCCCTAAGCCATTAATACAAAAATCAAAATTAAAAAACAACTAGCATGGATGGCTTAAGCATAGTTTTGAGCTATTTTCTGCAAAAAAAAAAAAAACACAGCTGCGTCATTAGACGCACGAGAGAAAGATAGATATGACAATTTAATGGTTTTTTTTGTAATAAAACCACTTTTAAATTCAAAAATAACATAAAGTAAATTATAAAACACACGTTAATATTCACACCAGTTAATTTTATCACATTTCATCAACAAAAAGAAAAGAAAAAAAATTTCTTTGCCCGCCGCGCGGAGTCGAACCTGGAACTTTTCCATCGCTCTACCCACTGATCCAAGCAGCCTTGCTACTACTTGCTGACATAACTGCAGATATGTTAACAGATGCTGTATTAACAGATGCAGTATGTCGTAGTATTCTGTTGATAGCCATACAACAAAAATATTTTATTATATTATTGTGTTATGCTGCAGCATAGCTTCAGTTGTAATTAATATTGAATAAATCACTGCGCGTAACGAAGGAGTTTGGCTCAATGCGTAGTGTAGTGACTTCATGCACAGTGGTATCGATTGGTTGTGGGTTCGAATCTCAACGGCATGCGAAGGAAAAAATTTTTTTCGTTGATATTTAATTTAATTTAATGTTCTTGTTATAGACGTCAAGCAGCAAGAAAAGTCCGAGAAGTCATTAAAATTCTAAGTAAAAAACGGTGCTGATAAAAGAAAAATTTGTGTTGTTGCCGATTTCAGTCAAGCAAATCACAGAATGAGAGAAGGCGGCAGCTTAAAAAAAAAAAACAAAACCCAAAAAAGAAGTTATATTTTTGAAATTCAATTTTTTTTTGTTTAAAAAGTAGTGTATACAAAATTACCAAATATATCTCTCAAATAAAAATTGGCAAGTCAACATGTAAAACTTACGAGTTTTGATGAAGTACTTGGGTGGCTGAAAACTGCCAAATCCATCTTATAAATTATACTAGGTTTTTTTTTTTTTCAATTTAACATAAGCTTTTTTCTCGGTGTATGTAGAATTTTGAAAAAAAAATTTTAGTTTTTGTTTGTGTACATAGAAGATTAAATAAGGCCTTAATAAGGAATTTAGCCTCCGAATGCAATTTTGAAAATTTAAATTATTTAGTGACTCTACCAGACGGGATGAAACTCGGATACTTCGCTCAGAAGTTAGAGTTTCTGATGTAGGGAATGTAAGGAGCACTTTGACTGCATGTAACTTTGCTCAAATCTTAAAATGCGTTTTCCTCGATACTATTTCTTCCAACACGTTTGACATGATTTAGTAACGATTTCGGAAACTTTGGCTTGCTTGGAAATTTTATTATTTTTAATTTTATTATTTTTTTCTTTTTTTTTTTTTAGTGAAACTTTTATAGCCCAGCATACAACATCACGGCAAATAAGATGGGGGGTAAAAGCTATGCAAAGAAAAGTGGTTCCCTTATAAACCACAACAGCAATTCGCCGCACTGGAAGTATTAAATCCAAAAAATTGTTATTTTAAAAATGTTCATATTCCTTTTTCTAGCGAGATTTAAACTCACTATCACGCGATCTGCAGTTGTATGTTCTACCCGCTGGTGCCATTGGTTTTAATGATTTTGATTTTTGCCACATGTATTGTCTTTATTATCTATAAATAAAATGTTGTTTTAGTGAAACTTCCAATAAAAAAAAATTTATATTAAATGCTTAAAATTTAAAAAAAAAAACGAAAAAAGGTGACTTTCAAATACCTCAAAACAAACATAAAAGAAAAATTACGCATATGGCATCCTCATTAAAATATGCAACGTACTGTTAAAATATGCAACAACAAAATTATTGTAAGCTATCTCCACAAATTGAATGCCATCATATGTGGGTCATAAATATTTTTGGAGTTTACTCCTTTGGCACCGATTTCATATATTGCCCGCGGTATGAACATTTTATGACGAGTGAATTTGAGCGTTATCTAAAAAATCAAGCGTCAGTCAGCGTCGCAAAGCAAAATACCAACAACGAAGAAATACCAACAAAATACACACAGCAGCAATCTGCTATTGGATAAAATTGAATTGCAAATTTTTGTAAAACTCAAAAAGTACTGGGCCGAGTTTTATGAAATAAGTAAAAATTATGAAACAGTATTTGGGTATTTTCGTTGTCAAATTTCAATACTAAGTTTATTTAATAAATATATAAAGATTTGTATTAAATCATCCCCGATGCCACGCATTGCTGTTCGTTTTCTTTTAACCAGGTTGTGCTTGCGAGGGTTTCAATAAACTACATGTTGCTCTCTATCTTCTCTTTATATGTTCCGCTAGCCACAGCACAACAAAATAAAAATTGTGTGGGTTTGTGCGTAGCCGATGCTCATACGAGTAGTTCGTATTAAAGTGCGCTTTTATAATAATTGATAATATCTAATAAAAAAGCTTGATTAATTATAAATCCAGCAAGTTTTATTTCATCCAAATTAGTTAAGAAGTTTGTCGAGTTATTTAATATTAAATTTTAAGCATTAATCCGTTAAAAACAGCAAAAAATCGTTGTTTTTCATGCTGTTTTGCCTGAACTGAGCAAATAAGAACAATAAAACCAGTTATTTTGGTGATTTTGAAGTGAAGTAGAAATACTTTAAATAGAATAACTCTACGAATTTTCAACCGATTTCAATTAAATAAAACTTTCTGGATTTACAATTAGCTGGCTTTTTTGTACTGCTACGACATAACGGGACATTAAATACAAAATATGTCCACAAATTGTTCTTAAAGAGAAAAAATATGAAAAATTAAAGCAAATTTTCAATTGTTTCATCATACAAATGAAGGATTGATCTTAATGCAATTTTTTAAAGAAGACGTTTATTTAGATTTAGGTTCTGGTAGAATACTGGGAACGACTAGATATGGTACAACCATTGATGCGATGTTTTCACGATTACATTTAACGTAATATTACAGTATTTAATAATGACGTTACTATTAGGCAGACCTGGGCGTATTGCATTACATGAGTTAATGCATTGAGGATTTTCCCGTAATTAAATCGAATCAATGATAATGCAAATTTATTCAATTACGATTAAATATGACAGATTTAGTGCACTAATTTTTACACTACACTAATTTGTTATCAAAGTAATGCATTAATATTTAACTATTATGTATGATAAATAATGCACTAACATTGCACTATCACTAAGCCATACTACGAATAATGCACCATTATTGCAATATCACTAAAAAGCATTATGGGGTTATGCAAAAGAGTTTTTATGGAATGAAATCCAACTAAACTTTAACAAAAATAATTCAATGCAGCAAGCAAAATTAAAATATTTTTCAAATTAAAGAAGAAACTTCTAATCTAAGTTATTTCCCCTGATTATAACTAAGCTTTAAAGTTTTCGTATGAAAGACTCCGCCTGCGAGGCGTATTTACCATGCTAGCAAAAGAAAACAAGCGCTAGACTGGAGCAGAAGAGTTCAGAGGTGTATTGTGTTTAAAAAAAGCTTTCCGAATTAAGGGGAATCTCTGAAAGCATCCTAATGATATATCGTTGTCTGTGAAATACAGATCCAATTCTTGTCTGGTGTCGTTTTGTTCTATGTCTTCTGTTGACTCTACAAATTAAATAGAAGCAGAAGAAAATGAAATTGATAAGAAAAAAACATTAGTTTTCTCTTTTTCTATGCGTTTTTGACAAATTTTGGTCGGCAAAAGAACTGCCACTCCTACCTTGCAATAATAATATCATGGCCTGTTTAAATAATTTGTAATCGATTATTTGATATTTCAATTAATTATTTTTTTACAGCGTTCCATTTTTAAAAAATTATTTATATTTACAGAGCTGAAACCCTTTTTTGATGAGTTTACCAAGATTTATTCGTCCACTTAAGGGGGTCCTCTGGTAATCCGAAAAATTTTTTTTCATATTTCTATTGCTCAGATACTCAAAAACATTTTCCCAAAAGGATTTTTCAAAATTCGAAATAGTTTAGGAGATACAGGCATTTTTGTGTAGGTATGTTTTCGTCAAAATAACGCATCAGCAAAGTTGTTTATTTGCCTGCAGTCATTAGTCGAAAATTCTGTGGAATTCTTCCAAAATATGTATTGATATTACAAAATATACACACACAGTATGTATACATGCAGTATGTATACATGCATGTTTTGATTTAGGTGTTGAAATGATTTTGAGCCCAGGTGTTCACATGAAAGAAGCAAACGAACGAGATTCAGTTTATTTTCGAACGCTGAAAGCTACGCGTGCGCGATAACTGCTGTTGTAAAATAAAAGAAAAATCGTTTTGTGTTTTTTTTTTTTGCTATGGATAAAAAAAGCCACCCAAACGCGCCGCGTAAGTACGCGTATCGAACAAAAAAGAGGCATTTCCGTGGAAACCAGCACTCCCAAGTAGAGGACACCGACTTTGCCAGCACATCGGCCAAAAAATTGAAGAAAACGCAAGACAATGAAGTCATCATCGAAAACAACCTCCAGTTCTGTTTCTTGGAATTTTTTTCATTTTTCCAAACGCTTGCTGCTCTGGTTATCTGCGCCCAATGTAAACAAAAAATTCGATTTGGAAAAACATGTATGCGTGGAGTCGGCTTCAAAGTGAGTCTGCAGTGCCAATGTAAAGCTACACAGTATATTAATTCTTCGCCGGTGGTCGGTAAATCTTTTGTTGTAAATCGCCGGTTGATATTTGCCATGAGATTGCTTGGAATAGGGAGAGAAGGTATTAATATGTTCTGCGGATTAATGGACATATGCCAAGGATTGTGCCTTGATGCGTACTATGGCACCTTGAAAAACATGCATGTGTCTGCTAAAGCAGTTTACAAGCAGTGCCTGTTGAATGCGGTTAAAGAAGAGCAGGAACAGCAGAAAGAAAAAAATCCTGACTGTGACTCCTCATTGCTGACCGTTTCAGGGGATGGCACCTGGGAAAAACGGGGATTCTCGTCTCTTTTTGGTGTCACTACGCTCGTCGGTAAAAATACCAAAAAAGTGGTTGACTCCGTTGTCAAATCAAGCCTTTGCCAGGCATGCAAAATGTGGGGAAAAAAAAATGACTCTGCAGACTTCGAAGAATGGTACGAATCGCACCAGAAAACATGCACAAACAACCACAGTGGGAGTGCGGGCAAGATGGAGGTAGATGCCGTGAAGGAAATGTTTGCCTCATCGATCGAAAAATATGGCATAAAATATGAAAAATATATTGGCGATGGCGACAGCAAAACCTTCAAGGCCATTATAGACCTTGATCCGTATAACGGCGACCCCGTTATCACAAAAAAGGAGTGCATCGCTCACGTGCAAAAACGCATGGGCACACGGCTGCGCAAGGCCAAAAAAGAAAACAAAGGCATCGGTGGAAAAGGCACTGGCAAACTGACAGACAAAGTCATAAGCGAGCTGACTACTTACTATGGACTTGCTATTCGACGTAATAAGGACTCTGTGTAAAACATGAGAAAAGAAATATGGTCAACATATTATCACAAAAGTTCAAGTGATAGTAATCCACAACATATGTATTGCCCACCTGGTGAGTCCAGCTGGTGCGCCTATCAAAAGTCAGCAGCAGAAGGCTCATTAGCCTCATTTCACCACACGTACGCCCCACTTGATGGAAAGGTTCTGCAAGTAATGAAGCCCATATACGAAGCGTTATCATCCGACGATCTACTCAACCGATGCACTGGAGGTGAAACGCAAAATTGTAACGAATCGTTCAACTCGCTTTTGTGGACCTTTGCGCCGAAACATATCCACTGTGGTGCTACCACAGTCGAAATCGCAAATTTTCTGGCAACCTGCATTTTCAACGAAGGCTTCACAAGTATTTTAAAAATAATGTCAACAATGGGTATTGTCATCGGCCCACAAGCCGAGATGTATGCTGAATCTCGCGACGGAAAACGACTTCAACGCTCAGAGCTAAAAACGTACGCATCATCGAAAGAGGGTCGCACAGCCCGCAGAGCCCAAAAAGCCATGGAAAACTCGTTTTATGAGATGGAGGAAGGCACACTTTATGGGGCTGGAATTGCCGATTAATATTCGTAAGTATTGTATTAAAAAAATATGTGTTAATGTCATTTGTGTGCCTCAAAATTGAAGTCAAAACTTTAAACGCGTTTTTCTCGAAACCATGTTTTTCAAAACTTTGCGCACGATAACTCAAACAGTTTTTGACCGATTTTGATATATGAGGCATGAAACGACGCAGAATTTACGCCGCTATAGCCCCTACCTCAAACTTGCCGAAAAAATAATTTTACTATTTTTTTTTCTACACTAGACTACAAAAAAAAAGGTCGAAATTCGATTTTTCATTTTCAAAGTGGCGGCTCCCCCCCTAAAAATCGATTTTTGTTTCCGAGGTAGGGGCTATAGGGACATTCATTCTAAGTAACTGAATATTTTTTTTTTTTTTTCAGACGATGTTTACACTTGGAATCGTGCGCAATTTGGACCCACCTTTTTTCCGGAGAACCTCGTTACCAGGCCGAGAACTTTCTGAACGGTCCATAAATTCACTTTTTCAAAATTTTGTATTTTTTTCAATAAATTAAGCTACCCAAATCAAAAAACGGAACTAAAATATCTTTACTCGTTCTCTTTCCACAATATTTTGAAAAAAGGCTAAAATTTGGCATAGATTACCAGAGGACCCCCTTAATAGAGAATCTCGTCCGCCTAATAGATTTTAAAGCAGATATAAATTCGTACGTATCTGAGAAAATAACTTGCATCAAAGTTGGTTGGGTAGTTTGTTAGTGCTAATGCAATAATAGTGCATTATTTACAATGCTTTTTAATGATAGTGCAATATTAGTGCATTATTTATCATATACTTTAGTGATATTTAAATATTAATGCACTATGTTGATAAAAAATTAGTGTAATGTAAAAATTAGTGCACTAAATCTGTTATATTTAATGGTAAATTATTTTATGCTTACACTAAAATAAATTTTTATCAATTTAATGGTAATGTATTCGCCATTCGCTGAATTCTCTAACCACCTTGAGCAAGTTTTTCACGTTTTTTTTATACGAAGTTCTTGCGCTCACCGCTCAGTGAGAGATACTTGCTGCACGCTCTTCAACTTGATTGACATTATTTTTTTAATTTTCGCAAAAAATTGCTGAAGGTGGTCAGTGAATCCAGCCTTAAGGCGGTCTTCTCATTCAAAACCCGTTTTTTGGACCCTTTTTAAAAAAAATTTTATTTGAAAACGCAAAGAATAAGTGAAAACTTTTTTTATTTATTGTATTACAAAAAGTTCAAAGTAAATAAAAAAATTTTTTTTGCCTCGATACGTGGGATGTTCAAAAAGTAATGAGACTTCAAAGTTGGTGGTGAAAAAAAAAGGTGTCGTCACGGCGGCCACGATTCCGGGTCTCCGGAGCGTCTGAAATGAAAAAAAAAAACGGGGTTATAATCAGTATAGATGTAATTCTCGGGTGAACCTCAAGCTTAATTTTATGATTTTTTTTGACAAAATGGCGGCCATTCAAAAAAAAATAATTTCAATTTCGGGTTTTTTTTTGTAGTTTAGTGTAAAAAAAAAATAGTAAAAAATTTTTTAAAATTATGGTCGAGGTTCACCTGAGAATGGTGACAATTCTGCGTCGATTCCACTTTGTTTCATGAAAATCGGTTCAGTTGAACTGGAGATATCATGGCCGCCAGTTCGAAAAACGTGGGTTCGAGATAAACGCGTTTAAAGTTTGAAGTAATTTTTTTATAGCTCATTTTGACGAAGACCTTGCTTCACAAAAAAGGCTGTATCTTCTAAAGTATTTCGAATTTCTAAAAATCCTTTTAGGGGCATATTCACAACTACCCAAGCTATAAATAAATGCAAAAAAAAAAAGTCAAAAAAAAAAAAGTTGCTCAATGAGAAGACCGCCTTAATGAAATGCATCAATTTACCTCATAATGAATTTATCTAATATATGTAATAAATATATATTATAAAATTAAAAAAGTATACAATCCTTTTAGTAATAAATATAAGAGATGCCTTTATTCACCCCTTTTACCTTTTATATACATCTCAAATTTCAAGGTAATCAATCTAGAGGAGTAAACTCCGGTCACGCGTCGGAGCTGACACGCACACTTTTTTTTTTTGTTTGATATCTGTATATGTTTCCATGGAAAAAAGTAAAGTTGTGGAAAAAAGTGAAGAGATAATTTATAAATTAAGTTTTACTTAAATTACCTTTCAAACGCCATTTTTTACCCTAAGCCCGATTGACCACATTTAAAAAAAAATACGTCAACCTTAGATGTTTGTCCTCTAACACACATCTAAAAATAACTTAGATCGACGAGTGACACCTGGGGACCTTTCCTTAAAAGTTTAAAATATTTCTGCAAAGTCAAATCTTGCTTCGAAAAATATAAATGCATATATTTTATAAATGAAATATATTCAATATATTCTTTTTAATATACGAAGTGTGTAAGTTACACACGTTGTAGTTTTTATTATATAAAATAATTTGGAAAGTTATATTAAGCATAAGCTTTCACGCGAAGTTATAATGAAATCTATATTTATTTTGGCCAAATGCATAAATGTGTTAAAAATAATTAAATGAGTCATTATTAAAAGGTAGTTAATGGAGAGCTTCGTATATCAACGATTTACCATAATAGCGTGTATATTGTCGTGCTGCAGGCTCATATAACTAATGCTTTGCCACCATAATTTATTTTGAATTAGCCAAAAGTTTTAGGCCATCTTTTTCAGCATCTTTTTGTTTTATTTTATTTAGTGTTCTTATGTTTACAGTATGTGAAAGTATGTTTAGTAATTTAATGAAAACCAAAAATAGGATTAAATATCTAAGGCTAAAAAGGTTATCGCCGGGGTAACTAACTTGCGATTAGCTATCAAAGCTACGACAAGAAAACCCAACGTCTTAGGATGGAGTCATCTCAAGGTCACAGTCATTAAAATTTCTAAGCTATTTTCTTCTATATTAGATTTAGTTTTTGTTACGAGCTCCAGATTTAATTCGGAAAAATATTGCTTACCATGGTTATAAGGGACATTGTTCGAATTTAAGCTCTGAGTAAATATTGAAAAATGTTTGCATTATAACTTCAGAGTAAATATTTATAATTGTGTAAAGCTTCATGCAAGTTCTTGGTTTTAATTGAGAGCAATAAAACAGAACATTTTGTTTTAATGTTTATGCTCAATTAAGGAGAAGCAATAAACTTCTGCCACATCGAATGAAACAGTTGAGAAATTTTCTTTAAAACTTATTTTCGAAAGAAATTCTATTCCGTTCAATTAACTTACACTATAATTAATTAACACTAAGCATTCCGATATTTTGTACATATCTTTTCCTACCGTTAACGGTCAAATCAATTCTTAAAAAAAAAAAATCAAAAATTATGGTAGCAAAGCATTAGTTATATGCGCTTTCAGCAACATTATAAACTCTATTAAGTTATTAATATACGTGGTTTTTCGTTAACGACCTTTAAATAACGATTCATGTAAGTATGTTTATGCTTTTAACCAAATTTTTACACTTGGCTAATATAGATATAAATTTCTAAATAAAAAAAAATAAAAACAACAATGTGGATGTGTTATTTTATTAAAATTTTGTTTACTTATTTTTGGTAAAATATTACAGAAGATACTTAGATAGATGCACTAACTTACGCTTATCTCAAAAAATGTTTTATTGTTATGAGTAGAAAAGTAAACACGTCTGTGTGTTTGAGTAAAAGGAAACTGCAAAATATAAATATGCTCATTTAAAACCCAAAACGTTGTTGTATTTGCCCTAACATTGAGTAAAACAGAAAATAAACAACGTTAACCTTTTAGAGTAGCTTAGTTGAAGAAAAATTGGTAAAAATTTTATGAAAAAATACATTGTAAAAATATAACCACCAGTTAGGAAAATATCGAAAAAAAAACCGTCGACCAAACGCAGACAATTTTTGAAACAACCGAAGAAAAACTCAAAGCTCGACCGAACTGTTGCATAAAAATTGTTTACTGAAGCATTAAATTGAATGAAAATTTATGATCTTTCATATCTTACAAGCAGAAACATTACGAACATTGCAAACATCAGTTAGCATTAGCGGCGCAATAGCGAGATTGCTGCATGCAGGAGCAGCCCCTTGCATTGCAAAAAAAAAAAAAAAAAAAAAAAAAAAAAAAATAAAAACGAGAAAAAATCCTTAGGAACAAATTGAGTTCATAGGAAGGCGATGCTGCTTTGTTACTTTGTTGTTGTAAAACTTCTTTGCTCATTCTCGTTTTCTTCGTCTTATTTATTTTTTTTGTTGCTTCCCAAATTTACTGCTATTTTCAAATTTTTTACTATCTTATTTCTTTACCTTTTTTTTATGAGCTATTCTTATTTGGCTTTATATCGGGATTTTCCCAACTGTAGCCAAGCATGAAAGAAAAATACAACAACTTTGAGTTTGGTTGCTAGTTATGACTGGTTGCTAGTTGGCCTCTATGATGAATATCAGTAATCGACCGATGTTAACAATAATATTCTCTGAAAATGTGTTATTGACTTCTTACTTACCTTAATTTGGTCGAATAACTTTTCGAAAACTTCGAAAAATTTCAAAATATTTTTATAAATTTTTTAGCTATTCGTATTAGATGTAGTCGGGGAACCGGGGGCGAACCTTCACATGGCAACGTGTCTGACCGCCTCAACCTGGCGAGGCCAGCATTATCCATGTCGAAATCGTCTCAAGTCGACTCAAACCTCCACGTGGTGTTCCCTGGGCAACGGCAAACTGGCATCCGTCAGTTTGACGGCTAATTTGAGCGGCGGGTCACTCCATAGACCTTAAACATGGAATGTGCGCAGGGATTGGGTTCCGCCACATTACTACTGCCCAATGAAAACTAAACCAGCCTCGGATAAGAACCCCAATTACGTTGACGACCACCGCAAACGAAAAACGGACAATGATTTACGGATATGCACCTGGAATGTCCGAACCCTTTCTTCTCCAATTTACTTACTGGCGACGATTCCACCAATGCCGCCCATGGAGAGCGCAGTTCAGAGCTACCAATCAACAATGACGGAGTGGAAGTACCACCACCTAGCCATGAAGAGGTTCGAGTTGCTATCCAACGACTCAAAAACAATAAAGCAGCGGGTGCTGACGGCCTGTCAGCTGAATTGTTTAAAACCGGCGGCGATGAATTGATATGGCGCATGCATCAGCTCATCAGCAAAATATGGCTAGAAGAAAGCATGCCCGACGATTGGAACCTCAGCGTACTGTGCCCTATACTTAAGAAAGGAGACACAACAATCTGCGCAAGTTATAGAGGTATCAGTCTTATTTCCATCGCATATAAGGTTCTCTCAAGCGTACTGTGTGAAAGATTAAAGCCGATTACAAAAACACTGATTGGACCTTATCAGTGTGGCTTTCGACCTGGTAAGTCCACCATAGACCAGATTTTCACGCTACGACAAATCCTGGAGAAAAT
This sequence comes from Coremacera marginata, assembly GCA_914767935.1. NCBI lineage: Eukaryota > Metazoa > Arthropoda > Insecta > Diptera > Sciomyzidae > Coremacera > Coremacera marginata. Next base: position 16,875,518 of record OU612043.1, on the reverse strand, counting down.
CCACGAAAATCAAATTGGCACACACCATCTCTTTGTCGATTTTAAAGGTGCTTTCGATAGCCCGAGAAGGGATTGCCTATACGCAACAATGTCTGAGTTCGGTATACCTGCAAAGTTGATTAGACTTTGCAGAATGACGTTGAGCAACACACGCAGCTCCGTCAAGGTAGGAAATGACCTCTCCGAAACCTTCAATACCGAAAGAGGTTTCAGGCAAGGCGATCCGCTGTCTTGCGATGTCTTTAACATCATCATGGAGGGGATCGTACGAAAGGTCGGTGTGCATCGTAATGGCACCATTTTCTACAAAGGCGTCCAGCTCCTTGCGTACGCTGATGATATTGATATTGTCGGCAGAACCAAGAGAGATGTTACCGCTGCTTTCGCCGCTATCGAAAAGGAATCAGCCAAAGTGGGTTTGACGATAAATGAGGGCAAAACAAAGTATATGCTGTCTACAAACAAGGGAGCTCGGCGTTTAGACTGACACGTTTCATCCGGCAACTATAACTTTGAAGTAGTCAAGGAGTTCGTTTACCTTGGCATCGCCATTAATACCAAAAACGAAATCAGCCTGGAGATAAAGCGAAGAACAACAATTGATAATAGATGCTACTACGGGCTCAGTAAGCAACTAAGTTCCAGAGCCCTCTCTCGATCGACAAAACTAACACTCTACAAGACGCTCGTTCTACCTGTGCTGCTTTATGGCGCTGAGGCATGGGCAGTTTCGCAAACTGACGCAGCCGCTCTGGGGGTGTTCGAGAGAAAAGTTCTTCGCAAAATCTTCGGTCCTGTTCAAGTCGAGTATGAGCTCTACGATGACATTGACGTAGTTCGGCGTATAACTGTGCAGGGACTACGCTGGCTGGGTCATGTCCATCGTATGGACGACGAAGCTCCAGCGAAAAAGGTGCTCGAGGCGAGGGTCGCTGGTCAACGACGACGAGGGAGACCATGCCTCCGATGGATGGACCAGGCTGAGGAAGCCCTAACCGCACTTGGTGTATCCGATTGGAGAAGGCGCGCGCAAAGCAGAGGCGCCTGGCGAGAGCTGATGAGGTCGGCTGAAACCCGGACACGGGTTGTTACGACCACCTAAGTAAGTAAGTAATTAGATGTAGTCAATATTTCTTTTAAAATTATGACATTTCATAAAAAAAAACCCCTTACTATCTACAAAAATATTGACAAAATTATATGAATTTCCCATTAAAAAACAAAAATAAAAATAAAAACAGACCTTTCAAATTAATGTAGTGCAATTACTATTTAAAGTCTATAAGATTGCACATCTATAATCTAAGATTCTTTATTTTAGTTTCCTTTAGTTAAATTAAAATTAAAAAAACTATTCCCAATAAGCATTGACTTAGGAGAGGGGCTTGTCCTCTAGTGGAGCTCTAGTTCGTTTCTTCAATCTCCAGGGAAATGACCCTTCGATCTGCAGTTGAGATTCCAGCTGAATCTCCACTTGAGCTCCAAGTTCCTTCTTTAACCCATTTCCGACTGGTGTTCGCTTAATCGAACGTAAAATTTGTTCATTTTCAAAAATTTTTATAAATTTGAAGGTAAATGATATCAGGTAAATTGTTCATATCATATTTTACTTTGATAATTGGCTATTCCAAAACAATGTTTGCCATCCTCCACCCCTACTTGTGGTAGGGGTGGTTGAAAAATACCTTGCTGAAAGACCTTTCTTGCGAATTATATTTAAATTATATAATTAAAGAAAAGAAAAAAGTAATGATGAGGTGTCATAGCAAAGTAGCGAAACTGTCGATTGCAATAAAAAAATCAACACCTGGCAACACCTGGATAACGCAGGCTTGAGTCAAATTCAGTGTTCGATTAATCGAACGTTGGCGCTTATCCCATACCATAAAAATAACAAATTTGCCTTCTTCACCCGGCCCCTTCCTTGAAGCTTTAGTTGTTCTTTGCCAACGCCGAATAGGGTGGAGTGGCAGAATCTGGACGTAATTTGTAGCTATGGTGACCTCCTTATTATCTTGCCAGCGACAAAGAGTGATCTGGTTCTTAGATTCATACATATAATCATGTGCACCGCGAGGCAAATCCTTTCCGGTCCTCATATTAGTAGCACCACCAGCTACACGATTAAAACGAACAGTTCCAGTGGCACAGAATCCCTTTTCTGATAACAAGCACAGAAGATGATAGGATGTGAAGAAGTTGTAAAAAAATACCACATGATGCATGGGAGCCTCGACGTTGAACGAAGAACGACATCAGCTCCAAGACCAACCTCTGTGTTGTATTCATCAGATTGTCCACAGTATGGGATGAAAAAAAAACAAATAGCAGGTTGATGCACAGAGGGACCACATCTTATACCCAAAACGAATTGGCTTTCCCAGAATAAACATTTTGCAACTGTGTCGGCCAAAATAGGCAACCATTTGCTCATCTATGGACAAAAACTCTGCCCAAATTCCAAACTGCATAAACTTTCTGTTTATAATATCGAAGAATGGACGAAGCTGAAATCAATGGAATAAAAATAAGGAAACTGAAATCACAATAATGTAATATTAAATATAGTACCTTGGCCATCTTATCGCTACGATCTAATTCATCATTATTAGCAAAATGGTTATATCTTTTGATGTGCATGAACGTAGATCTCGACATTGCCTGCTTTACTATTGGAACTCCCATTGACAGCTTCGTACACCAATAATCCTCAACAGAAGGCAAAGTGTGGTACCCCGATAGCAGTAAAATACCCAAAAATCTCTTTAATAAAGCCACGTCTAAATGAAAATCAGTGTTCTTCTGGGCTGCGAAATGGTTGGTCTCAGTTATGATATGATCCAACACCTCTCCATCAAAAAACTTTAAAAATATTTGAATTGGCGTAAAATCCTTCAGTCTTTCACACAGCTCTTTTTTCATATCGATCAACGGAGCTGCATAAGGCGATATATTGTAATTAAACTGCTTTTTTCCCTCTGTTCCTGGACCATTTTGGAGTTTCAAATGAACTCAATGGTGTGTAGGTCACTCTCGGTTTCTTTCTAGGCGGGGCAGTCGATTTATCAACAAGGTATTTGGAAGTCGACGGGAGAGCCTCCAACTCCGTTTCTGCAATTTGTTTATAGCCAATATCCTTAATAATGTTGCGCTCAGTCTCGATTTCCACGTATCCGGCAACCTCAGCCAAAGCACTTGAATCCGAATTAATTGCAATGAAATTCTCGTCGATTAATTCTTCATCAGATTGTTCGTCTACATCAGCTGGGAGTATGTTGACAGACTGAACGGGATTTTCTTCATCGCTCCAACATTATAAAATGTCTTCAATCTCCTTCATTGTTACTTTTTTGGAACGTGGCATTTTTCAATTCTGTAATCTAAAACCAATTTATATTCACAAACACTCAGAATAAATAACACATGAAATTTATCTATATTTTAATTGATACTCACATTTTTTATGTAAAAAAAACGAATAAAATCAACTAAAATTTAAATATTACAAGAGCGCACACAAAACGTATATTCCTGTTGAAAACACAATAAAAACGGGAGAGCCAACACACTTGGCAAAATATTACAAGCAAACATAAAATGTTACAAGCACGCACAAAACACGTCTATTCCTGTTGAAAAAACAATAGAAATGGGGGATTCACCTAGCAATAAAATTTGACATTTTTTATTTGTATGGGATTTCATGGTATGGGGTAAGCGCCGGCGTTCGATTAATCGAACATTTGATTTTTTGATATAACGGGAAAACGGGTGGGGACAGATTTTTTTTATGACGTATTTGGAATCAAAGGGCGCTAATTACTCTATTACTCTATGAATGTACTTTTAAGGCTGAGGTCAGGCGATGATCGTTTGAACGGCATTCAATGAACTATTTTTACTATCTTTCACATTTTGATTGCTGGTCAGTCAGACGGCAGCAAATTGTTTGGCGATCAATTTTTGGCATTTCATAAATTTCATTACTTTTTTTCCTCCCTTTTTATTTCGTACTATAAAAGGGAGGCTCTTACATGACCAGTTCTGCTTGGAAGGTATTAATGAGCTATGCATGATGTAATAAATAAGGTAGTAGTCATGGTGGAATAAATATGCGGTGTTCTCATCCAGATAATCAGAAAAAAATAAGCTGCCTTAATTTGACATTTTCATAGAATCATATATCAAACCATGTATGAAACTTGTCAAAATAATGCAGCTTGTCAAAAAACATATTGAACAATTTCATGGGATGAGAACACCTTATAATAATCCCACTATGATAGTAGTGACAGTTAGCTTCACAAAATGGCTATCACATGTTGTCATTTGCCTGTACAATTTACATTTTTTTATTCTTTTAAATTTTTTCGTTTTCTACTTTGTACCATTTTTTACCACCTGCTAATGCCAAAAGAACTGTTCCTACTACCTTGCTAGTTGGATCATGCATTTATATTCACACAATCGGCGACCACAGGTTGTCATTTGCTTGTATATTTAACTTTTTATTTTATTTTACTTGTTTTTATTTTCGACTTTACACGATTTTCGACAATTTATGAAAAATGTAAACAAAAAAATTAGAAGTTAAATATACAAGCAAATGACAAGCTATGGTCGTTCGTTTGTGTGAATATAGCCAAGAACTCTTATTTTTATACAACTCTTTTTTTTATTATGTTGTAGTATAAAAGTACTTCTTTCTCTCAAAAAAGTACTTTTTACCTACTAAAAGTCAGCATATTCGTTATTTTGTCACCTAGAAACACTATCCTGAATGATGATTGCAGTCACGTGCAGCGTTCAAAAATGAAAAAAATTTTGATTGCTCTATAATGTGTTCATCCGCTTTCGCTCTCACTGATTTTTGACAGTTTTGCATTGAAAGCAGCAACAAAACATATCGAATGCCGTCCAAACAATCATCGTCTGAAGTCAGCCTAAGCGATATCCAACACAAAATTAAAAAAGAGATATTATTTTCTCGTACAAGAGGCACTTTTCTCGCTCCTCTCACATCGCTATCTGCAATCAATGTACTAGTAGGACCCCTTTTACATTGATCAAGACTTGAAGTCAAGTTTTTTTGACGTTCTCTTTTGAACTTGACGAAAGCTTTCACATTGGTCAAGACTTGAATTCAATTTCTTGTCTTCTGTCCTTGTTTTCTTAAAAAATAAAGCGAGATAGGTAGCAAGCAAACTGAAGCAAACTGAATTTTAATAAATTTGCATTAGCTCCTTGTTCCACTTAAACGACATTTTTGGCTATAAAAATATATTATTATTAAAAATACCTACAAAAACGTCACGCACAAATTTTACTGCGACTGAAGTCTAACAAACTCACATTGATATGCGAAAAATAAAATAAAAAGTACTGTCAACAACACGAAAATAACAAAAGGAACACGAAAAAATTGCCGGTACAGCTTCAAGTTTTTTTCCCCCTTCCGTCGCTTCCGATGTGCGGCGAATTGCCAACAAACTCTGGAACTTGACTTCAAGTCTTGATCAATGTAAAAGGGGTCTAGCTTCTTCTGCAACAGTAGAAGTTCCTTCTAGTGCTTTTAGTTCTCTACGCAATTTTCAACAATTTGCTTCACTTCGTGTGTTGTTCTTTTTCTCATCTTACCTTTTATTATTTGAAATTTAATTAATTTATTTATTTTTGCAGTTTTTTAATAAATAATAAATAAATAATTTGTTGCAGTTTTTTACTTACTTTATTATTTTGCTGCTATTCACTTAAATATTGGATTACTGTTCACAAAAAAACACGAAACACAATTACCAAAACAAATAAGTGGGATCAGGTACAGAAACAAATTATTTTTTTCTGGCACTTCAACAGTATTGCCAGTTTGAAAATTTAAACATATCAAGCCAATTTCCAGTTTGGCACCAAGATATTGGATTTGACTTGGAGTAATGGGATCAAGTGGAGGTTGATCACTTTTTCCAAGCTTATAGAAAAATATTTTTCTTGCTTGTTGAGTTGCAATAATACGACAAATACAATAAATTGAAAAATTTAAATTTTCAAACTCGCTTTCGAAAGAAGGTCACAATTTATTAATGCATTGTTAATTAAAAAATAAAGAATCATTAATGAATTGTTAATTAAAAATCAAAACGAGTCGTTTTTTTCATCAAAAAAAAAAAATACAAGTCGTTAACTAATAGTCTAATAAACAAAACGAATCGCTAACGATCCGTTAATATTACAAAAAACGAATCGTTTTCGAATTGGCCAAAATATATTATATATAGCGATATTTGCCAATACGTGACATTTTTTATGTTTGTTGAACGACAGTACAAAATCCAGTTTAACTCTTATTTTATGAAAGTCAACAGGGCTAATTTTCGAGGTTCCCAATATGCTGTGATAAGTTATAAGCTATTATATTGACTTTAATCAATCTTAAAGATAATGAAATATCTTCGAGAAAGTGTCTATCATAGGCCACATGATTGTTCAATCTTGATGGATTTAATGACGATTCAATTCTTTATCATACTCTACACTCTGGCACGACTGTAGTTTACTAATTTTGAAATTTCATTGATGGTATGAAATTACTAGATTTTCATACGACAGTTGAACTTTCCTTTAAGGATCTCATGTTGCGAGCGTAAACAAGTAGAACAGAAAAAAATAGATCACTACTAAATGAAAGATAGTCGCTTCTTTTTGGAAGCTTTTAAAAAGCTAAGCGCTTTGCCTTTAATGTAGGTTGGTTGGTTGTTTTGAGTGGTGATACTGCTACAGGTAGTATATTAGAAATTCCATCTTGTTTTTCATTAAGATTCTTTAGTTTTAAGCAAACCAAAAATTCTATGCTTTATGTGTAGACTTTCGTACTACACTATAGAAAGAAATTCTGATCTAAATTCAACTAAAGACCTGGATAAAATTTCATGCCTATCACCCTTGTATATATTTTGTATATTCAAGAGGGGAGGGCAGTTGCCTACCCCCCTAAACATTAGAAAAATAAAAATGTTAGTATTAAATTAAGAAATTACATTTTTTCTTATAATTATAAAGCATAGAATTTATTAATATTTATTAAAGCTTAAATAATTTTTTTAGTACAAACTTACGGCTGACAAATTTTTTTTATTTATTTGTCAGTCACATGAAAAACGTAAATTTTTTCCACCACTGAACAACATTCTGGCTACGCCCATGATACTCAAGTCTTATAAAGATGCTATGATATCCACAACAAATCAAATAAAATTGAGATTTTGACTGAATAAATGGACTCTACCAGCAGTCGGGCTGATCGGCAGGACCAACTTATTCGAGACCCACTTGCAAACTTCTCAGTAACTATCAAAAACAGGCAACCTTTCCATGCACAATTCATCACCAACATACGATACAATGTGCAACATGCTAGTTTCATTGTACCGTTGTATATAAATAAAAATTAAATTGAACGCAATTTTAACAGTTTTTCAACTTGTCATCCTGCTGGTGTCACCTGCAACCTAAGAGCACTCACGAGAATTATTTGTCCCGCTGTGCTAGTTTTACAGGCAAAAAAAAAAAAAAAAAAAAAAATAAAAATCCAACCAATACTAAAACAAGGACTTTTTACTTTTTCCCAACTCTTTTTATTCTCATTTTGCTGATGCGGCAAGCGGCTACAGAAACTTTAACCTGACAGTCAAACAGTTTGTGCAGGATATGCGCGCTTGTTGCGTTGCTCCGAGGATGTGGGGGATCAATCAAAATCAATGTTGATGATAGCAAAGAATTTTATGGCAGTAACAAAAATCGAACAAAAACAACAAACAGCACTAAAGGGGCATCATTATGCATATCAGTAAAATGGTGAATGAGGAGGTCGGGGTGAGGGTGGTAGAAAAAGAAAAGAATGAAGCCACTGAAAGCAAAACAGAGCATATATGAATGTGTGTCTGCGTGTGTGTGTGCATATATGTGTGTACGCGATTATTGAGCAGAGTAAATCAGAAATTCTGACTAAAGGATATCGGAATATGAAGTAGGATGTAACGGATGAGTTGGATGTTGGAGGCGCAAGAAGAAACAGCAGCAGATGTTTTTGAGTTCTTCTGCTTGTGGAATTCTTTGCAGCAGTAGCTGTAGCAGCAGAAGAAGTTATCTTAAGTAGGATTAAGGATTATATTGAGCAGAGAAACTAGCTTAATCACTGTGCTTGTGTGTGTGTACGCGTGTGTGAATATCGCTTTAAGTGTGTGTGCTGATTTAAAGGATATCAGATCAAGGTGTTGTTTTAACTTTCGTAGCAAAATACGATGGTGTAACTTTTTGCATCATCAGAATGATGATAATGATGATGATCATGCATAACTGAATATCTCTGAAAGCACGTGCGGCTTGCATTATGCAGATGAAAAAAGCGAGATTTCAAAGGATTAACAGTTAATGACGAAATGAGTGTTACATTACGTCAATACGATATAATACGAATATGTGTATGTGTGTGTGTATGTGTCTGTGTGTGTGTGTGTGTGTGCGTGCTTGTGATATATGCACTACACGATAAAAGTTTTTAAGAATGCTTGAGTTTTTGCTCGAGTATAAAAAAAGACTTTATGCTGTTGTATTATTGATGCCAAAGTTTCTCTAAACACTTATTGCTCCATCTCTCTGCCAGAGATACACACATCATTGCCAGTCACAGAAAAAAATCAAAATTGGTGAAAATCGGTGAAGCCTGTTGAAGAGTAATTCACAGTTCAAAGGATACAAATTATGCAAATTATTTTTGCATTGTTTTCATATTCGGTTCCCAACGGCAACGTCTAGACGGATGAAAAACTGCTAACGATTTTATTTGGATAAATGAACTGTGTGCCAAATTCAACATTGGCATACTTTATGGTTACTGCAACAGCAACGAGCAAATGTTACAAGAAATAAATACAATAACTTGTTTTACTACGCATAATATTTGTACAGTTCGTTAGAGGCCTTCAAAAAACTCAGTTTTTTTTTTTAATTTGAGCATCATCGCTTTCAATTTAGAAGTGAAGAGAAATGATTACTATACGGAAAAAAAATGTAAGTAAGAAATTCCCTACTGGTACCTAACCTACAGCAAGAAGAAGCCAATTTCAAAATGAGATTTGAACAAATTTACCACTTTTTATTGCAAGGAGAAAATCAGTGGTCATATGTCATCAAAAATTGAAAAAAAAAACAATTATGAAAAATCAATAATAAACATACGTTAACTTATTCAGTGGCTGCAACACTTCTGAACCTATCAAGTTCTTAGGTAAGACAACAATATTTTAATTGTTGACCCATAAAATGTTATGCGAATGATAAATTTGCGATATATTAATACTTATACACAGATTAAAATGTAACTAAAATATTATTTATATTATATTATATTAAAAGTAATGGCTTAACCCTAGGATGTGCAACAGGGTCTGGCCAGACCAAATTTGACTTTGATGTTAAATATCTTTTTCCCACGAAAAAAGTAGTGATTTTAGACTTCATCAATTCTATAAGCTATGAATTCTGAGTGGATTGAAGCTATTTTCGGATTGATTGGGATAAGTTAGTAGTACAAAAATTGGGTTCAAAGTTGAAAATCGCTAAGTTAACCTACATGGTCTAGCCAGTCCACAACTATTTTGAACTGTCGGTTAAGTTATGTAACGCACAAAGCTTGTTCGTGCATGCAAAAATTTGTTTTTTCGTGTGCATAGAAGAGCGAATTATGTTTATGGATATGTGATGCACAAACAAATTATCCTCTAAAAGGCCAAATTTATACCGGTAAATCTGCTGATGGTGTACGAGAAGTTAATCAAGGGGAAAGAGTTGTCTTGGATTTAACACGAAAGTATTTTCATTCAGGGCGTACCGTATATTGTGATAACTTTTTCACAAAATTAGCACTCGCAGAGAATTTGATGGATAAGCGCCAGGCTATTGTTTGTACAGTTCGTTCAAATAAAACATTTTTACCATCGTCTTTATTTGGTTACCATAACGAAAAATATGCATTGTGTTTGTATGTTCCTCAGAAAATTAAAGCTGTTATTCTGTTGTCTGCACCTGGAGCAGGACGAACCAGGTAGATCAGCAAGATCAAATATTTCTAAAAAGCCGAATCAAATCCTTGACTACAATCGGAATAAAGATGGATTTAATACAATGGACCAAATGGTGTCGGGCTATAGCTGCAAATGCGGAACAAACCGCTGGCCATTAGCCATGTTTTTCAACATGCTAGACGTAGCTGCCTTGGCCGCATTCGTAATACATAGTGAAATGATGAAGGTGAAGCAATCAGACCGGCGCCGCAAATTTCTGACTGAATTGGCAGCGCAGTTAGTAGTTCCCCATATGGAAATGCGAGCCAGTATTTCCCATGTTAGTCGTTGGCCACACGTCAAAAATGCGATGTCAAAATATGGTGTATTGGTATGTATTTAACCAATCCTTTTCTATGCTTTACAAATGTCATTTCTTTCCAGGTACCAACACCACAACAACAACAAGAAGCAAGCACTTCTGGAAAAAGCAGCCCCCAAGGTTAGCACCAAACACAGCGCAAAATTCGTTTCAAGTGTGATGTATGCAGCAATCCTATGTGCCTTCAAAACGGAATAGAGAAAAAGTCCTTCGATTGCGATGATTGTCAACTACAACATGATTAGCATACAATTACAAATATAAAAACGTAAAATCAACAATTAAATATTTAAAAAAACGAATATGCCCAAAATATACAAAAACAAAATTAATTTCTTTTTAATTATTATATTTATCTGAACTTTTGCCGTAAGTATATTTACAAATATACACACATTTTATAGCTATATACATCATAAAAATTAAATCTAAAGCGATTGGGGTCAACCGCCTCGCCAATAGAACGCTTAAATAAAAAATCGCCCTGTGGTCTGGCCAGACCATGTAGGTTAATTTACTACCCTCCAAGTAGTTGCCCATCCTAGGGTTAAGTCTACTTTAATGAACCCGCTGAATTTCAAGGGGTTGCTTGGGTCACAGGGGGGTTCACAGAAGGGATGTGGCATTTTTTTTTCGATACCATTATAATCTACGAAAGAAATGCTTCCATGTACGCATGATACAATTATAATTCTGACATGCCTTGTACAAAACAACTTTCTAAAATTTAAGCAGGTTCATTAAACTAGACTTGTTCCAATGTAGTTATTTAAGCATCGCTTAAAAAGCCTTTTAAAACACTTGAAAATAACATTTCCTGACATAATTTTTTTATACACAGCTTTATTCGCCGATATATTTTAGGATGTATTTCTGAATTTCTACTCAAATATAATTCCTTATATAAAGCTTTATTCAAGGATACATTTTAAGGAAGTAATAAAGAAGATTTTTACTCGCGTAAAAAAGTTTTTTTTAGATGAATAAAGTTTCAATTTATGACAAAAAAAAAACCTTAAAAATTCCTGAATAAATAAAAAGTATGCGTAACAGCTCCGACGAGATCGATTACCTAGGAACTTGAGATGTATATGAAAGGCAGAGAGGGTGAATAAAGGCATATATTACATTACTGAAAGGATTGTGTACTAGGGCGGGTCAATTTTTTTTATCGAAAAAGCGTATAGCAGAAAAGTTATCTATGATAAATTCTGAAAAAATTTCCTCAAGAAACTAGAGGTCTAAAATCAATTCCAATATTGCGCATAGCGCGTTTAAAATTTGTATATAGATTTAAAAAAAAAAACTTTATAGTTTTATATAAAAATACTGTTTAATAGCCCAAAAATTGCTGCGTATATCACTGATTTTGGGCTTGTTGAAAAGGAATTTTTACCAACTATCCGAATCTGATTTTATTTAAAAAATATTTTGTCTTTTAAATCAAATTTTACCAACATATTGATCCAACATATGACATTGACGTAACGAATATGGATGTTGACTCTGAATTTACATTTGAAATACCAACAGCCACACACCATGTCACATTGAAGAGGCGATTGTATACCAAGAGGTATGACGCCTTAATTTTTGCTATGATGTGCGATATATTTGGCGTATTGGATAGAGTCACATCTTGTTTGGCTTCGGCTCTTTTCAAAAACATTGGCTTCAGAGATGACCATGGCGATAATGTTATCATGGATAAAGCATGGAAAAAAATTTGATATTTTGATTGAATCCGAACAATTCGACCCACCCATTTGTATACTCTTTAAATTTTAAAATATATTTTTTTTAATATTGCATAAGACACTATAAAGGTTTTTTTAATGAAAAAAGTGGCATATCTGTGGACATTTGACTAAACAACTTCTCTCGAGATAAAACAATTTTCCAAATATTCCAATTTCCAGTATTATATATGAAATTCGAATGCGTTTCTTTTGATCTAATCGCCGTATTTCTACAACTTTTAGAAGATAAGATACGCAGTAGGCAAATCCTCCTCTTTCAAGTTTTTTTTTTCTCAAATGAAATTCGACAAAACAACTTCTCTTAAACAACTCAAAAATTTTGAAACGGCCATTAACGGTCATTTGGCAAAACAACCTGTCTTCATATGTTCTAAGCACATTTTCAACAATTCTTTTTTGGACAATAAAGCTTCTTTTGAATGATGTCGTTTTGTCAAAAGCAAATTTTGAAAAACTGACCACATTTTAATTTAATAAGACGGGTTGTCTTTATATAAGCGGCTTAGAACATTTTCTTTTCTAATAAAAATAAATTTTAATTTACACGCTAGTTATTTTTTTTTTTTTTAGGAATCCATTTGGCAAACTGTCTTATCTCTTTCAAAGAAAACTATAACTATATATAAAAATTGAGGAAAAAAAAATATCGCATAATGTTAACTTCATATTTGTCTGTGAATGTATAGTATAAGATTTCTTTCAATTTATATAGAAAAAAATTTTGTTAGGCTGAAAAGTTGATGATTTAGAAAGAAGTCGTTTTGCCAAATGTCCACAGATATGTAATAACAATTAAATTAAAATTTTAAATCAATTCTTCACATTTTCCGAGTTCCTGAATAAGACTTGAATGAAAATCTTAAATCAAACATAAAAAAACGTTGATATAAGTTCTTTAATAAAGGAATTAAATTATACGCCTCTTCTCCTTAGACCCTGTAAAAAACTTTATTATTATTCAAGGATGTTTAAAATCTTCTTCCTAAATATATTCCTTTCATAAACCTTTACTTAAGGCGTATTAAGATGAAATTTTTACCTGGGTGTATTCCTACTTTTATAGATTTAACCGCATTTTTATTTGTTTTTTATTTATTTACGATATACATTATGCACGTAAGACACGGTGCGCTTGAACAAAATTAAATAAAAAGGTCTTTCATCTGCAATTTTCTTCCAGATTATGAAAATATATTGCTTCGCGATCATACTAGACCAAAAATTAAAGTACTATACACTCAAAAAAATAAATACAAATTTTCTATAACTATAATAGTAATCTTTTGTTTAAAATTCAACTGGAGTGTAGTTTCACTGCAAGTTTCATTGTAAATTTTCAATGTTTAAAATTATATACAAACTTTAGTGAAATTAAGAAACATATGTTGAATTTTGCTGCAATAATAATATTAAACTATTTTTTCATCATTTATTTCATTGCCAATAGACATATGTATGTGTGTTGAATTTTCAACATTAATTGTATAATTGCATCATATTCTCATTTAAGGCGGTCTTCTCATTCAAAACCCGTTTTTTGGACCCTTTTTAAAAAAATTCTTATTTGAAAACGCAAGGAATAATTGAAAAATTTTTTTATTTATTGTATTACAAAAGGTTCAAAGTAAATAAAAAAATTTTTTTTGCCTCGATACGTGGGCTGTTCAAAAAGTAATGAGACTTCAAAGTTGGTGGTGAAAAAAAAGGTGTCGTCACGGCGGCCACGATTTCGGGTCTCCGGAGCGTCTGAAAGGAAAAAAAAAACGGGGTTATAATCAGTATAGATGTAATTCTCGGGTGAACCTCAAGCTTAATTTTGTGATTTTTTTTTGACAAAATGGCGGCCATTCAAAAAAAAAATTTCAATTTCGGGTTTTTTTTTTGTAGTTTAGTGTAAAAAAAAAATAGTAAAAAATTTTTTAAAATTATGGTCGAGGTTCACCCGAGAATGGTGACAATTCTGCGTCGATTCCATTTTGTTTCATGAAAATCGGTTCAGTTGAACTGGAGATATCATGGCCGCCAGTTCGAAAAACGTGGGTTCGAGATAAACGCGTTTAAGGTTTGAAGTAATTTTTTTGGGAAAAAAAAAAAAAATCAAAAATGTTTAAATGCAGTTTTAAAGAACTGACAATTTTTACTTACAAATATTAGTCGGCGATGCCAGCTCCATACAGGCCACCTTCCTCTTTTTCGTAGAAACTGCTTTCTGCTGCCCTCTCTGCTCTGCGAGCCGTTCTGCCAGCTTTTGATGATGCCGCAGCTCGAGTCTCTGATCGGTTCAATCTGTCTTCAATGCGAGATAGTGCGTATTCGTATGCGTTTTTGCCAATCGCAATACCCATCAAACCCATAATTTTAAGCATGGGTATAAAACCGTCGTTGAAGAGGCACGTTGCAATGAAATTGGCCACTTCGATGGTGCGTGCGCCTGAGTTGATGTGTTTGGGCGAAAGTGACCAAAGAACAGAATTGTAGGACTCATTGGAATTCTGAATTTCAGATCCAAGGCATCTTTCAAGCAAATTATCTGCCGACAGCGCTTCGTAAGCTGGTTTTATTACCTCCATCACCTTCTTGTCCATCAGACCTTGCTTCACAAAAAAAGCTGTATCTTCTAAAGTATTTCGAAGTACTTCTAAAGTATTAAAAATCCTTTTAGGGGCATATTCACAACTACCCAAGCTATAAATAAATGCAAAAAAAAAAGTTGAAAAAAAAGTTTCTCAATGAGAAGACCCCCTTAAGTTTGGTTATGAGCAAGTAGGCAGCTTATTATTCAGTCCGGTATCCGCTTCTCTATATCCAATTACAAAATTGTGTTGAATAACGCGTTTCAATTTTAAGCTAAGATTGTAATGTATTTATATTTATATTTATATTATTTATATATGTGTTTATATAACTCCAATAATTTTTCAATTGTTAAAGGTTATATTTTATCGAGCTCAAGGTCAATGTTGCTTTCCGAAGAAAACAACTGAAGGAAAAGCAACAAACAACAACAATACCCTATATAGAGTATCAATCACATAGCAGACTAGACAGCTGTTTCGTTTGCCGCTACACCAACTCATCAGTAGCCTTTTTTCGTGATTCTTGCTGTGATCCACTAAGCTCTTAATTTTCTACTTGTTTCACGAATGCAATTAGTAAATTACCCTGAATTGCAGTATGAGAATACAATATTGACCTTGAGCTCGATAAAATATAAATAACCATTAATAATTGAAAAATTATTGGAGTTATATAAGCACACACTCTAAAAAATAAATACAAATTTACTATAACTATAATACTATTTTTTTGTTTAAAATTCAACTGGAGTGTAATTTCACTGCAAGTTTCATTGTATACTTTCAATGTTTATAAATATATACAAGCTTTAGTAAAATTAAACAACATATGTTGAATTTTGCTGCAATATTAATATTAAACTATTTTTTCATCATATATTTCATTGCCAACATCAATTGTATAATTGCATCATATTCTCATTCATTATGAATATAAACAAGTAAGCAGCTTAATATTCAGTCCGGTATCCGCTTCTCTAATTACAAAAATTGTGTTACATAACGTGCTTTAATTTTAAGCTAAGATTGTAAATATTGTTTGCCTTGTAATGTACTCAATATTTATATTGGAATGTGTGCGAGAAGTGCTTAATAAATATTTGAAAATTGATTTTAAAAATGCTTTGTTTTATTTCTATAACTCTAACGACAAATTGATATAGCTTCTTGGTGCAACGGACTTGAAGGTTTTTCTTTTTTTTATTCAGATTTGTGTGTTTTATAAATATTAAATCAATCATAAAATTAGTTGAAGCTTACATGAGTTTTAATAGCCCAACACGTGTTAAATATTAGTAAATAGTAGTAGTAATTTTTATATAACTACATTATTGTAGTAAAAGTAAACAAAAGTTGTTGAATATTATTCATATAAAGGTTGTAATTTTGCAATAGTAATACAAAAATGATAGCATCATTAAACAACTAATGTTTGAGTTTACTTCAATACATATATTAAAGCTTAAATATTACCATATATTTTAAGCAAAATTAAACACCAACTGTTGAATTTTACTACATAATAATAGTAAACAACAAATGTTGAATTTTATAAAGGTGTGTAAAAGTTATAATAGCTAAACTGTTGCCTACAACTATTGTAGTAAACGTCAACAAAAACTTTTAAGAGTGCATAACTTAAAACTTATGAAAGAAGGTCGTAATTAATTTACAAATATATTATTTATATATTTATGTTATTATTTTTATATTTATATTAGAATTTGTGCGAGAAGTGCTTAATAAATATTAAAAAATTGATTTTAAAAACACAATTGATTTGTCTACACTGGTGGCAATTGAACGTTTTTTCTTATTTTAACATTTTCCATTACAGATTCCATTACAGATGGATTTTAAACAGTTCTTATTAGAAAACGATATGATGTGACGAGCTAGCGCGAAAAATTATGGCGAACAAAGGACAAGAAATGGTGCCAAGAATGCTGCCAAGTAATGTCAAAATGATACAATTAACACATACAACTACATTACAATCATCTTTTGATGTTGTAAAGAAACACATAAAGTGTAACTTCAAAAGCTATGGTATTTGTTGTTGTATGTGTATTTAGTGTAATTTTTTGACAGAAGTACACTAGTGTATTCATAAATACACAAAAGAGAGAATACCACTATTTTTTATATAAAGGTTGTAATTTGCAATAGTAATACAAAAATGATAGCAACATTAAGCAACTAATGTTTAAGTTTACTACAATACATATATTAAAGCTTAAATATTACAATATATTTTAAGCAAAATTAATCACCAACTGTTGAATTTTACTACAGAATAATAGTACACAAAAAATGTTGAATTTTATAAAGGTGTGTAAATTCACTACAGTTATAGTAGCTAAACTGTTGCCTACAACTATTGTAGTAAGTTTCAAGAAAAACTTTTAAGAGTGTATCTAGGGCTTTTAGAGAAATTGATTTTTTTTTTCAGAATGCATAAGGAGGCGTGGCAGGTATAAAAAAGTATATGTATTTCTGATCAGCATCACCACTTGAGTCGATTTCCGTGCGTTCGTCTGTCTGTCTGTGAACACGTCTGTGTCTGTGATCAAGTTCATAATATAAGCTTATTCCTAAAAAAATGGAGAATAAGCTCGAGAATGAGCCAAATCGGATTTTTTTAAATAATTTTCAGGCTTCTATATAGAGGGTGCTGAAAATGACATTAAAACAAAAGACATCCAAAACGGTACGATAGATATGGCCTTTTCCATGTATCTGAAACAAAAAAATGAAGTGTCAATATACAGACCATAAATTCGGAATCTCTCCTACGCACAATCAACGGGGGATTTTTTTAAAACTATGGCGGAAGTTAGAGTAAAAAGTTAAAAAAGAGATAGATTTTCGCGCGCTTTTTTTGTTTATAAAAAAAAAAAAAAACAAAAAATAGTCAGGTACCTACTTAGTTATCGATTTAAAAACATGTATGCATATTCTAGAAACTATAAAGAACACATTAAGCAAACAAAAAAATTATATATTTTTAAAATTTACACGTATATTATACCTTAAACAATTTAATTTCTTTCACACACCAACACTCACATAATTGCTCACATTTATTTGCTTGCTTCTGTGCTCAATGATTTCAGTGTTGACACTTGTTTTAGAACTTGATGACAAGTGTCAACAATCATTGTTTCGGTTTTCTCTGCCGTTTTTATTTCTTTTTATTTCTTTTTGTTTTTTTTTTTTTGTTACTCTTCTTCGACTTTTAATTGCAGTTTGTTTTTATGTCATCAAAAGCTGCGAGCACTGTTTATCTTCATCTTTGGCCAGACTGTACCCTATAGGAACAAACTAACTTGTTTTTAAAAACAACTAACTAAAAAACTATAAACTAGTATATGAACTACTTTGAATTATATTAAGGCGACATCCACTTCAATTCTAAATAGCTTTATTGTATATATTGTATTATATATGAAGTAATTGAAATATTACTTAAAAACCAGTGATTGATAAACTACTTTGAATTATATTAAGGCGGCAACTACTCTGATTTTGACACGTTTTAATTGCAAATTTTTATTAGATTACAAGTTTATATATATTTAACCATGTTATTTCATCAAATATTATTAACTTTAGGCCATCAGTAATAGTTTTCAATTGGTTATTTTAAAGTAATTAAAACAATAATTTAAATATAAGTAATTTAACAAGTAGTTGAAAATATATGCGGTTTTTAAGTGATTTACCTTAAAGTAGTTAAAACATAATTTAAATTTAACTAATTTAACAAGTAGTTGAAAATATATGCAGACGAAAGTCAATTGACTTATTTAGCGGACATCACCATACAAAATATGTTAGTTCGTTCTATGGAAAAAAGTCAGAATTTCAACTAGTTGTGGTTGACAAAAAACTACTTTATCAACTACTTTTAAATTAGTTGATTTTCGTACAGGGTACCCTATAGGAACAAACTAACTTGTTTTTAAAAACAACTAACTAAAAAACTAGTTTAAAATAAACCAGTATCTGAACTACTTTGAATTATATTAATGCAGCATCCACTTCCATTCTAAATAGTTTTTTTTTGCATTATATATGAAGTAATTGAAATATTACTAAAAAACAAGTGATTGGTAAACTACTTTCAATTATATTAAGGCGGCAACTATTCTGATTTTGACATGTTTTATTTGCAAATTTTTATTAGATTACAAGTTTATATATATTTAACCATGTTATTTCATCAAATATTAACTTTAGGCCATCAGTAATAGTTTTCAATTGGTTATTTTAAAGTAATTACAAAAATAATTTAAATATAACTAGTTTAACAAGTAGTTGAAAATATATGTACGCAGACGAAAGTCAATTGACTTATTTAGCGGGCATCACAATACAAAATATGTTAGTTCGTTCTATGGAAAAAAGTCAGAATTTCAACTAGTTGTGGTTGACAAAAAAACTTCTTTATCAACTACTTTTAAATTAGTTGATTTTCCTACAGGGTAGTTATACATTGCACTCATACATCTCTACACACATGCACACACATACTCAAACTCAGTCATTTATATAAGCAAAATATACTCACACTCAGCCACTAAAAACACACACATCCGCTACACTTGCATATCTTGTCACTTGGAGACATTTTTCTTGTCCAGCAATAAAATATTTGATTAAAAATTTAATTTATTATGCTTTGGATGGAATTTTTAATTTCTAGAGAATTTTTAGTTTTTCCTTGTTTTCGCTTGGGTTCTTCTTTTTCTTCTTGGTTATATTAGAACTTGATTTTTTATTAGAATTCATTGTTTTAAAGTTTTTCACTTCGTCACTAGACCGTTGCCAAGACTTCAGCATTTTGACATTTCCTCCAACTGTTTTTGAAGTTTTTTTTTTTTGGGTTTTGTTTTTTTTTTCTTTTTGTTTTTTTGTTTTGCTTGTGCTGCATTTTGTAATTTATTATGCATAAAATAAATTTCGTTACGAGTTCAAATTTTCTATGTTTTATTTTAATTAAATTTGTGAAAATATTTGCAGAATTTCTTGCTTTGATTAGAAAATTTATGCAATATTATCTTTTGTGTTGTTGGTGCTGCGGCCAAGAGCTCAGAACTTAAAGTTTTCACTAAAATCTCAACTTAATTTATTGACTTCATTAAGGGTCAATTAAGGATAGTTGTGACAATTTTTCAGCTACACCAAGTTTTGTGATATGGAAAAGACAAAATTCCTCAAAAAGAAATAAAAGAGAGCAAAATGTATAAGGAAATGCTTTTCAAAAATTGTTTCATTAGAGATTGTTTTGTTTTAATTTTCGGCTGTTTTGACTTTGATGTGCTAATATTTTTTGGCTTATATTTTTTATTCTTTTTTTAGTTTAAATATGTACGCATTTTAAAGGTTTAAGATAAATTTTATTAAATAATATAGGTACTCGATTTAGTGTACTTATAAGAGACATACTGCAGCAATATTGGACGCACCCATTCCAATAGAAAAGTGACATATACCCCATTATTACCACATGGCTTATGAAGTAGTGAGTACGTAAGTAATTCAAAATTGTTTCATCTTTCACCATAGAGTGGTCAGCTAACGAGATCTGTATCGCTGTTATAGCGCTATTTAAATTTGAAATGAAAAAAGGTTATATTATGTTCGTCCACCGGTGCATAAAGCTGTTTGAGGAGACTGGGAAGTTCCATGAAGATAAAATCTGTCAAATAAAAAATTCGTTGGAATCTGCTCCAAAAACAAAAACCAAAACAAAAGCTTTGTGAGGATGAAAGTCCTCACCTTGTTTTTATACTACATGAATTTTATTATTTATGCAATACATTAGCTTATACCCGGTGTGCGTTGCTACACCCGGCAACTATATTGGAAAATAATAAATGCATTCAACACTTTTATTTGACCCTTTGTTTGACCCCACATACTTATTTTCCAATGTCCTTCCCGGTAGCAGGACATCAGCCTTCTGAATTTCAATGTTCTGTGATTTTTACTTTCAAAGCTATTCGATATCAAAAAATTGGCTTATATGGGTGGTGCCACACCCCCTTGCCCAATGCCCATCTAACATTTTTATTAGAGTTGTTTTTAAGTGGTAACTTTATTCTGAGTTTCAATGTTCTGTGATTTTTACTTCCACGAAATACTGATTTTTAGCGATTTTATACGAGGGTGAAAGGGGATCCACTACTTTTGAAATAAATCTCGAGAGCCGCTCATCCGACAAATAAGTTTTTAGACCCGTGCCATGACTGGCCAAACACACCCAAAAAATTTGAACAACACCATTGGAAGCGTTCAGAAGTGATGGAGTAACATACGGACACCATTAGATTTTTATATATATAGATGAAATATTGATAAATGATTGCCGAAACCTTAAATAGCTTAAGTATACTTTAATAAACCTGCTGAATTTCAAGGGATTGCTTAAGTCACAGGGAAGATAGTGGCATTTTTTTCAATACCATTATAATCTACGAAAAAAATGCTACCTTGTTCGCATGATACAATTATAATTCTGACATGCAACTTTTTGAAATGCAAGCCGATTCATTAAACTAGACTTATTCCCCTTAAATAAATCTAAAACATTAAGTTAAACACAAGTAACATTGACCAAAGCGAACATGTAAACGGCAGCCACCTGATAGGACTTTTTAGCTTACCAACACTGTGCGTGGTGAAAATATATGCTACAGTCATATGCCAAAAACAGCTGATGCATGAGCTTACCACGCATTCGCTAAGCAGCCAAGCTGGGGTGACTTCAACCATGGCAGAATGATAAGGTAGGGTCGACTCGGAGAGGAATGGAATAGAAAGCAGAATAAAGCGAGATTGGTGTCAAAATCAGCTGTTCATCGCAAATTTCTTTATGCTCACGTTTCGCAGTTGTTTTTAGGTTAAAACTGTTTCAGGTTTTTATTGCAATTTTAAGACTTCTTTCACATTTTATAGTTTTTGAAAAAGTGTAATTTTTATAATATTTTCACTCAAATTAGCACAAATTTAACACCCGCGACCGCACTGTTTGCAACTTGGAAAAATAAAATATTTTCTTCATTTGCAATTTCTACGAAATTCGTCGTTTTAACATACATGTTCCTTCACATTATCCACTCTTCGTTGACGCGTGAGAGCACTCAGCGAAGCGGCCCTACCTTATCATTGTATCATGACTTCAACTACCAGCCACAGATTTAAATGCATTCTTGTTGCAGCAGTCCAATTGGTAAGTTCCTGATCATGATACTATAATAAGGTAGGGTAAGGAGATTCACCACACCGACCTGGAATGTCAAAATTATAAAATACTGTGCTGCCGTATCTTATAAAGTATTCACGAAAAATCCGTGACTGTTCTTTGCATTTTTGATGAATGTCTTAGCTGTAGCGACGTGTTATAACTTCGTTAACTTTAATCTTCGGCAATTCGTCAAAAATTGGAATGTGTAACACATTCGACGCGACAATTTTGATAAAATATCGCTTTGTTTTCTTTTTTCAGACAATTTTTTTACATTTTTTTTTAATGCTCTATGTATATACTTTAATATTGATATTTCGCTTCGACGTTCGCTTCGAAAGTGACGTTATGAAATGTATCCACTGGCAATTGGGAATGAACATAATTTTATTATTCGAAAAGTTGTGAAGTTTTTTTGGGGTTTTTCCTTTCGAAATTTGCCCATAAGCCATTCGCTATAAAATCGTTCTGATACAGCAATGCACTTCAGTTCTTGTAATTTGTGAATATATTAAGTAAATATATATTTATAATAAATTTAAAAATTTTCAGTAAAGTCAAAAAGAAATTCTGCCATCTTTCATACAACCAGCAGATTATATAAAAAGATGAAATAAAAGCAAGGTGTCGATTTTCAAACTCTAATTTTTGATTTATGTTGAACAGTTTCACCGTCAAACGGCAGTAAAAATTATGTATTATATTTATAGTGAATATTAGAATAAAAATTTTAAAAAAGAAATAAAGAACACAAAAACTAAACTAAAACTAAACTTAAACTAATATGCAATAATTTACTGAAAACAAAGCATTAATATCACAAAACAGCGATTTATGGAATTTATCATATATATTCTACAAATAATACGTATAATAGTCCCACATTTATCAATAATACAGAAAAGTGGCAATGCTAAAACACATTTTGACATTCGAGGTCGGTGTGGTGATTCTGCTTGCCCTACCTTATTATTGTATCATGTTCCTGATAATTAACCAGCTCCTGACCTAGATCCAATCACTCCTACCTACTTTTTAAGTCCATTCATGCGTGGTGCTGTGGGGCTGACTTGTGCTAGGTCTTATAGCATTTTTGTGTAATACGAACTACACGTTGATTTAACGAAGCCTTCGCTGGAAAGCCGAGAGTCAGCTGTTTTTGATGATGTCAAAATAAAGTCGTGCATAAACGAGAACAGCTGTTCCAGTAAAGAACGATAACGTAACTTTAGTATGAAATTGGCTTTGTGTAAGAAAAAAATTACATACGAAATGTCAAAATTTGACGACTAGTAAATTGTCATCGTTGTGAACATTTTTAAAATGGAAGTTGCTATGAAGAAAAAGTAAATAGAATATAATTTATTTTCATCTAAGAATACACAAATACTTTCTATATTTTTAGTACAAACAAAACAACAAGTGAACAATTTGGATTGCTGGAAATGGAAAGGAATCCAGAGCTGGCAAAAGGCACTCCAGTCTTTGGTGCAATCACCGAAAACATTTCTAATATTATTTAGTTTTCACAGTACATAAATACTAAAACTGAATTTGCAGCAAAAGTAGCAATTATCCAATTAACAAAATAAACGAAACAGCTGATGAAAAAAATGTTGTCACTTATTAAAAATTGCTTGTAATAAGTATGAAATGTTTTAGGTTTTTGTCAGTTTAACACAATATGCTGGACTTTTACAATCCGGTTATAATGTTTTTGACAAGTACTCAGGTTAAGAGTATTTGAGCAAGGTAAGCAACGTAACAGTAGACGACGACGCAAGGAAAAAATACATCACGCCAATTTGTTCCGATATCGTCCGAAAACGAACGAGGCTTAAGACGAAGATGCTATTAACCTGCATTCTTGTTACTAAACCTTGCCCTGTATTTACCGTTTCTAAGAATTTTTATGCGTTGAGCTGCCGGGCTGACGTGCGCTAAGTCTTAATCCACGTTCCTGTTTCCCTTATAGCATGTTCACACAGAGAGTTTAGTTTGAGTTCAATTTAAGCCGTTCACACAGAGATGTGTCTACAGAATTGAGTTTAGTTGAGTTTGATATTTCGCAGAAAAAATCGTTCAATACTCTGATTGTAGAGTCTAAAAATTTGCATCTGCACGTAGATTTTTTTCAGAACATTAGCATACCATTAGTCATTTCTCAAATTGAGTTTTGATGAGCTCAGAAAGCAAACTGAGTTCAGTTGAGTTTAATCCAGTAAAATTTTACTGGAAACTCTAGAGTTTGTGATCTGTGTGACCATGCTATTAGTCCTTGCATAAGTTGTACTGTCGAGCTGACGTACGCCAAGTCTGTTCCGTGCACTCCTGTCTGCAAGCCACGCGATTTTTTGTACGGGGTAGAAACCTGATTACGCAAGGAAACTCCCACGAGCAGACATAAACACATCTCCGGGTGGAAAAGGGGATCAAAACATTGAGCAAAGTGTACCGAAAAACCGTTTTTGAAGCTATTGTAAGGCCGCTTAACCACTTTCTGCTACAAAACCAGGCGTGGGCTTTCTAGCAGCACTCTGCGACGGCCCATAAGCTAAAACGACCCGAATCTGGCTCCAAGCAATTTGCCAGTAATTACTTTGTCTGAAGAGGAGTCCTCTGGCAGTGCAGATTTACACCCGCTGGATTAAAAATTGTGAACAGTTTTAGAGGACCTGGCATGTCATAAAGATACTCCAACATTGATTCTCTTAACCCTCCCATGAGCGGTGACCTTTGAGGTGGTAAATGGAGCGCAAGGGTCTGGCCAGACCCATGCTTATTTTATACGTATATGTCAAGGTACAGGTAGATAAATATTGGTGTGCTAAATGTGTGATTGTGTGTTATAAAATTTTTGTAGCATGTATGCATATATGTATGGGTGTGTTAAAATAAAAAAAAAAATTGATTTTATTCCGTTTGAAAGGCCCGGGTACCTAAATTTATTATCCGGTAAAAACCTTTTAAGACATACATTGTGGCTTAAATTTATGAAATTGTATTGAATGTTCTCGAAGACGAAGAAGAGCAGAGATAGCATGACGAACGTGTGGAGGCTACGTCAGCATATGGTTGTGGTTGAGGTGTGGCTGATGTCGATGGTCTGCAGTCCGGAATCTGAAAATAACAAAATATTTATCAGAATAGGGGGTTTATGTTTCACCTACATTTTAAGAATACTTACAACAATATTGAAAATATTCATTGCTTGCTTGATGTGAACAAATCTCCAAACCAAAGGGTTGGTTGCCCGTTCCGTCATATGTGGAATTACTAGCTGTCGTGCCAATTCAATGATAAATGAACGACGTTTGTCTCTCTGCTTTTGTGGCCAACCCAGAGATATTAATCATGTTGTAAAACAGTGCCAATGCCCACCGATTTGTCGAACGCTTACAAGAATACCCAGTCAACATCTAATCCATTGTGTCGAAGCCAGCTTTAAATTGATTGTAGTCTAATATTTGATTTGGTTTTGATGCTTTTGATGGATCGATGTCACGACGGTAGTCAACAGTGGATATCATGACTACTGGCTTCTTTTGCTTTGCAATGTAAGAACAAAATGCGACGTTATTATTGTGAAAGCAAAATATGGTGCTATGCGCAGGATTTTTTGAATCCCGTAATTGGGGAGGAATGCAGGTCTTGTTCTTTCTGACGGTGCCAACAAACGCCACATTTCCTTCCACCAATATTTCTATCAAATTGTGTGACGAAAAGAAGTTGTCAGCGTAAAGTGTTCTGTCGCTGTACATATAATTAGACATCAATTTCATAACAAGCCGTTTGCCTTGGTTTGTCTCTCGTTGGCGACCTGGTTGTTTTCCTGTATAAATTATTCCTTTCAAGGGATAATTTGTAACGGAATCACATATCCACCAAACATTTATTCCGTATTTTGCGGACTTACTGGGAATGTATTGAGTAAACCGGGTTCGCCCGCGATACAGAAATAACTGTTCATCGACGGTCAGCTGTCAGCCCGGCGTGTATGAATTCTCTAAGTTGGACATCAGCATGAGCCAGATATAGTCAATGGCAGCAGATTTGCTTTGTTGAAGCCTCTCCACACGAGTGTTTCCGTTATCGAAGCGTATGTAGGTGAGCAAGTGCTTGAACCGGTTGAAGGACATGGTGGCCTTGTAGATGGGCATATTGTAGCTCGCCCACAATTCTTTCACTGGCTGAGAATTGGCGCGAAACACACCAGCAATTAACAACATTCCAAAGAACGCATACATTTCGTTCTCGGTGGTCATCATCCAAATTCTCTGTTTTTCATTGGGATGCGCTTCGTTCTAAAGGCGATATGATTCGAGAGCTTTTCGATTAGTTTCCCGCACAATAATATTTCCAATTTAGGGGACAATAATGTTTTGAAAATACCTTTGGTGATGCGGCAATCCTTTACAGAAGGTGGTGGAATCTCTCTCTTCTTCTGGAACATAGTCTTCATCGTCTAAGTCGTCACCTGGTTCAAATGGGTCCAACTCCTGCCCCATAATTTCTTCGACTTGCTCCTCAAGTCTCTGTCGTTCTTCTGGCTTCACATTTGGTGCATTTAGCTTTCGAACCAAATGCGACAACATATCGTCTTCATCGAAGCCTTCTCGCTCCATTTTACTGCAATCAAATAAAATAAAAAATAAATAACACACGCGCCAAACACCAATCACAAACAGTAGTAAATATTTCCAAAAACATTTATATATCACGTCGACTATAGATTAAATTCAATGAACCATACTTACGAAAATATTATTAAAAATTTTATTAATAGTCGATAGATCACTAAGAAACACTTTAGCAATTTTAATTAGTAATTAATTTTCAATCACAAAAAATTTCGGTGTACACGTACTGAATTCCATGCATCAACTGATTATATAATGTCCTGGTCTGCTCAGACACATGTGCGCATGATTCACGAAATAAGTTGAAAATGGAATTTTCCACTTCAAATATTTAAAAAACGTAACGGTTACTGTTCTATTGTATTAGGATAAGCATATTTGAAGAAGTCATGAACTGGCGTCGCTCAGAAATACTGAGAAAGAAAGTTATGTATGCTTAAAACCCGTTTGGTTTTGGCCAGACCCATACGCTCATGGAAGGGTTAAGACAGCATTAATTCAATTATTTGGTGTTCTACATACCACTTTTTACGTTTCAATTTATTTTTTTCGGTTTATGTTCGATCGAATATTGTCTTTCCAACGAGCTCAATATGACAAAAACAAAATGGGAGCATTTTGTATGGTTCACGCTTCTTTACATAAATAGTCTTATTCTTTGTAAAATTGTACAAAAAAGAAGTAATTTTTTTTTTCAATTCCACCAAAGCAAATGGCCATAAAAATTCAATGAATGTCGGCAAAACAACATTTTAAAACTTCAGCTTTAAAAACTAATAAAAAAATAATTGTGACGATATTAAGAGGTCAGACCAGGTGCGATAGACTCTCAACATATCCCTCTTTCCGTATTTCCATAAAGTTTGGATGTGCTTTTTTAATCATCACACTGTGTAATCGAATGAAAATCACGAGTATTTTTACGAGTGCCTTGCAAATTTTGTATTGCGATTAGAGACATGTCTGCAGTGGGCTCATCGTCAACCCAATGATTCAATGTGTAAAAAAAATTTCAAAGACCATGGCTTAAGCTCAAAAATACCAATACATGCTCTTCTACACTAAGCCACTGCAGTGACCTAGTTATATTGGTTTTGTGCTTCCCTTCTATAATGAATTCAAATAATTTGTTAACAGTTGATCATTCAAATATGCAGTAAACAATCAAGCAAGAAAAACGAACCCCATCTACAATAACACCAGCTTGGACAGGCGTTTTTAAACATGCTAGATACTCACTCAACACAGACAGCTAAAGATGCTAACTAGTAGTACCTACGATCCTTACGACAGGACATGAAAAAACTGGACACACAATTTCATTCATAAGCAAAATAAAAATTGAGCAAAATTTTTCATACTCATTTACATGATATTTTCATTAAGAACGGAAGGACTATGACAAGGATGCAGAGAAAAACGACAATGATGACGCGGCATGCAGCAGCAACAGACAAAGTAAGTGGCAACACTTTGCATACGATGATGGATCCATCATCTTTCTTCAACGTCACATCATCAAATCTGCAATTTATTATGTAACGAACACGCCAGAACCAAAGGACGATGATGACGATGACGACAACTTTGGTAACGTTTTTCAGTTTTCTTATCTACGTTTGTCTGCTGTTTTTTTTTTCTTCATTATTTTTTTTTTTTTTTTGTTCTTTCTTCAGTTTTGTTTTTGGCTTGCAGTGCAAGCAAGCAAGGCGAAACCAGCAACAGGACTTGAAAATGCAATTTCGTCAAGGAGACAAGCAGCAGATGACAGGATTTCAGAACTTGTGCCGGAGTGCAGCGCTGTGTGAAAGCAAGGTTGAAATTTATGAAAAAATATGTAAGTTTTTCATTAAAAATTCAACGCAACTCATTATTCATCGCTTACCAGAGGATTCGCTCGATTATGGCATCTTCAACATGGTAGCCACATTGAGCTGATGTAGTTGTCTGGACTCGTGTTCGGTGTGCTCGGGTAGAGTAGGGTCTAGATAGTTTGAGGCACTATGATGCAAGTCAACGGAAGCAATGAGTAGCAAACCGGTAGCGGAAATATTTTCATTGTACTTACCAAAGCAGGCAGCGAGGCGGCAACATTTGAACTTTTGCTTGCCGGATGCTAAGAATAACAAATATTTTATAGCAGAGCAAAAGTTTTTCACTTTTTTTTTTCATTTTTTTAAATTTTTCCAAACTTAAGACTAGTAGTAGTATCAACATTGCTTATAAGAAAAAAGTTTGAGAAATAAAACAAAAAAAAACAAATTAAATTGCTTCTAATGTCAAAATCGTGCGATATAATGGCCGCGTTGCTTTGAATAGTCAGCCTTACGGGCGCTCTCACAGGAGCAATAAAGCAAGCGATGGACGCAATCAGAACATGAGACACTCGCAGCTATAAAAACAACTAAAACAACAACAACAACAAAAAACTGCATCAACAATAGCACTAGTCAAAACAACACAAACTGGCGCAAAATGCAAAATCTAGAAAAACAACGCGACTTGCATAAGGCTGATTGTAGGCCACATAGCCAGCCGGCCACACACACACTCACACACTCACACTTGAACACTCCCATATATTGCTATTTTTTGCAACATATACTGTATATAGATAGACACCATACATTGACGACACTGCATCGATTTAGGATTTTTGTTTACCCAACCGCTTGGCACACGCTGGTCATCAAGTTGACCGCAAAAAGTTCATTAAGCTTGATGCGGCATAACCGCAGCGGCAAAGAGATCGAGGCACTATTGGGCGCATTCAGCGTAGTCAACTGTTGTGAATTATTATGGTAGCGATACTTTCGTGAGCGATGTTTTTCTCTGAATGTGTTGTTACTCTAAACGTCAGAATAGTTGTCAAAGTGAATTTGTGTATATTTTTAATGCTTTCATTTGATAATTTCATATTTTGCAAAATAAAGTGTTGATTTAGTTAAATTTTTGTTCCTACTCGGATTTTTTTAATAACATGGATATAAATAGCACAGTGTTCACAATGCTGATGGATGACACTATTGATTCGGCTCTATTGATGCATATACCGAGTCTTACCCAACCAGGGCATGGAATCTGGACAAGAGATCGTGGCGAGGGAAAATCTCGAAATCCGGAGTACTTTGAAAGCACGATTCCCACTTACACAGACATGCAATTTAAAGAGCATTTCCGAATGACTAGATCAGCATTTGAGGTTTATTATATTTGTAAGAAAGTAATTTATTGATTTTATCATAAATGCATTAGAAGCTACTGCAAGTGATTGGCAACCATATGGAACCACATCCAAAGCCCAACATGGACACTCCATTGGAAAAGAAGCTTCTATTCTCCATTTGGCTACTCAGCAAACCGGAGTCCTTTCTTGCCGTTGGAGATCGGTTTAATATACCAACAAGCTCCGGTCATGGGATATTTACAAGTATTGTTAACACTTGTGCGGATCTAATGCCCAATTACGTAAAATGGCCAAATGCAGCGCAGCAAGCTGTTTCGTCAGCAGTAATTATTTTTAATTTGGAAGTTGTTAAACGCATTAATAACATGTTTAATAATATGTTTTTAGATCTTTGGGGAACGTTCATGTGGATTACGTAATGTTGTTGGAGCCATTGATGGATGTCACATCCCTATTAAGCAACCGGTTGGTAATGCTAGTGATTTTTTTAATAGGAAACAAGTGCATTCAGTTATTTTGCAAGGTATCTACATTAATATGCTTAGTTTTATTAATATAAGAGATAACAGAAAGAATTTTATAGGTGTCTGTGATCATACATTACGTTTCATTGACGTATTCATTGGCATGCCAGGAAAAATGCACGATTCTCGAGTTTTTCGAAATAGTCCAATTTTTGAAAAAATGACTGAATGTTCAGGTTCACAGGATCCATTTCTACGGCGCGAACAGCACCTGCTTGGAGATTGTGCATATCCACTTATGATTAATCTGATGACGCCATTTAGGGATAATGGGCATCTTTCCGCATCGCATGTCCGTTATAACACAAGGTTAAGCTCAATTCGCTCAACTATTGAAAGAGCATTTGGACTTTTAAAAGTTAAATTTCGACGGTTGAAATACCTGGACATTGCTAATGCATGTTTCGCCAATAAAATTATAGGCGCCTGTTGCATGCTACACAATTTTATTATTGATAACGGAGAGTCGGATGATTATCAGCCGGAAATCAGCAATGTGAGTAGCGCCTATTCAATCGATGATCAAGGAGAAGATCATTCCGTTCCTTCTCAAGAAGCTATAGCAAAACGGCTAAGAATTGTTAATTCTTTGTAAAGCTGAAACCAAAACCTCAAAACCGGATTTCAATTTATCAAATACTAATTTTTTTTTTAAGATCTACAAAATCGTATGCGCCTGCTGTTACCCTCAAATTGTAAGGAATTTTTAAAATTTTAATTCCGCGAGCCACCATTTTTTTAAATCAATATTTTAAGCCTTAATAATCCTCTCATAAAACACAACTAAATTCTTCACAAAATTGGTATTACTTTTCTTAAATAAATGTAAGTTTATCTCTTAGATTTTTTATTCATCTTCAATTATCTGGAAAATTATAATAAATAAAATAAAACTAAGAATTGTATTTCTCATTTCATTCAATAATCATTTTATTTTAGTTTAATATGAAAGAAAAGATAGAAGAAAAATGTGATTGATTATAATATCTAAGATAGTTAAATTCATTTAGTTCGATTAATTAGGTATAACATTTATGTACATAGTTTTAACTAAGTTTGAAACTAATAAAACTTTCAACATAGTTATAGTTGAAAAATAGGATAAAATTAAATCAGTTCATTGGCTGTATATGCGATATAAAAATAATATGCATTATAATCAGGAATCTTAACTGTTATAAAGTGTATCGAAAAAGTTGATTTGATATAGTTATTTTGTGACTCTTTAAAACGGCCAACTTTAATAGTTATTTTTGAACAGAAAAGAAAAAAATTTAATGAAACTCTAGAAAGTCTCTCGATATTATAGCTTTTTCCGAAAACCTTTAAAAAAATAAATTTAATTACGTTATTTCAGGAACAACTTAAAAACGATTTATCTCCAGCACAAAAAATAAAAGTTTAGGTATGAGTTCACCAAATGAAAAACTATTTCAAATTAACTTTTTCGATATCCTTTATAACAGTTACGGTCTCTGGTTATAATAGATTGTTAAACAATTGTTATTTGTACTTTATAGTTAACAATATTGCTATGCAAAAAGTCGTTTTTACTTTAATTTTGAATTAACATTACTTGTGGTTGTGATTGCAATGTGATGCATTGAAGCTCTTCATCGTTTAGAGACTGCCATCAATAAGATGAATTTGCCGTATTATCCAAAACGCAAGCGATCACCACTTGAGGTTTTTTGTCTGGCAATAAATTTCAGTACAAAATTTCAGCGAGTGAAAGAGAGTTTGTTTTACTTTACATGAATAAAGAACTGCCAGACAAAAAACCCAAAGTGAGGTGACCACTTGCGTTTTGCAAAATACGACCATTAGTTTCGATTTCAATTTATGCCTTGCGAGTCCAAATACTTTTTTAAAAGTTCATTTCTTTCCTCTTGTAATGCATTGGTCTTATTAATGGTAGTCTCTAAGCGATTAATAGATTCAATGCGTTCCTTTTCAATTGAAATCAAGCGTTTTCTCATAGTGTACACCTCCTTGCAGTTCCGAGATTTTTGCTGAAGTCTTTCATGTTTGTCTGAAGCCTCAGGACCGTTTAAATTGGTAGTAGTTGAGCAAGAAGGCAAATTTTCCCAAAGACTATGTGGGGACAGTGATGGTGGGAGCACTGTTGAAGGTGGTGTTGAAGAAACTGTTGAATGCACACTTGAAGGTACTGTTGAAGGCACAGTTGAAGCCACAGTTAAAGATACGGTTGTTGGAAGCAAAGATGAAACTGTCGGCCCAAAATTCATGGTGCAGTCGTTTGAAAAAATGTCCTCGAAGGTTTCGTAGTAAGACCAGTTAATGCGTCCCCTTCCAGTTGAACTGTGTTTATTGTTGTCCTTTATAGTGCGATAAGTTTTTTTCATATTTCGCATCTTTCGATCAATAATATCTTCATTGAGCCCACTGTACCCACATTTTTTCATTTCCTCCAAAATTTCGGTCCACAAATTCCTTTTCTTGTGTTTAGGATCACGAAATTTGTTTTTTCTTTGCCTATACAAATCTAAAAATAGCTTTGTGCTGCTTTGCGTCCAACTATGTGGCTTTCCGCCAAAATCCACCGTGTTAAATGTAGTTTCTTCGCCACTTTCGGTCACCGGAACATCTGCTTCTAAGCTTCCAGCATTGTTTCGAATATATGATTCGAAGAAGTTACGATCTGAAATGAAATGAATTTGTAAATTTAACTTATTAATTAAGAGTGTCGGAGAACATGAGGTATTAAAGTATTTTTTAAGAAAAAGCCAAGTTTCAATAGGTGTATCCCTTTTTCCCGGATTTCGGTTTTTTCGATTTCTTGCAGAAAATAGATCATGACTATGCTTAAATCAATCGTGCTGTTTTTTATTCAAATTTTGCATTTTTGGATTTTTGGGAATTTTTTTGTAAAAATACTCTAACTCGAAATTTTCCAAAAGGTACACTTTTAGCAAAAAAAAATCATAATGACCAATTGATATAACAGAATTACACAATTTTTTGCATCTTCATTAGGTATAGTGTAAGATTAGGTATAGTGTAAGATTAGGTATAGTGAAAAGATTTCCAGAAGATTTAATTGCGATTTTTTTTAAGTTTGGATATTTTAGATTTTTTTTAATGCAACAAGATAAAAAAAGTTCTTTTTTCGAAAAGTAAAAGTAGACTGTCGGCACGGGTTTTAAGGGTTCAGATGATTACTGTTGGATTCTTACCGCTTTCCAACTGTTTGTGCACTTCCATGGTATCCACCACATTATATTGCATCCCATTAAACACATAAAGGGCGCTGTAATATTCATCCATATTTTGCTGGCAGAGGCTGCTTGCATTCGTTAGTTATGGCGGCTGGCAGAGGCTGTATAGATTGCATAGGCGGCTTCAACAGCGTCGGGACTAGCTATAAAACAATATATGAGTACATTATTTTTTATATAAATAATTTAACTTAAAAGGTTTCTCACTCAGATAGGCTGCGTTCTTCCTGTATTGCTGGCAGATGCTGCTTGCATTCGTTTGTTATGCCGGCTGGCAGAGGCTAGCACTTTGTTGAGCCACTTAAAGCAAATGACGTGAGACACTTTGTCCGTCCACTCGATAGAACCTGAGACGCCTCCACAACGTTCGCTGCTCTACTCTTGAAATTTAATTAAAGCACCGTGTTCTGCGGAGCACCCTTTTTCTTTTAATTTTAATATGAGTTGTTTGTTTTTAAAAATATTTCGTTTCCCCTATCTTAGCCACTTCCTTCTCGGCGTTGCTTTTCACTTTTTTCTTGCCTATTTTTGCTGCTTTGTATTTATATTTTTTTTAAGACTTTCGAAAATCTTGTTTTTCTTTGGAATGGTTTGTTATGCCGGCTGGCAGAGGCTGTTTAGAGACGTAGGCTAGGTTTTGATGACAGATGGAAGAGTCGGTTTCAACACAATTGAAACCAATTTTGGCTAAAGAGATTAAAGAAATATATGAGTAAATTATTTTTTATATAAATAGTTTAATTTAAAGGTTTCTTACTCAAATAAGCTGCGTTCTTCATGTGCTATTTATTAAATGTCAGTAAAGCAGCATTTGACAGTTCAACACTCAACAACAGTTGAGTTCAGGTAGCATAGAATTTCTTCGCTCGATTAAATGGCGTCCGCTACCTAATCAGTTTTAGTGAGCGCTCAAATAATTGCACCATTCAGCGAATTTTTACTCAACTGTTGCCAACTGTTGACTACGCTGAATGCGCCCATTGTGTAGCAGCAAAGTGATATCAGTAAATTTAAGCAATGAAAACATGATATAGGAGTTCCTGCAGTGCAACGGTATTGGTATTTTGTATGGACACATTTGAAGCAGCAGGCGCGTTTTATCAATGCGTCGTAAGTAGCGAATTCATATAAAAATCTAAATATTTTGCAACAAATTTTAAATTTTCTTAAACGCATTATCCAACCAATAAAAATGGACCATTTTAAAAATAGTTCTGTATTAGCTGTATATTCTGAATTTTACACACAAAACATAGGAAAAAATAATAGTGTGTGTACAGACAGGAAAGCTTATCTAAAATCACCTCATAAACGTGTATCTATACTATTATATAAAAACGTTGTGAAACTAAATTGATTATTCACAATCACGCGAGAACCACTGAACCGACTAAGACTATATAGACTATAAAGATTTGTTATTTCAGAGAAATCGTGATAGGCTATGTAATATTTGCAACGCTTACTTTAACCGCCCATAAATCAATAAAAATTATATATTTCAGACGGTTCCAGTTGTATTAGACTAAAATTTGGTAATTAAGTTCGTATGCTAATTGTCGGTAACTGTACTAAAAATGGGCGTAGTCGAATTATATATACGCCCATTTTTACGAAATTATTATAATTCCTTAATTGTACATGTTTTCATAGTAAAACTTGGTATGTAGGTGCTATGGGTCCAACTGGCGGTCATATATATGTTAGGGTGGTTCACCAAAAAAAGTTGTTGGTGGATGCAGCTTTTTCCCTTCATGTTGACCTAAGAGACACCTCCTGTCACAAGCACAATCAAATTGGTAAAAGCTTAGAGGTGGCACTTTTTTTTTGTGTTTCTCCATACGAGTTGTATGGAGCAAAAAATGATTTTGCAGGTAAGCTCAATTTGGCACCACATTTATGAAGCAATTTGGCTGGGGGAAAAACCTATCCCGTCATATTTCGTCCCCTCTGACATATCCGAATTTCATGCATATCCGATTATTATTTCCGGTTCTGTGACTCACTAATTGCATACCTTTGTGGTAAGCAATATTCCTGGTGTAGATGCCTTTTATTACAAAAACTTCGTTTTCTATAGGAGCATGGAAGTTGCTTAAAATTTCCAAGAAAATGACACCACAAAAACTTTCTTACCTGAAACAACAAAAAGTTTTTAATACTTATTTTATTTTTTGGTCAAATAGAAAAAAAAATATCAATAAAAAGTCTGGCTTTGCAAGTAACTGTCATTAACTGTCTCTTGTTTGAAATTTTGAATAATTGTCCGCTCAATCGTAATTCAATCATTTTCATTTCTCTTCTAATTTTTATAATTTTCAAAAAAAAAAAACCTTAACGCAATTCGCAAAAAAGTTTGGTAAGAATGTTGGTTGTTGGAAAAAAGTTCAAAAGCAAATATGGCTTTATTAATATTCTTTCATATGGTATGCACAAATGTTGGGTTTATTTTAAGTTCCTATCGTAAAAATATAAAAAACGTTTTATAGACCGAAAAATCGAGCCTAACTATTATAAAAATTTAAGTTTTTTTTCTTGTTTATTTGTATTCATTTTGTATTTTTGTAATTTTGTTTGCATAAAAAGAAATGTGGTGGCCGTGGCGCAGTGGGTAGAGTGTGTGGCCCATACGCCAGAGAACCCTGGTTCGAATCCCACCTAACTCAGAAAGTTCTTTCAATCGAATTAATTTTTCTGTTCGGCCGTCCCCTCTCTGCAGACATTGGCAAACCTCAGAGACTAAAAACTGCCATGAAAAGCTTATTGAGAACATAAGCCGTTCGGAGTCGGCATAAAACATGTAGATCCAGTTCTCGATCATTTGTGTTCAAACATTTCACAACGTACACAACACAATTGATCATAAGAAGCTCGGTCAAAGTCCTTTTAAGGGCTGTAAATGGCCATATCGTTTCTAGATATTAACCCTAAACTTAAAAAAAGCACAAAATTTCAATGGCAGTAAGAACCACAAAGCCCTCGCTTCGTGGTCAAAAGCTCTTACCTTATTGTACCGTGCATAATTGTTTGGGTTTATTTTACCATGCCTACACAGTTAAAAATATTGACGTTACACGACTTGCATCGTATTTTATGTTGCATTTGTAACGATATTTAAAGCTTCGAAAAGCTATTGAA
Organism: Coremacera marginata; assembly: GCA_914767935.1. Lineage (NCBI taxonomy): Eukaryota > Metazoa > Arthropoda > Insecta > Diptera > Sciomyzidae > Coremacera > Coremacera marginata. The sequence goes on along the minus strand of OU612043.1, from coordinate 16,838,762 downwards.
AATTTTAAAATTTACGAATAGTTCGCTATGATAACAATCGAGTTCGATATCGATTACGTTTCGAAAAAGATACGTTTAGCGGACGTAACAGTTACTTCGTACACGAAGGGTAAAATTATTCGCTTATAATTCCAAAGCTTTTAATTCTTCAACACAAATGCGATGATAATTATATCTTATACTTTTTTTACTGTTAGGTGCATACTTTCGGATAACTTTTTTGACACTTTCAGACTAACTTTTATTATTACTGGTACACTGGATAATACTGGTATGAAATAACTTTCGATTTTTGATCGCCAATTAGGAAATAATACGAAATTTTTCTTCGATAAAAGTTCGTTGCAAACGAACTTATCTTATTCTATTATATAATAATATTATGTAATACAAGTATAATTTTGCTTAACGAAACTCAAATAAACTCAGTTTGGTTTCTGATTTCATCACAACTGAATTTGAGAAATGCCTAAAATTATGCTAATTCTCTGAAAAAAACTACGTTCAGATGCAAATTTTTAGACCGTAATGTACGTTCAGAGTATTGAACGAAAGACTCAATTCAATCATAAAAGAATGAAAAGAAGAACTGATTGTTGATTTAACATAAGTATGAGCTACTCACATAAATATGTCTCCGTGGCCCAGTGGTTAGGACAGCCGACTATGGATCCGTAGTGTTTTCAATCCTCGGTGAAAGCAAGCATATGAAACATGTATAAACAGCAATTTTTTCGTTTTTATACAACCAGTGCGGCGAATTGCTGTGTTGTTGTTTTCATAAGAACCATTTCGTTACATTGGTGTTACCTCCCATCTAACTCGCCGTATTGTTGTATGCGCGGCTATAAAAGTTTCACTTCAAAAGATTGTTTCCAATAGTTTCTAAAATATCTGCTGTTTACTTTCTCATCGCTCTTTTCTTCTCTTTATATTTTCGCTTAAGAAAAAACTCTAGCCACAAATTTATTTTGATAGTTTGTCCAACTTGTGTCCAGCCAAAAGATTTACCCACGTTGTCGTTTTTTTTTTCATTTTGAAATTGTCCTTGTTCTTATCTTATTTCAGTTTATATTTGATCGTTTGCAATGAAGACAGCGTCTCATTCTCTTGGTTCGCATGTCATGAGAACAAATGTAATTTATTGCCTTATACTACCACCGCACTGCAGCAGTCTGTTCGATACGCGTTCGACGATTTCGCTAATAAACTCAGAAAGGATTAATTTTGTGATTTATTATCAAGTCTTTTAAGAAAAGATGAGAAAAAAAGAAAACTAAAAACAAAAACATTAAATTATCTTCATTGCCTTGAGACCAAATTGTGCGCTCAGCTTGAGATGTGGTTGGTCGGTCTACGTATGGTAAGACGGCATTTCAAATGGGTTTTCAAGCATAATGTGTGAGTGAAACAGGCATTCCAAAGTTTTTTTTGGTGTGCTATATGACCTTTTTTTTTTAAATTATAAATGGGAAAAGTTATTGATGAGTGATAGTGAAAATGTATAGCCTACCAAGCGGTCAGAATCTAAAATTAATTCAATTCGAGCTGTTATTTTTTTTAAAATAGATATGTGGTTCTTCGAAAGCTGAAGTTGGATACGGAAAATAAGTTAATGTCTGTAAATGAGTTCATCTTAATCAAATAGAATCGAAACACTGCTTGTTGTTGTGAAAGTGTAATCTTACTGCTTTCAAAGCTGTCTTTGTAACTAAAGTCGTCAAATAGGCACAAATAGTTAACTTTAGATAGCTTTAGTTAAGAAAATAAAAAAATAATAAAAGCGCCATGAACCTGGCCCAATTCTAAATTTAAAAATTGGTTAGCTTAAATTTAAATAGCAAGCTCAGGCAAAATTTGACTAAATAAATTGTTTCAGTCAAATATTGTCACAATCTTCTATTTTTCATATATTTTAAGATCAACAGAATTAAGTAATATTTTTTGTTCAGCCACAAAAATATTTGCTTAAGGTTCGAATAGTTATTTTCTTTATTTTTATTATCTGCAAACTATTTAAAATAACAAAAAACGAAGAATATTAAAGTCAGTTCACTTTAAGCCGCACAGCAAAGTATTTGTTGCAAAGTCGTGGCCACAGTATAAAGTTCAATAAACTGCATAGCAAACAGCTTAGAGCCAACCACCACAAAGAAGCTTTGTTTATGCTTGCATTTGGCTTTGAAGTTTTTCTAAGCTTTTGCCAGCGTCAACGTCATGCAACATTGTTATGCATGGAATGCAGCAAAAAGTATCCTCTGTAGTCACTTTTTTTTTTTAAGCTTTTCTTTCTGTTTGAAATGAACACCAACAGGAAGACTGACTGACACCTTCTCGTATTAAAAATAACAGCATCCTTTAGATTGTCTGTCGAGTTGGCTGCAGTAGCAGCGACAGCAACAGCAGCAATAGCAACAGAAGGAGCAGCTTAGCCAACACGTTTTGAATTTCATTGAATTCTTGCAGCTTCAGGCGGAAACAAATGTTGGCGCTTAAATAAAGAAATCAATATTTTTTCCTCTTTTTTTTTTTTTGATGATACTGAAACGCACCACAGTTAAACCTCAGCAAACACATACAACAACAACAACAACGATGTTAATTATTGTTGCTTGCAGGCTTGCTATTTACTGTAAATTCAATCTCGTCTTTTTTGTGCTTTTGCGCTTTTTGTACTTTTATCCTTTTAGCATTTATCGCCAAGCATCCTTTTCTATTGGATTTCTTGAAGTAGCAAGCAAGCCGTCCACCCCCAAACAACTTTATCACATGCTTACATAATAGCTGGCAGTCCTTCACTTACATCCTCCTTCCCTTTCCATCGTCTCCTTAACCAACTCACGTCCTTGTGTGCTTTTGATAACTTTGATAAGGTTTCCTTTTTGGTTTTATTTGCAGCATTTTGCAATTTTCGCTCTTTGGCTGCCAATATCTTTGCTTCGGGCCATACTTTGACGTCGTTATGCAAATCATTATTGATTTGTGGTCTTAGTGTCTATGTTTGTGTGCCTGTGTGTGTTCTGTGCTGATGAGCCTTACTTTTTCATACTCGCCAAACCCAAGTTTTAAGTTGCTTCCCTTAGTGCTGTGCTCGTCAGCTATTTGTATGCGATACACACATGTTGCAAATAGCGTCGAAAACACGTTGCTGCCGGGTGTTGACGCATATTATTTGCATTTTATTTTTTATATTTTGCCTCTTCAAAGTAATAAAATTAATTGTTCAAAGTATGTGTGCGGAAAATGTGCTGTCAGTTCACGCGTTAAGAAAGTGTTTGAACGACTTTGAAAAGCAATCCTTGAAACAGCTGGAAAGACTTTCAATTTCATGACTTTGAATATTTAATCGAAATTTTATGGTATCCAAGGATTATGCATATGTATCAGGTGGTCACCTTTTTTTTGTAAGATAACTGTTAAAAAAAACCCATTAGCACACAATATTGGTTATATTTTTTATTATCAAAGTGCAAAGATAATAAATTGCTTAAGGCGGTCTTCTCATTCAAACCCCGTTTTTTGGACCCTTTTTAAAAAAATTCTTATTTGAAAACGCAAAGAATAATTGAAAACTTTTTTTATTTATTGTATTACAAAAGGTTCAAAGTAAATAAAAAAATTTTTTTTGCCTCGATACGTGGGCTGTTCAAAAAGTAATGAGACTTCAAAGTTGGTGGTGAAAAAAAGGTGTCGTCACGGCGGCCACGATTCCGGGTCTCCGGAGCGTCTGAAATGAAAAAAAAAACGGGGTTATAATCAGTATAGATGTAATTCTCGGGTGAACTTCAAGCTTAATTTTGTGGTTTTTTTTTGACAAAATGGCGGCCATTCACAAAAAAAAATTTCAATTTCGGGTTTTTTTTTTTGTAGTTTAGTGTAAAAAAAAAATAGTAAGAAATTTTTTAAAATTATGGTCGAGGTTCACCCGAGAATGGTGACAATTCTGCGTCGATTCCATTTTGTTTCATGAAAATCGGTTCAGTTGAACTGGAGATATCATGGCCGCCAGTTCGAAAAACGTGGGTTCGAGATAAACGCGTTTAAAGTTTGAAGTAATTTTTTTGGGAAAAAAAAAAAAAAAATCAAAAATGTTTAAATGCAGTTTTAAATAGCTGACAATTTTGACATACAAATATTAGTCGGCGATGCTAGCTCCATACAGGCCACCTTCCTCTTTTTCGTAGAAACTGCTTTCTGCTGCCCTCTCTGCTCTGCGAGCCGTTCTGCCAGCTTTTGATGATGCCGCAGCTCGAGTCTCTGATCGGTTCAATCTGTCTTCATTGCGAGATAGTGCGTATTCGTATGCGTTTTTGCCAATCGCAATACCCATCAAACCCATAATTTTAAGTATGGGTATAAAACCGTCGTTGAAGAGGCACGTTGCAATGAAATTGGCCACTTCGATGGTGCGTGCGCCTGAGTTGATGTGTTTGGGCGAAAGTGACCAAAGAACAGAATTGTAGGACTCATTGGAATTCTGAGTTTCAGATCCAAGGCATCTTTCAAGCAAATTATCTGCCGACAGCGCTTCGTAAGCTGGTTTTATTACCTCCATCACCTTCTTGTCCATCAGACCTTGCTTCACAAAAAAGGCTGTATCTTCTAAAGTATTTCGAATTTCTAAAAATCCTTTTAGGGGCATATTCACAACTACCCAAGCTATAAATAAATGCAAAAGTTGAAAAAGTTGAAAAAAAAAGTTGCTCAATGAGAAGACCCCCTTAATGTCATCTATGAGTTAACTCAGTTCAAATGTAGGTCAGGCTCAGTTCTACTAGTTAGGAAATATAAGCTCTTTCACTTTGGAAATATTGATTTTAATGCCCCTTAACAGAGGAAAATCTGTCATAAGTCAGTAGCCTTAATCATAAAAGTGAATTTTGCAATCTTTTAAAGTCAAGCTTCTCAAGTATTACTTTAGGCACTACAAAATAGGCTCCAATGAAATAATTACCAAAAAAAAAAAATTAAATACCCTAACAGAAAAGTAGACCGAATTTGAAATAGTTCTGAGCTTGTTCCAAAAAGGACCAGTACTAGTTCCACTACAATGGTTAATGTCATAGAAAAAATCAATTGTCCCCAAAAACACTCCTTCTTCACCATGTTTGAACTAGTTACGTTAGAACATTTTTAAGCTGGTTGCTTTCGCAGTAGCCTAAAAGTGGCTCTTCTTTAACAAGTTTTAAAGTGAACATTTTGAAAGTGTACAAATTTAGTGTACTGGAGAAAAGGTCCTAAAGATCTGGCTTGTACGATCTTTTCCATCTACAAGATTTATTAAAGAAGAAATTTATTAATAAGTAATTGTTCTTTTATTAATATTATGAACTAAAACTTAAATAATTTCACAGAGCAACAATCGATTCCGTCTTGTGCGCAGCAAATTTTTATAAATAGCCAGAACGCGTTTTCGACCCCAATGGGGTTTCTACCACAACGTGTGGTCAGATTACATTCAATTTTTTTCAGCAATACTTTTCAAAACAAAAACAAAGTGAACACAAACTGAAAGATACACTGAACGCCTTTTGTACTTTATCAAAGCTACTTCAAACTGCGCTTGAAATCAACTAGTTCACTTTTTCTACTTGGCTCAAAATAACTGCTGGCAAGTGCCAAGAGTGAGAAATGAAATTACTCCGAAAGTAATGAAATAAATCCAAAGAAATAAGTCCCAAAACAGTCCCAACAGTGATTGAGAGGCGCACAAAAATAGAAGAAGTTGCCGCAGGAACATGAAATTTTGTGAAAATAAGTTTTACGATAAAAGAACTATGCGCACAAAATTTTGTTGAAATAGGATGAATGAAAAGTCCACCTGCTTTATAAACAAAATCCGGTAATCTGATATATTTCCCCAAAGGATTATCCCGGAACAACAAAAATTTGCACGCATAGTTTTTTCTCACAGAAATAATTTGTACACCGAACCGGTTCACTAAAACACTTACCTCCCATATAACCGAAATCCATTTCTGGTCTATTTCCCAAAAAAATTATCCAAGATCAATAAAATTTAGTACGCATAATATCTTTATAGCAGGAAATAGTTGATGTAAAAATAAACAAAACCGCACCGAGAAAAAAAAGCAATAGGTAAATCATCTAACTCGGCTTGGGTAAAGAGAAATGCTTGGGCATTATAAACTTATACTTATTCACCTAAGTAATTTATTGTTTAATACATTGCTTTGAAAGCACATACTACGATACCTTGCCAAAAAAAAAAAAACGAACATTTGATTCACCTAAGCCCAAAATCCAAAAATACAAAATTAAAAAACAACTAGCATGGATGGGAAAAAAAAGAACAGCTGCGTCATTAGACACACGAGAGGAGGAGAGATTTGATAATTGAATGGTTTTATTTTTTTGTAATACAACCACTTTTAAATTCAAAATTAACATAAAGTATATTAAAAAATACACGTTAATAATCACACCAGTAAATTTTATTACATTTCATCAACAAAAAGAAAAGAAAATAAAAGAAACAAATTTCTTTGCCCGCCGTACGAAATCGAACCTGGAACTTTTGGTGCCAGTCCATCGCTCTACCCACTGATCCAATCAGCCTGGCTACTAATTGCTGACATAACTGCAGCTATGTTAACAGATTCTGTATTAACAGATGCAGTATGTCGCAGTATTCTGTTGATAGCTGCAGCATAGCTTCAGTTGTAATTAATATTGAATAAATCACTCAGCGTAACGAAGGAGTTTGGCTCAATGCGAAGTGTAGTGACTTCATACACAGTGGTATCGGTTGGTGTGGGTTCGAATATCAACGGCACACAGTACTTTGAGCCCATACAAAAGTGAGGAATAAATACAAGGAGTTGTTCGATCTTTACGAAATTTGCCATGTTTATTAATTTTTGGCTGCTGATTTCAAAAATCGAATCAGATATTATGTACATTAAGTATTTACGCCATAAATGAAGTTTAAAAATTAAAAAAACTGAAATTTCCCTATTTTCAATTAAATATTAAAATTATAAAAACTTTAAAAATAAAAATATATTTTTGAAAAGTTTAAGGTCTTAACTTGTTAAAACTGAAAATTTTATGGCAATATCTTTTTTTTAAAAAAAGAAATGCTTATAGTTTGATATGCACTTTTTTCACGAAATTGTTACTTTTCATGTAAAAAAATATGTTTTTGCAAAAAAAATATTTTTTGTAATTCTAAATTCACTTTGTATTATTAAATTAAATATTTTTTTGTTTAATTGATTAAAAGAATAAAAATTAAAAACCAAATAAAAAAATTTATGCCAAAAAAAAGGTATTTAAGTAATACAAACCTAAGTACCCTCGGTTCTTTCCGTTTCAATATAATAAAGCATATACGTATCTTCCTCATATAACTTGTTCTTGTATTTGATTTTTCTTTGAGATGATAAGGAAGGATCTGATGAAATCAGCAGGTATGTCATCAGATCTCTATTTGTATTTTCCCGTGAGCTTTTCCTCGTATGGCTAAGACGAGCATATCGAATGTGTTTGTGGGAAGCCTCCAATGCTTCTTCTGATAAATTTCCTACAAAAATTAAAAAAAAAATGTTATTTATTTCTTAATATTATTAAAGTTAAATATTACCTATAGGTAAATCGAAGAATTTTAAAACTTCACATCCATGCATTAAAACTTTGTGGGCAGAACTAGGCATATAATACCAAGGGTAAAGATCTAGGTACAAATTCCTGGTATCGAGAAGGAGCTTACTAAAGTCATCAATTTTAATGTTTTTTCCACACGACAAAATCCTCAATATTAATGAGAAGTTATAAATTAGATCTTTGTTAATGCCAGTTATTTCCGCTGATACTTCGTAATTAACAAAAAACTTCCGTGCGGTGTTTCCGTCATTAGTGGTTCCAGAACCCTGTTTAACAACGTTCTTGTTAATACAAGCCCATTTTTTCTCGAACATTTCGTTGGATGCGGATTTTGTTTTCAGAGAAAATAGCTTTGTTCTCTTCTCTTACTTGCCATATTTTAAATGCCAAACGATATGCTATGTGTATTAAACATTCGAAAAACCGAATCCAGCAGTTGACAGCGTTGACAGTCCATATTTATAGGTATTTATATTTGGAGGCTTATATAAATCCGTTTTATTAATTTCAACCGGACTAGCATTGCAAATGAAGCATCTGCTTGCAGAATTTGTTTCCGTTAGCGTATTTGCAACGGATCCATCGATCATTGTGCAGTGCATTTCATATGTCACCTCAACAGATTTTTCAGTTAGTTCAAAAATATCACACTCTAAATGGCTTATTTTTCTATTGATATCTTCATTTTCTTTCACAACTAATGTCCGGTCTTCTTTTGCCAATAATATTTTGATGGGTCGACAGAATAAAGTAGAGGAGGGCTTACTGTTAACCCAAATTTCCTCTTTGGATGTGGAATCAATTAACCTTAATATAAAAATGGTCGTTTGTTATACAGAATTATATAAATGTCGAATTTTTTACTCACTTGATTGGGACGAATGCAATAAAAAATAGAAATTCATCGCTAAGTTCCTCTGAAGAAAATTTTTGTTTGTATCGACTGTGATCTGAACTGCCATCCATACCCCATTTGCAAATAAGAGTCATTTTATCTGTTGCATCTTTACAGAGCTCTAGTACACTTTTAGCTGTAAACCGCAAAAGTGGTTGTAAGCGAACATCTGCAGTACTTTCCGAAGCTTCAATAGATGGTACTAATCGTTTCTAAAAATTTTGTATCGCATACAAACTCGGAAATAAATTTTTACGATAGACGTTGACAGTGTTGCGCAGAATATTATATTTTTCTTCCGAGAGATCCAAATCTAAGTACAGTGACAAAGCCATTTCTACTGATAGACAATTTTGTCCGTTAATATTCGAACCATGATTATTTTTTCTTGAAGCAAGTTCTGATGCATATTGTAATTCGTCTTCAGAATAATCAGATAATAAGTGAGCCACTTTCCTTTTTTTCATTTGTTCTGATAACAAATGGAACTCCTTTTCAGGCCTTCCGCGACTTGTGCTTGGTTGCTGAAATGTAAACTTTATTTTTAACTGCGCTAATATTAAATTTTATTTTTACTTGCGTACATTATTTGGATCAGAAATAACAATTGCTTCGGCACTTAACCAATTGGAATACTTTTTAATAAGCTTGCTTTTACTATATCCGCACTGCTTCCACTTCGTTTCCAATTGCAATATAAAAAACTTAATATTTTCATCAATTATTTCTTCACTGTATGGGATTTTACAAATTTTATCTTTAACAAATGACTTTAAAAACAAATATTTATCGCGTGGACCGGCAGAAATCCAACAATTAAATAAATCGTTATTAGTAATAATGATTGGCATTTTAAATTAAAAATCTTTGTAATGTTTTCGCTGAGAAAAATACGGTAAAAACAAATATGTTGGCATTAGAATGCATGAGAATGCCCTACATTTTAACATAAATATTCATTATTTATTTTTAACCTGTATTTAATAGCAGCATTTTAACAAACAATTACAAAAAAATATTTCATACTCCAATTACTTTTACAAACATAATAAGTTAAAATTTAGACTCCCACGTTTCATCCGGCAGCTATAACTTTGAAGTAGTCAAGGAGTTCGTTTACCTTGGCACCGCCATTAATACCAAAAACGAAATCAGCCTGGAGATAATGCGAAGAACAATAATTGCTAATAGGTGCTACTACGGGCTCAGTAAGCAACTAAGTTCCAGAGCCCTCTCTCGATCGACAAAACTAACACTCTACAAGACGCTCGTTCTACCTGTGCTGCTTTATGGCGCTGAGGCATGGGTAGTTTCGCAAACTGACGCAGCCGCTCTGGGGGTGTTCGAGAGAAAAGTTCTTCGCAAAATCTTCGGTCCTGTTCGAGTCGGCGATGACTATCGCATCCGAATGAACCACGAGCTGTATGAGCTCTACGATGACATTGACGTAGTTCGGCGTATAACTGTGCAGCAACTACGCTGGCTGGGTCATGTCCATCGTATGAACAACGAAGCTCCAGCGAAAAAGGTGCTCGAGGCGAGGGTCGCTGGTCAACGACGACGAGGGAGACCATGCCTCCGATGGATGGACCAGGCTGAGGAAGCCCTAACCGCACTTGGTGTATCCGATTGGAGAAGGCGAGCGCAAAGCAGAGGCGCCTGGCGAGAGCTGATGAGGTCGGTTGAAACCCGGACACGGGTTGTTACGACCAACTAAGTAAGTAAGTAAGTAATAAGTTAAAATCACTATTTAAAGTACCTCTTAAAAAAAACAATTTTCTGCAAACTGATACGTCTTACTTTTGAGCGTAGAGTACAATTCATACAGATTACTTTAAAAATGATCTAAGTTTAATTTTTTTAAAAGTAAACATTTAATGATTTAATAGAAATAAACATACTATTTTTTTACCTAATGAAAACGATAAATTAAAAAAAATGGACATAGGTCATTTTCGAAACTAGTCACCCATAAATATGTTTGTTTACATTTCAAAGGAGTAAACTCCTCACTACATGCTACGTTTATTAGAGAAAAATATGATTTTTAGACCATTTTTCAAAATACGATAACTCAAAAAGTCGGATAAAAAAGGTTAATATGTTTTGGAATTTTGAAAGAAAAATACATATATAACAATATATTTGAAAATAAAAGAGATGTTTTTCGTTGTTTTTTTTTTAATTTGCTCTCAAAAATGGGAAATTTTTGGAAAATATTTACAAAAAAATTTATTTTTTGGCGAATTTTAATTTTTTTACTTACAGCTAAATTTTAAACATATTAAAATTTATTTATTTATACAGTATTTATCTTGAAGAAAAATCAAAAATAAAAAGAATTGGGAATTCCATTAATTAAAAGAAAATATGATTTTTAGACTATTCTTCAAAACGTGATAACTCCGAAGGGCGGACGCAGGCGGATATCAAATTTTGGAGTTTGAAAGATAAATATGTATATTAAAATATATTAAAAAATTAAAGAGATGTTTTTAGATGTTTTTTTTTATTTTTTTCTCAAAAATTGCAAATTTTTGAAAAATATTTAAAAAAAAACTTTTATTTTTGGACAATTTTCATATTTTTAGTTTTAGCTTAATTTAAAATATATTAAAATTGATTTATTTTTACAATATTAATCTTGAAATAAAAACAAAAAACAAAAGAATCGGGCAAAAATTGCGTTTACAGCAATTTTTTCTTTGCAGGATGTCCAAAATCAAATATTCCGCAACAATCAAAATGCATAAAAATGGTTGACTTTAAGGAGCTGTAGAGTCTACACAAATTGTTCAATTGGCAAAAAAATTTGGATTCTTCTTAGTGGAAGTATTTCCAAAAAAACGGTAGCAATTTTGTTAGGATCTGCCACAACAAAAATCTTGATTTATTCCTATGAGACAAAGTACTGTGCGGCATGCGAAGCTAAAATTTTTGTATTTGATATTTAATTTAATTTAATGTTCTTGTTATAATAGACGTCAAGCAGCAAGAAAAGCCGAGAAGTCATTAATTTCTAAGAAAAAAATGGTGTTGATAAAAGAAAAATCTGTGTTGTTCCCGATTTCACAGAAACATCAACAGCAATCAACAGCAAATCACAGAAACATAGGCGGCAGCTTCAAAAAAAGGAAACTAAAAAAACCAAAACCCGAAAAAAGTTATATTTTTTGAAATAAAATTTTTTTTTAAGAAATTAGTGTATAAAAAATTAGTAAATACTTGGTTAATTTATCACCCAAATAAAAATTGGCAAGTCAACACGTAAAACTTAGGCGTTTTGACGAAGTACTTGGGAGGCTGAAAACTGCCAAAGCCGTCTTATAAATTATACTAGGTTTTTTTTTCAATTTAACATAAGCTCTCTGTGCGGCAGACTTATACCCCTACCCCAAAAAATCATTGCCAGTTTTCGGTAATCTGGTATGTTACCCCAAAAAATTATCCCAGAAAAATAAAATTCTATACCCATAATATTTTATAGCAACAAATAGTTGGTGTAAAAACAAATCAAATCTCCGGGCTAATCTCATATAACCGAAGTCGGTAATCTGGTATAGTTTCCCAAAAAATTTTTCCCAGATCAATAAAATTTGGTACGAATAATAAATTTATAGCAATAAAGAGTTGGCGTTTTATGCCAACTCCGAACCGCTTATGTTCTCAAGAATCTTTTTATGTCAGTTTTTTACTCGCTGAGATTTGCCATTGTCTGCAGAGAGGTGACTGCCGAACAGAAAAATTAATTCAATTGAAAAAACTTTCTGTGTCAGGTTGGAATTGAACCAGGGTTCGTTCTCTGGCGTATGGGGCACACTTTCTATCCCCTACGCCACGGCCGCCACTTAGTGGATTTAATCTAATATATAAGAATCTCATGTCACAATGTTTGTGGCCGAACTCCTCCGAAACGGCTCGACCGATTTTAATGAAACTTTTTTTGTGTATTTGGTAAGTATGAGAATAGGTTGTAAGGTACTTTTTAACCTCCTATGCAAAACGGGCGTGGCTTCGCTCATACAAGTCACATTTTCGATACTGAATAGCTACGGCAGTAAAAGTCACAGAACATTGGAATTCAGAATGGAGTTACCACTTGGTGATGTCCTTTTTATGGAAAACTTGGTTGGGCACTGTACAAGGGGTGTGACTCCGCCCATATAAGCCAAATTGTTAATATCGAATAGCTTTGGAAGTAAAAGTCACAGGACATTGAAACTTAGAATGGAATTACTACTTGGTGATGTCTTTCTAATAGAAAACTAAGACGGGCGTTGGACAAGGGGATGTGGCTCCGCTCATATAAGCCAAATTTTTTAATACCGGAAATCTTTGGAAATAAGAATCACAGAACATTGAAACTCAGAATAGAGTTACCAATTGGTGATGCCTTTCTAATAGAAAACTTGAATGAACATTGAACAAGTGGGTGTGGCTCCGCCCATATAAGCTAAATTTTTGATATCGAATAGCTTTGGAAGTAAAAATCACATAACATTGAAACTTAGAATGGAGTTACCACTTTGTGATGCCTTTCTAATTGAAAATTTGGAAGGACATTGAAAATGAGGGTGTGGCTCCGCCTATATAAGCCAAATTTTTTATGTTGAATAGCCTTGGAAGAAAGAATCACAGAACATTGAAACTCAGAATGAAGTAACCACTTTGTGATGCCTTTCTAAATGAAAATTTGGACGGACGTTGAACAAGATGGTGTTGTTTCACCCATTTAAGCGAAACTTTTGATACTGAATAGCTTTGGAAGTAAAAATTACTGAACATTGAAACTCAGACTGGAGTTACCACTTGGTGATAACTGAAGCCTTGGACGGGCATTCGACAATGGGGTGTGGCCTCGCCCATATAAGCCAAATTTTTATATTAAATTCAATTCTGAGTTTTAATGCTTAGGAAGTAAAGATCACAGAACATTAAAACTCAGATTGGAGTTTATCAGTATTTGGTGATGGTCATGCTACTTGGAGACGGGCATTGGACTATGAGCGTAGTGTCAAACAAAGGTCAAATAAAAGTTGTTAGTTTTAGGTGGAGCAACGTGCACTGGGTAGCTTAATAAGAATAAATAAAAAAAAAAAATAAAAAAAAAATGTCTATATACATATCTGATGATTTTGCTCGTATAAGGCTAACATTTGGTAATTTTGATTAAATGGAAAGTTCACAAAAAATGGGAGTATATAGTCGCACTTTAGTTACCTACATCCACTTTTTTAGAAATCGTGAAAATTGCACATGCTTTGATAGTGATATACCACGCTTGGTATGTAGGGTCTATTGGTCTATTGATCCAAGCGGGAGTCACTGTATATACAAACATTAAACAAACTTAGTTACTTACTTAGGTGGTCGTAACAACCCGTGTCCGGGTTTCGGCCAACCTCATCAGCTCTCGCCAGGCGCCTCTGCTTTGTGCGCGCCTTCTCCAATCGGATACACCAAGTGCGGTTAGGGCTTCCTCAGCCTGGTCCATCCATCGGAGGCATTGTCTCCCTCGTCGTCGTTGACCAGCGACCCTCGCCTCGAGCACCTTTTTCGCTGGAGCTTCGTCATCCGTACGATGGACATGACCCAGCCAGCGTAGTCGCTGCACAGTTATACGCCGAACTACGTCAATGTCTTCGTAGAGCTCATACAGCTCGTGGTTCATTCGGATGCGATAGTCATCGCCGACTCGAACAGGACCGAAGATTTTGCGAAGAACACCCCCAGAGTGGCTGCGTCAGTTTGCGAAACTACCCATGCCTCAGCGCCATAAAGCAGCACAGGTAGAACGAAGGTAGAACGTCTTGTAGAGTGTTAGTTTTGTCGATCGAGAGAGGGCTCTGGAACTTAGTTGCTTACTGAGCCCGTAGTAGCACCTGTTAGCAATTATTGTTCTTTCCTATCCTTCAATATCACTCCACAGTCAAAATCAATTCAGTAACAATTTATATCAAAAATTACTTGATAGGCTTAATACCAACTTCAAAAATCAAATTAGTGAATGAGTGGAAAAAATTATTCGATAGATAAAAACTATTAAATCATTCAATTGCTAACTATCGATAATTGTAATAACTCGTTTGTTCCCAACACTAGAATAGACTAGACCTCTAGTTATCAATAAATTTTACTAATCTGATAAGGTTAGGTACAAGAAATATGATAGTAAGATGGTTACCGTGTTTCAGGCTGTCACCTTATTATTAATTTTTAAGTAATTTTCTGATAAGCTAAGAAAAAGAAAAAAATATTTATTGCTTTCCTCCATTGGAATCCTTGAAAAAACTTATACAGAACCTGCACACTTGCAATCAAGAACTCATTCATGATTTTTTGAAGTTTTCAACAACTACAATAAGCATAATTATCAAGACCTTAACTAAGTCTTGCATGACCTGCATTCATAAAATGGGAGCGTTCCTTACGACAGTGCTTAGCGCAGAGCAAAACTTAGTGGATGCCCTTGAAAAGTAGCATATCTCTAGCTTCGTATTACTTGCATTTTGCCACCTCCTACTTGCTTCCTGCGTCTTATTGTTATTATTGCGAATTCTGTCGCATATCCTAGTTTGCAGCTCCTTTTGCATTTGCTGAATGCTTAAATAAATGCAGCAGCTTTTATGCTGCTACTCTACTTTTAGCAATATTGTTTTTGTATTGCTATCTTGCAGTTATTTTATTACATTTTTTTTTTTTTCCTTTGTCTCTATACTGCATTCTTCTACTGTTGCACTGTGTGCTGAATTTCTGTGGACACAAAAGTTTGTATATATTTCATATTTTACGATTACTTTGGGAGCGCGTAGATTTAGAGTTATAAATGCAGGAAATAAGTTTTCACACTCATTGTGCTCTGCTTTGTGTGGATGCAGCTGTGTGTGTGTGTGTGTGTGTCGGTTCGTATTGCAATAAAATGTTTAAAGCTTGTTTTCTGCAAAAGTTTCTGAAAATATTTTGCTTACAATTGCTGAGTGAGTGTCACACCAAGAATTGGACACAGTGGTGCTGTTCAGGATATGCATGGCTTGCTTTAGTGTGTTTGTGTGTGGGTGAGTAGTAGTATTTGAGTGCATTTATTGTGCAATTGTTTGCTTGCATTCAATATCTATTTCTGAAAACTGACTTTAAATCTCAAAATGATGAAAATTTTAATCCCAGATAAATGCTACAAAGCCTTAAAAATTTGAATACAAAATATTTTCCTCTTTGAAAATAGTATAGAAATTAAATTTTTAATCTTAAAATATTCTCAAAGCATTTTCATAGCTTAACAGTTGTTTAAAGAAAACATGAAATGCCTTTTTGGATTGAAAGTTGAAATGAATATGAGTTGGAATAAAAATAAAATTTAATTTTTCTTCATTGTTAAATCCTAAAGTCTTAAAGCTGCAAATGAATACATATATTCGAGAGTAAGCTTTCATATAAGTGGAAGAAATCTGATTAGAGTATCATAAAGCAGCCAAAGCTAAAGATATAATGACATATTTGCATTCTAAAATTTGAGTTGAAAATAAAATTATGATTGATATATATAAAAAACAGGATTTCGAAATAAAATCTTCTTAAAACGAACAAAACTAATAAAGTGGAGACAATAATTTGTAGTAGATTAAATTTTACCTGATAAAAACGTTTAAAGCTGTTTTAATGAAAAAAAAAAAAAAAAAATATGTACTGTCACTTTCTGTGTATCGGTACTAAGATTTTTGCTCGTCATAGAAATAACCAAAAATATGTTCTCTAAGTAATGAACACTACAAAATCGGGCAATTTGTTTCATTATAACTTTCCTATGAATTTCAGCGACAAGCTTTTACCACTTTCACGAAACACACCTTAAGAGAATATTTTGTTCGTCTGAAGTGGGCCCATGTGCACCCCGCCAGCCATATTTTTATTAAATAAATTTCGAAAAAATCGCACTCAAACGAATAGTTTTCAGTTCACACTCTCGTTTGAAAATACTGTATTTTGAAGTTCGACACCGATTTTTTAAAAACAGTTTGCTCAAAACAATTTTGATGAAAATTTATTTGACAAGTAGTGGAAGTGAGATAAAGTAACAATATCAAAACAATTTTTTTTAAGTTTAAAATATTAAAAATTATAAAAAATATTGTATAAAAACTAAATTGGAAATTTCACCATTTAATTTCAGTCAATTTTTGAGTGCTACTTAGAACATGTTTTGTTAATTTAAAAACTTAGTTTATATGCTTAGTTTATATGCTTATAAGCTTTGTTTATATGCTTTGCCTTCAAGATCTAGTTTTTCTTTATCACTTTGAATTGCAGCAACAATTTCAGAGACTATTAACTTCCATTAAAAATGAAAAATAAGTTTTTATGGTTTGAAAATATTATTAGACTAAAATTCAATGAAAATGTTTACTTTTATACAAATCGGTCACAGAAATACTGACTGATGAAATTATTTGCTTACTTCTTCCATATAAGGGTAAAAAACTAATAATTTTTCTAAAATGGAACTTTTTCTTGTGTAACTCTGTATAAAACTTGTTTTTTTTTGTCATTAAGAGCATTACTTTCCAAACTTATGTTTTAATATATCCCTTGTAGAACCTGAGTAGATACAATATGTTCGTTCTGGCGCAGGTGGAGCGGTGGAGCAAGCCGATGACGTCACGCCCGGCACTCAAGTATGAACAGATTTCTGCTTGTGCTGGTGGACGGACAGACAAAAAAACCGCAAGTTGTTTTTGCTTTAAGCGTTGATCATGTTCTTATCAGTGTTTGTATGTTTTATGATTTTTTTTTATAACCCTAGCATTAGTTATAGCAATGACTCAAATAAATATATATTTATAAGACTTCTAACGTAGACTGCGTGGTGGCATACTTATCAGAGTTCGCATGAGTAAACGAAATACATAGCAACCAGGAAGAGTCAAGAAGTTTCTAGAAGCTTCGAGATGTAGAAACTTCGAGAACATTTTAGAAGCTGACAACAACATCACCAAAAATTTTTTTTTCAAATTAAAGGTTTTAAGTCCCAAGCTTCATAGTTCATAAAACCACAAGTCGGTAGTGGTAGTCAAGCGAGTTCTTATCAGTGTTTGCATGTTTCGTTTTTTTTCTTAACCCTCGAATACCTAATAGCAATGACTCAAATTCTGCTGGCTGACTTTAGCTTAAATGATATGACTTGCTATATGAAAATATATATATTAATATGGGTTGAAGCAATTTAGGTACGAAGAAGGTTGAAGGGTTAAAGAAATGTTTATAAATTTATCATAATGGTGCTAAGTATTAGGTTTGTGTATTAGATTTGTTTAAGTAGTTTGTGTATTAGATGACAACCATTTAAAACATAGGCATAATAATAAATATCTATTCGTCAGTTGGGGGGACATCGAGGTAACAAGCCCCTGCTTAATAACCATCGGCCAAGTCGCTTATACCCAGCAACTTCTCCGCCACTGTATTTTATTTTAAGTAAACGAAATACACCGCAACCAAGAAGAGTCAGGAAGTTTCTAGAAGCTTCGAGATGCAGAAACGTCGAGAACAATTTAGAAGCCGACTTATGTTATTGTATGCCGATTAGGTCACCCATCCCCATCCGGATACGGATTTTAATTTAATTTATTCTTATTAATTATTTATTAATTTATTTTAATTAATTTATTTATTTATATTTATTTAATTTCAATTTCAATACTAATTTCAAGGTTAAAGTGATAAGAGCCAAGCTTCATAGTAAGCGCACTCATAACCCGCAAGTTCAAGATAAGGCAGCAATGTAGAAGTTCAACATGGTTTTGTGTTACTTCTAAAATAATTTTGGCGTGTTACATCAACAACAATAAGTGGTGTAATAGCCTTGAATCCAACGACATCTAGCAATGGTTGAGATTCCCGTATATAATAACTTTGTTGAAATTTTGTATACATATCATATAGTACAGCATACTGTCCCATTTCAAAGCGACTATTTAAATCATCATAGGGATATGATTCAGAGTTTATATATATATACTTTTAAAATACATATATTACAATGATCAAATTTATTTAATTCCTGTTTACTTTTTTCTCTTTGTAAGCCGATTATAAGAAATCGTGGTCTTTAATTTTGCGGTGGAAGCTTTACCTTCCATAAAACTTTTGTTTCCTTTAATAGTATAGGATTTATATGATAGTCCCAACTTCTAAACGCCATTGGTATTACCAAAATTTCGTTTTTAATTATCTTGTACATTTTCAATTTTGAATTTTCCAATTTCCAATTTCCAATTTCGAGAAGTTTCTACATCTCGAAGCTTCTAGAAACTTCTTGACTCTTCCTGGTTGCTATGTATTTCGTTTACTCATGCGAACTCTGATAAGTATGCCACCACGCAGTCTACGTTAGAAGTCTTATAAATATATATTTATTTGAGTCATTGCTATAACTAATGCTAGGGTTATGAAAAAAAATCATAAAACATACAAACACTGATAAGAACATGATCAACGTTTAAAGCAAAAACAAGTTGCGGTTTTTTTGTCTGTCCGTCCACCAGCACAAGCAGAAATCCGTTCATACTTGAGTGCCGGGCGTGACGTCATCGGCTTGCTCCACCGCTCCACCGCTCCACCTGCGCCAGAACGAACATATTGTATCTACTAACCTGTGGCTATGTGGCCAATAAATCTTGAATATAAAACCATTAGAAAACTAAGTACATAAATAATCCCACTGGAAGTTATTGGCCAAACAACTTTTAATTTTTGTTCAAGGAATTCAAAGAATCCATAAAGTCCCAATAGAAACACTGCATTAAATGCAATGGGTTAACATAAAAAATTTTGTCTAATGTCATGTTCTAAAAACCTTAGGAACTCACAAATATCGAATAGGCGAACCATGCACATGTATTCCTTAGAACTATGTCAAAATCTTACTGCTTAGGTCAACAATAGGGCACGTACATATATCTAGGGCTTAAGTGCTCTACGAAAGTTTGTTTCTGGAATGTAAAATCTCTCATCTATTTTATGTCACCAATATTACGCTGAAAATCAAATCAATATTTATAAGTTTAGAGGATGTAAATATAAAAAGATTTATAGATCTGCTTTAACCTTCAAAACCTTCAATTAGTTGACGTAGAAATGAATTTACGGAAACTTTGGTATATTTTTATAATATTATCTTACTTGTGCTCTAGTTATCTAGAACAAGTACTCTTCAACTAGTCTTTTTTAACTCCATATCAATCACTTCGGAGGATATTTGGAACTATTCTTGAAAAATCAGTAGTGCCACTAAATCAGTAGTTCGTCAACTGCTATCACAGATATATATATATATAGACAGAAAGGTGAATCCCAAGAGGGGAAAAAACGATTTAGACGTCTTGTTTAATAAGCCACCAGGAGTTTTTTTGCTCCTTTTTTCCGCTTCTCAAAAGCTATCACAAATGGCACGTAGAATTTGCTTTAACCTTTCAATAAAAGCAGAATTTATCCGCCACTTGAGAGCAATTGCCTGCCATGCAGAATATACCGATATACTTTTTTGGTATACATTATTTCATAACATACTTGTTCTGATTTATAAAAAAGCTTATAAAAATTGTATGTCACATCGTCACACAAAAGCCAGCATGTTAGCTTTTAATTTTTTGTATGTCCTTACGCCACTCAACTAGCCACACAAAATGTTCATCGTTCACATCAACATGCCATTGTTGAAGTCTAATTTGTGACACAGTTCGCAAACGAATTGTTGTGACAATCGTTCAGACCGTCTGATTACGAATGACGTTGATAATGAGTTAAAAAATGGCAGTTTTGTCACACAGTCTAAACCAGGCATTACAATGATATATTAATTGATTTTCATTTTTACTCAAACTGTTATATTAAATTAAATTTCCAAAACTAGTTTTAAACGTTACAAAGCTATCATACTTTTGATGTTATTGTGTAAAAAGTGATATCAGCTTAAAATGCGACTTTTTTACAAAATTTTACTTATAACTAAGAGAGAGGTGAGAATGGACCCTCCTCCCATACGATATTTTACTTGTCTTGACCCAAGGAATCGCTAGCTTTCGGACTAACCTCGATAGCCGATTTACCCCGTTTGTTCGTCTTTACTTTTGTTCGTAAGTCTTCGGTTTATCATTTTGTGGCTTTTTCTGCCTTTGACTTGCGTTCGTTACTCTTCGTTTTGAATCGTTAGTCTACGGTTCATCTTTCCTTGGATTCTTCTGCCATAGGCTCGTGCAGTGATGAGATGAAAAAAAAATCGTCATTTTCACACCATGAAAATCATCAAAATCGTCATGCACTGTAAAACAGTATTACATTACCATAAATATTTCTTCTTTCAAAAGCATATTTATTTATATAAATATATATAAAAATTTTATTTATTTATTTATTAAGCCAAACAAGAAAATATACTTATTCTAACTAATTTTTCTAACAATTTTTTGTTTCATTTATTTTTTATTTTTGGTTTTTCTCTCCTCTTTCCTTGTTTTGGGTGTAGAAGATATGCAATTCTCAGTGGGCGTAATCCGCCCACATGAATCGACACATTTTAAAAAACACGTCAAAAAGAAAAGACAAGAAGAAGAACTTAGGGGGAACTTATATACTAAGCTTACATACTAACAGATTTTATACACATAGTAAAAATATGTTCTAATTTTCAATACTATGCTAAAATGTTATTAAGATGGAAAGCTAAATGAGAGAATAACTAAATTTTGTTTAGGTATGGGTGGTAGACGGCAATGTAAGAAGAGGCATTTGGATATGGATAGAGTTAATATTACAATGCGGTGTTTTACTTATTTAACATTAAAATTTTTCATTTACAATTTTTCTACAAATTCTAGATCAAGGAAATAGAAGAGGGATCAGAATGGTGAAAAAGAATTGAAGAAGATTCGCTTATACGTACCATTGGGCATAGGACGTGAATTGGTGTTTAATAAGGGGATAGTTATGTAAAGAAAAGTGATTTGGAAGGCAACGCTTGAATCTGAATTTCGATAGTGGCGATGTACAATGCTCGCTTATATTATTAAATATTTTACAACATCTATTCAAGCGCTCGTTCAATGCGTAAATAGTGTTGTGATGCGATTCTTATAACAATTTTGTATACCTTGTTCGCCTTATTGGTTCATTAAATAGTACCTTGCTCGAGATGTATTCGCTACCGATGTTACCAGTAATAACATCAAATGCAAAGTAATATTCTCCTTGATGACAGCGACATTAAATTGAGGATTTTCAGTCTACTCTCGTATGGTGGTAAATTTGTATAGTCACAAGGATCGCATAGGTCTCTCAATGCAAAAAGCAAGAATTGTCTTTGATTAGATTCTAGCCTTTCACTATGCACTACAAAAGCTGGGTTCCAAATAATGCAACAGTAGTCTAAGATTGGTCGCACTAATGTGCGTCAGATTAGTCGTATAAGGCAGTATAAGGTTTTAGTTACCCAAAGGTTTTTGAGTGCTTTTGCACGTCTTTTTATGAATCCGAGCATTTTGTTTGCCCTGAAGGTTAAAACGCATCTTACTATCAAGAATTATTCCAAGATCTGCTATGTGGTTCACCCTTTTAAGTTCCACCTTATTTAGCATGTATTTGCTATATGTTATTACGTTTTTACGGGCAAAACTTAGAACGTTGACTACACCACTGTTCCAGAGACAAAAGCTTATTCTGTAAGAATACTGAATCCACTTCTGGTCTAATGGTATAGTATAATTTTAAGTCATCTGCATATAAGAGATGGGGGTAATAAATATGTTGAAGAGAAGTGGGCCAAGATGGCTACCTTGAGGTACACCCAACGAGACAACAATCTTTTTAGACAAAGTACCCTAAAATTTTACATATTCGGATCTTTCACAGAGATAAGACTTGATCCATTTCAGCACAGTACCTGATATACCAAATTTTTCTAGTTTCTTAGCTAGGATTTCGTGATCAACACGATCAAAGGCTTTACTAAAATCTGTATAGACTGCATCTATTTGGTGGCCCATTTCCATTTTAGTAAGAATATCTGATGCCATGATTGTAAGATTTATGGTTGTTGATCGTCCTTTACGAAAACCATGTTGCTGCTCGTTTAAACACGGATTAGTTACGCTCGTGAGTTTGGAACATATAATTTTTTTAAATAGCTTTGGAATAGCTGACAATATTGCAATACCCCTATAATTTTCAACTGATCTCTTGTCGCCATTTTTATAAATTGGCGTAAGATGACAAGATTTCCAAAAAGTTGAGAATATACATGTATGCAAGGATTTGTTAAAAATCATATGTAACGGCGTAATTAATTGGTCTAAACATTTAACAAGTGAAATTGGTGGTATAAGGTCTGGACCTGGAGATTTTATTGAATCTAATTCTTTAATGGAATTGGTTATGTCACTTCGTGTTATATTAATTTCACAAACCAATGCCGGTCTTCTAGTTATACTGGCAAATGTAGGTTGATTTTGGGAAGTAGTTGAACAAAAGACTTCTTTAAAATGATCCGCAAAAAGATTTTAAATTTCCTGTGAGTTAGATGAAGTAACATTGCCTTTAAACATGAAATTTGGGTATCCAGTCGATTTCCGTTTTACATTTACAAAATCGAAGAATTTTTTCGGGTCTCAATAATCCTTTCTCCAATTAAATTGGTGTAAGGCCTATAAGCCTCTTCGGACTTAATGGAGAACTCCTTAGACAGCTCTTCGTATCTAACCTTTACCTCATCACATACAATGACGCAATTTTTAATGACTCTGTAAGGTATATATCTTTGATTTCTCAAATTTCTAAGATTTGAATCAAGTCCGATAGTTTTTTTTTTTTCTTTATTTTTGGAACATGAGTATCAAATACAGAAAATACTTTTTGATAGAAAGACGATTCAGCATCGCCCAATTCTAGTGCAGACAAGTGGCAGACAAGTAATCACATTTTCAACGGCTTTCATATCATTTGTATTCTCGTACCGCAATTCAGGGTAATTTACTAATTGCATTCGTGAAACAAGTAGAAAAGTAAGAGCTTAGTGGACCACAGCAAGAATCACGAAAAAAAGGCTACTGATGAGTTGGAGTAGCGGCCAACGAAACAGCTGTCTAGTCTGCAATGTGATTGATACTCTATATAGGGTATTGTTGTTGTTAGTTGTTTTCCCTTCAGTTGTTTTCTTCGGAAAGCAACATTGACCTTGAGCTCGATAAAATATAACCTTTAATAATTGAAAAATTATTGGAGTTATATAAACACATAACTTAAAATTTTTATTAATGTTACTGTAATCGGCATTGAGGAAATCGTTTACAATAGAATTATTGAATGACTGTATAAAAGTTATGTTGTTAGTACATAACTCAGTAGTAAAAGCAGTATGGTGGAGGGCATTGGAAAATTCATTGACTATTAATATATAATAGTTAATACAAAAATGAATAGATGTATTAATAAAGGTAAGAAATGATTAGATTCAATTTGTGATTTTGATCATAAAAATCTAAATCAAAGGTAAAGTACTATAGTGGTACATTAGTTTCTATTTTTAAATATTTTTATAATTGTGTTTTTTTATTATTACTTTTTTTATTTCTTAATCATAACATGACGAATTTTTAATTTTCACATAATCTTTGGTATATCATATACCTTTTAAAGTTTCAGTTCACAAACGGTTTCTGAGTTTTTCGTTTTGTTCAAATATATTTGAAAAAATGTGTATTCAACGTTTGCTGACGAATAAGGCAAGGACAAAATATTGAAAATGAATTTCCGTAAGGGGAAATGCTAAAGATCTGTCTCTTCTTCTGATATAAGAAACTGTTTTCCAGAAATATTCGTTCTCCACTTCTTCTAAATCACTAAAAAGATGAACTAATTTCTAAATCAAAGCAAACAAAACGTATCAACTAAAAATCGTAATTTTTAGTATCAAAATGTAAGAAAATCGTCAAGTTATAATTGATGCCAAAAATCGTCAATTATTCCAACACTGAGCTCATGTTCAATCGTCTTCGTTTTTATTCTTAAGTCTTCGTTTCATCTTCGTTTAGCTTTGTAGGCCTTCGGCTCTTGTTTTTTCGTTTTCGTTTTTGTTTTTAAGGCTTTTAATTTTTCTTCGTTTGGCTTCGTGTGTCTTCGGCTCGTAGTCGCTTGTCTTCGTTTTTGTTTCTAAGTCTTCGATTTACCTTCGTTTGTCTTCATTTATCTTTGGCTCGTTTTCATTCATATATGTTTATCTTCGTAACTTTCCGATTTCAGTCAGTCGCAAAAAAAAAGTGCTTACAAAGTCCTTTTTTTTGATTTTCCATCAAATTTTAGGAATATGTTCACAAAGCATTGTTTTTAGACATATTAAAACTGTGACTAGAGTGTGTGGCCCATATGCCAGAGAACCCTGGTTGAATTCCAACCTGACACAGACGATTTTTCAACTGAATTAATTTTTCTGTTCGGCCTTCACCTAGAGAGTAAAAACTGCAATGAAAAGCTTCTTGAGGATATTAGCCGTTCTGTTTCGGCATAAAATTTGTAGGTCCATTTCTCGATGATTTGTGTTTAAACATTTCACAACATGCACAACACAATTGATCATAAGAAGCTCGGTCAAAGTGTTTTCAAGGGCTAAAATGGCCAATTCGTTTTTTTTTTTTAAATTTAAAATAGAAACAAAGCTTCAAACTTTGTATACTAATACTAATACTAATTTGTTTATTTTTTTCAAATAAATTTGCTCGTTTTGGCCAAAACAAGCTTCAGACAAGTGGTCATAAAGTCCTTTTTTTTTTGAGATTCGGCGAAAGTTTTAGAAATATGTCAAAGAGAGTTCTTTTCAGACCTATATAATATAACATAAATGGCCATTTCAGCCCTTGAAAGGACTTTGGCCGAGCTACTTATGATCAGTTATGTTGTGTGTGTTGTGAAATATTTGAATACAAATGATCGAGAACTGGACCTACCAGCTTTATGCCGACTCCGAATGGCTTATGTTCTCAAAAAGCTTTTCATGGCAGTTTTTTACTCTCTGAGATTTGCCATTGTCTGCAGAGAGGTGATGGCCGAAGAGAAAAATTAATTCAATTGAAAAAACTGTCTGTGTCAGTAATAAAAAAAAAAAAGTAAAGTAATAAAAAAAAAACTCACTAATAAAAAAAATAAAAAAACAAAAATGGCAGTGACAATGCTATGAAATAACATAGCTGCTATGAATTTCCGAAGTAGCTAGAGTTGGCAAATCAGACGCTGTCTACTTTTTTAACTCTTTTAATCAATTTATGCGTTATTGAATGTTTGAGCTGCTATTTTTTAATGTTTATATATAATATATATTTTTAACACAATTACTTTGGTTGGGTAATCAGTAATAGACTTGGTAATCGGTTGGTAGTCGCTTTAGTAATTGGTAATGGGTTAGTAATCGTTTGGGAAATCAGTTGGTAGTCGCTTCGGTAATCGGTTGGTAATCGCTTCGATTATTGGTAATCGATTGGTAATCGCTTCTGTAATCGGTTGGTTATCACTATTGGTAATCGCTATGGAAATCGCTATCGGTAATTGGTAATGGGTTGGTAATCGCTTCGGTAATAGGTAATCGGTTGGTTATCGCTTGAATAATCGGTTGGTAGTTGCTTTGGTAATCGCTTCTGTAAACGGTAATTGGTTCGGTATTTGGTTAGGAATCGCTTCGTTAATCGGTTGGTTATCGCTATTGGTTATCGCTATTGGTTATCGCTATGGTAATCGCTATCGGTAATTGGTAATGTGTTGGTAATCGCTTCGGTAATCGGTAATCGGTGGGTTATCGCTTGGGTAATCGTTTCGTAATTGCTTTGGTAATCGCTTCTGTAAACGGTAATTGGTTCGGTGTTCCGTTGGTAATCGCTTCGGTAATCGGTTGGTAATCCCCTCGGTAATTGCTTATGTAATCGGTAATTGCTTCGGTAATCGGTAATTGGTTCGGTAATCGGTTGGTAATTGCTTCGGTAATCGGTAAGTGGTTCAGTAATTGGTTTTTAATCGCTTCGGTAATCGGTAATAGGTTCGGTAATCGGTAATTGGTTCGGTAATCGGTTGGTCTTCGGCTTGGTCGATGCAAAATAGTTTTCACTTCAAAAAATGCCTCATCTTAATATGGAGCCATTTTATAAACTGTGCCCGAAACTTGTTTTACCGTAAATCTAGTCCCACAAATTGTTGTAAATAAACGACCTACTCTCAGCAAAATGACACTCAATTAAGTTGTTCGCTCTTAATTACTGTTTTTTTTAGTTTAAAGTATTTAAAAAATTTTAAAAAATTATCTCAATTAGTGAGCTTTAGGTTACAATTTTTGAACGCCTGTGTTTTTTTTTTTTTTGTTCTTTCTTTAATTAATAATAGCTCTCATTCATACTGTCAGCAAAAGTGCACTAAACGCTATCCTTCACCCCACCCACTTAGCCCATCCACCAACGCAAGTCGTTTGTTATCTGATATAAATTGAGTCCCATCTAGCCAATCTATTTTCATCCGTTTCATACTCATTTCAAGCCTTTCTTCAGGTTTTCATTTTCACTTTCAATAATATTTATCATCGCTTTTGCTAACATTTTAATTTGCGCGCATAGGAAAAAAAAAAACAGCAAAACGGAAATACTTTGATGTCGAGTCATATTCGGGTAAATGCAAAAGATTTCTCACTTGAGCTCAGTAAGGAGGGTGAGTGAGTGAACAGCTATTATTGATGCCATAGAACGACCAACCCACCCACGCATTAGCACGCCTTTCGGGACACGTGCTATGTTGCTGCGTAACAAATGAGCGTCAATTTGTTGCGCGACGCAAATTTGAATAAAACTGCCTTGATTGCCACTTGAGACATTTTTTCACATCCGGTGTGGATTACTTGCTACTTGCTCAGCTTCAGCATCAGCCTCCTTTGGCTTGACTTCTGTAGCAACATTGGGTGACCCAAGCACGCGCAGCAACAGCTGTTGCCAGAAAACAGTCAAGAATTCGTTTCGTTTCGTTTCTTGTTGTTGTTACTTCTTCATCAACATCAACCAACTCATGCTTTATGCATAAAAAAAAACATGAAAAAAAAACATAATGTACATATATAAAAATATATAAGTTGTAAAAAAGTAAAACACAAAAGGATTCCTACTATTTTTCATCCGTAGCTTTGGCTTTAGCGAGAAATATGCTAAGTAGCTGCTGCCATCATCACTCTAGCCTGCTGCCTGCTGGAGTAGGCGGCAGTCAGCCTGACGCCTTTACGCCTTTGCCAATTACAATGAAATATTGGCTGTGAAAATTTATTTCGTCTGCTTTTTTTGCCTTATTTCTTGACATCATTGTTCGCGCTAGTCTTATATTTCAGGAGCAATTTTTCCACAAAATATTTTCGTATTCCGTATTCTGACGATTTTACTCTAATTTTGTTCCATTTTTTTTATTTTTTTTTTTTTTTTTGGTAAGGGACTTCGTTGTGATTTTCTTGAGAAATTCGCACGGCATGCGTATGTTGGAATGTAGTGTGTGTGTGTGTGTATCGGTGTTAGTGTGTGTGCGGAGAGTGTTGACAGTAATGAATATTATGATGCGTAATATTTAGGGATAATACTTTTTAATCATAATAAAGCACTCCGAAATCTACTTTCTCGCTTCATCTGCTGTCTCATTTTCTGTCGTTTATCTGTCGATAAAATTATCTTTTTATTTAAATTAGACTTAATTTTCAATGATAATATTTTGTTGGCTTCAGCGTATTTAACTAATTTAAAGAAGCACAAAGTTGCAAAGAGTTGATAAAATGACTAATAAAGACTGTTAATAATTGCTCTAAATTTGTATATTAAAAAAATATAAGAAAGAATTATAAAATAATCTGATGTAGCAATACCAAAAAAATAAATTCTATGTACTGCCATCGTTACGTATGTTAGAAGTTAAACGTATAACTGAAAAAGTAAAAATCTGAAGGTAATTAAATAATTCACTCTTTAATAGAGAGTCTACGCCAAAAATTGTCATATCATGTATGAAATTGATACCGACATACATTACTGTGCCATTTAATGTGAACACAACATAATTATCACAATTTAACTTTTTTTTTTTACAGAGGCCATATTGTTTTACAGTTATGAAAGGCACTGAGTGTAATGTGATATACTAAGCTACAGATGCTTTGCATTTTATTTAGTTTTTTTTAGAATTATGAAGTTTTTGCTTAAAAAAGCTTTGTTTGCTTTTTTTATTTTCGAAGATGGATATTACTTCTAAAAAGCGCACTAAAACTGTTACTTAGAGTAAACTCACATCAATGACTCAAAGAGATGTGGCGCGAGTTTGAGAGCTGTCAACAAGATTTTGACAGTGCAAAAAAGGGGCACTGGGACAATTCAGATGAATAGAATAAGGAAATGTGGAAAGAAAAGAAAGACAACAGTAAGGGATGAAGCATTTTTAATAAGGGAAAGCAAACGGAACTGGCGATGCTATCAAAACATCGCTTCTTCTAGCCAAAAAAAAAAAAAAATAATATAAGATAATAGAAGATAAAGAAAAATAAAAAAAAGAAAAAGACGTGGGTATTGTCAAAGCAATCTTCAATTAATAAATTTATACTTTTTATTCACAATATTTTTTCTTCATGTTCTTTAACAAAATCTAAACACCTTATATATCAGGTTTTCTCGAAAACATTACTTCGTACTATATATTCATTGCATTATAAAATCAAGACATCAGAAACACAAAAATAAGCAGTACAAGCTTGAAGTTGATTGAACTGACATTTTTATGCGTTCCCTTAGGTCAAAAAACTAGAAAAGTAGCTAACGAAAAAAGAGCAGTGATTACTTTCGATACTGGTAGGAAGTGATGCAGTCATGTATATACCACCTTGTTCAAAAAGAAGTTTCGTTTATTGAAAAAAATTAAAGTACAAGTTTATTCATCCAAATCAATATTGGCGCCTTCAAAGTCGTCCCCGTCGGCTGCAACGCACTTATGCCAGCGCTTGATCCAGTCACGGAAACCTTTCTGGAACACGGTGTTTCATCTTCTTTGCTGGTGAAACGCGTTTCTCGAAGCGGTTTCTGACTCGATCGAACAGGAAAAAATCACACGGAGCCAGGTTAGGTGAATTTTCCGGCTGTTGGATGGTTACCGTGTTGTTTTTGGCCAAAAAGTCACGAATAAGATGAGCATTGTGCGATGGTGCATTATCGTGGTGCAAAATCTATGACTTGTGCGAATGACAACCAGTGCGGCGAATTGCTGTGTTGTTGTTTCCATAAGAACCATTTTGTTGCAATGGTCTTGCCCCCCATCTAGCTCGCCGTATTGTCGTATATGCGGCTATAAAAGTGTAACTTCAAAAACTTTTTTGGGAAATATTGAAAAAAAAAATCGATCACAATTTTGTGATCTTTTGCCTTTGCTTATTCATTTTTTTAAAATTTTTTTTAAGATTGTTTGGTTTATTGCATTAGATAATATGTTACTAAGTAATATAACATATAAGTAGGTTTTTCAAAATCGGCCCAGCCAAACCTGAGATTAACTGTCCGCCATATGGACACCGGATTTTTGACTTAGGCGCCATCTTTAACTCATACAACTTATATAAATTAAGCTTTTTATTTTTCGTTTTTTCAATCTTCAAGGATATACAAATTTTTTAAAAACAAATTGATGTCAGTATCTAATAAAGGGCGCAAGTTATTAACTTAAGAAAATTGCTTACTTTTTTCATAATCTGAAACTGTAATGATACCTTAAACATATTTTTGCCTTTCTTCCTCTGATTCACGCACTATGTAAAGATGCAGATTTATTTACTTTATACTGGACCCATAAACTTTAATAATTCACATTTGAAGTGTTAAAGCCAAAATTAAAAATACAAAAAATACACCTTATAAACCTACTGATTAAAATTATAAAATTATATGTCTAAATAGCACTTCACTAGAAAACTCTCAAAACTCACAAATCTATCTCACATTTATTCATTTGTTTGCATATACGAGTATCTTTAAGAAAAAATTAGCCGAATCTAGTGCTACGAGCTGCGCTTGTCGCTTTGAATATTATTAAAAGTAAAAGATAATGCTAGAAATTGATACGACAAGCAATAACAATGACAAAAAGGAACTCAACCGAATGCAAGCTAAGGTCCTTCGTGCTCTTGATGCTGTTGCAGTCACTTGAACAAATGCAAAGCATGACGTTATATAACATTAGATGGTAAAGCTTGGTTGATGGTGGTGGTGGTGGTGGTGGTGGGTGCTGATATACAATCCTATAAAAAGTTATGTTATATCCCTGTAGGAAAATCAACTAATTTAAAAGTAGTTGATAAAGTAATTTTTTGTCAACCACAGCTAGTTGAAATTCTGACTTTTCCCCATAGAACGAACTAACATATTTTGTATGGTGATGTCCGCTAAATAAGTCAATTGACTTTCGTCTGCATATATTTTCAACTACTTGTTAAATTAGTTAAATTCAAATTAGTTTTTAACTACTTCAACATAACCAATTTAAAACTATTACTGATGGCCTAAAGTTAATATTTGATGAAATAACATGGTTAAATATATATAAACTTGTAATCTAATAAAAATTTGCAATTAAAACATGTCAAAATCAGAGTAGTTGCCGCCTTAATAAAATTCAAAGTAGTTTATCAATCACTTGTTTTTAAGTAGTATTTCAATTATTTCATATATAATGCAAATAAAACTATTTACAATTGAAGTGGTTGCCGCCTTAATATAATTCAAAGTAGTTCATATACTGGTTTATTTTAAACTAGTTTTTTAACTAGTTGTTTTTAAAAACAAGTTAGTTTGTTCCTATAGGGATATGTTCGTAGTGATTGTGTGTGTGAGTGTGTTATTTTGCAATAAACTGAACAAATGTTGTTGTCAACAATGCCAATGCAGCAAAGCTAACGCAAGGGACCCAAACACACATACACAATATAAGAAGTGGCCAAGCACTATGTTGATGTTGGTTTTGATGGCGATGTTTTAGATATGAGTATAAAATAAATTGCTAAATGCATTCATATAAAGGACTAAAGAAAGTTTTACTGCAAAAATAAGAAGAAAAAAAAAATACGGCAAGCAAACCAAGATTTTTCAAAGCTTCAAAACACTCAAAGGACTCTCGATGATGGATTTTTATTTTATTGCTTCTGAAGCCCTCTATCATTGCTGCAATACAATAAATACTGCATGCATTTGGCATAAATGCACACAATGCACTTTAGTTCTATAATGGTTTAAGATATGATATAAAGGATTTTATTTTTTTTCTTTCTCTTTCAACTAAGCAGCCCTTTATACATCTGCACAATACTTTAATATTTTAAATTAATAATGTTCACAGGTTCGTCTATGTAAGGCTATACTTAGCTTGTGCTTGCTCAAAGTAAGAACTAGTAGGAGATATTTATTAATCAAACGTTATTACACAAATATCTTTTATTCCATTTCGTTTCTATGACAATTTATATATTCTTATTTATTTATGAAAACCTTTTTATATTAATCAGTTTCAAGTCCTCGACTAACTATCACCCATCAAGATTGTTCAACAATTTTACTGAGCGACTGTAGTACTAAATTATCTCGGTAATGCGAAGTTCTATTAGGCAAATAGGCAATGATAAAGCGATAGTCTTGGAGAGCTGCTTGAGTGGACTTAGGAAATACAAGAGCTGGTGGCATCAGGACATGTATGTCACTTGAAAATATCGCATGGTGGTACCTGTACAAAAGACTTAGGTAGCTAACATTACGGTGTCATTTTCGATGCCCAAAGGAGTTGAGAGAAGTTTAAATATATTAATCCACTATAAAATATAATGCACGCCGTTGAATCAGGTCCAGAAGCATGGAATATGTGGTGTATATAGGTTTCGACCATGCGAAAAAGGAGTGAAGTATTTCTTATACCGTTTTAAGAAACCAAAACACTTGGCCGCTTCTTCGACACCTCGAAAATGGGATCATTCCAACGAAGATCTGATTGTGTTGATATGCCCAGAACGTCTAGAGCATCTGACTACACAAGATCTACACCATTCCTATTGAGGGTAGCTTAGGGGCACATCATTCGATTGTGTATTAAAAGGCAAAACTAAGTCTTGCTAGCATTAAACTTAACTCTATTAGCCAGACCCCAATCGGAGAATTTTTTAAGTTATCGGAGGAAAGACGTGATGGTCATCCGAGGTAGTGGCTACTGAGCTTGAGCTCACCTAAAAAGAGAATCTTTCCTTGGCTGGGATTGTAGTGTTTATCTACGTATTTTCAGAAAAGAGCTACATGAGAATTATAAGTCGTCTGTTGTATGGTGTATGCAAAATAATTTTTGACGGCTGGCTTTTGGCTACTGGAGTATGAGTCTCGTTGTTGTTGCTATGCTAAATCTATTTATAGCCTGCTTTGGTCATATTATTGTGGTTTTCGGTAATTTTGTTGTCTTTGTTTGTCGCTATAGATGTTGGTATTTTATGTTGTAAGTTAGGTTACCCTATGCTATATCTATATATATAAGAGTATGTCCAAAAAGTCCATAGCATCATATCACAATCCTACAACAATCTGACAATTGATTCGTGAGTTATAGCATTGCGAGTGCAACTATTATTATTGAAAAAAAAAAAAAAAAAAAAAAATGGAGAAAAGGGAATTTCGAGTTTTGATAAAGCATTGCTTTTTGATGAAAAAAAATAGAGTGGAAACCAAACAATGGCTTGCTAAACATTACCGGACTCTGCTCCATCGAGCCAAATGGTAGAAAAGTGAATTGCTGAATTTAAACGTGGTCGTACCAGCACAAATGATGCAGAGCGTAGTGGACGCCCAAATCAGACTGTTATTCCATAAAACATAAAAAAAATCCACAACTGGTTATGAACGATCGCAAATTGAAGGTGCACGAGCTAGCTGACATTGTAAAGATATCAGACGGTAGTGCTATTACCATTTTACATGAACATTTGGGTATGCGAAAGCTCTGTGCAAAAACAACAACGAATTGATGCTTCAGAGGAGTGTTTGGCTCTGTTAAACTGCAATTAAATCGCATTCTATCGTCGATATGTGACAATGGATGAAACATGGCTTCACTATTACACACCAGAATCCAAAAGACAGTCAGCTGAGTGGACAGCAGTCGGTGAACCGAATACAAACGAGCAAAGACCCAACAGTCGGCTTTTGAGGTAATAACGTCTGTATTTGGGATGCGAAAGGAATAATATTCATCGACTATCTCCAAAAAGGAACCACCATCAACAGCGACTACTACTGTGCACTTTTGGATCGATTGAAGGCTGAAATCGCCAAGAAACGGCCACATTTTCAAAAGAAAAAAGTGTTGTTTCACAAAGACAATGCACAGTGTCACAAATCGATGAAAACGATGGCAAAATTGAATGAATTGGACTTCGACTTGCTTACCCACCCACCGTATTCTCCAGATTTAGCTCCCAGCGACTTTTTCCTGTTTTCAGATCTCAAGAGAATTCTTGCTGGAAAGAAATTCAAGTACAATGATCGCTGAAACTGAGGCCTATTTTGACGAGAAAGAGCAATCGGACTATAAAAGTGGTATGGAAAAGTAGGAAAATCGCTTTACTCGTTGTATCGCTCTCGAAGGCAACTATGTTGAATAATATAATCGAGTTTTATCAAAATTTTTAAGTGAATATAAATTAAGTGATTATGATAAATGATTTTATTATGTTACATATATTATAGTGGCGGCAGTGTCATAGTGAATAGAGTATGTGGCCCATACGCCAGATAACCCTGGTTCGAGTCCCACCTGACACAGAAAGTTTTTTCAACTGAATTCATTTTCTGTTCTGCCGTCACCTCTCTGCAGACATGGGCAAACCTCAGAGAGTAAAAAACTGCCATGAAAAGCTTCTTGAGAACATAAGCCGTATGGAGTTGGCATATAACTTGTAGATTCAGTTGTCGATTATTTGTGTACAAACATTTTCACAACACACACAGTACAATTGATCATAAGAAGATCGGTGAAAGTCCTTTGAAGGGCTGAAATGGCCATTCGTATGTATATATTATATTGGCTTATATTATTTATTTACCTTATAAAGTGAATATCTATTATATTTATAATATTTCTTTATATTTATAATGTTAAGTAAGCAAGTAAATATTATCTTCTCATTATTGATAGCTTAAATATATAATCCTAATAATAATAATTGTGGCGTCACGTTACAACAATACAGAATCGAACTAGCTAGCATTGTAGTTTTTGGCACACAAAAATAGTCTTTACTAGTGAAATGAGATGAAAATGGCTTTCCTTGTAAAACGTTGTTTTTAACGCGTGCACCCGTTTAACGGTAAGGGCACGAGAAAAAAAAACGGCTTCAAATCTTTTCTTAGTCGTCTTTCTCTGATATTCGCTCTATGGTTATATTTATTCGATGACATTACATTGAATACGGTTATAAAATTTTGTTCATACTCTGATCGTTTTAGTTCTGTCTTTGAACTTTGATCATTTTGCTATCATCGCCTTACTTTCAGAAACCTTCTAAGGTAATTTTACATTTGTTATATTGAAAAACGCTGCAGTCAGCTGCAACGCGAGCCGTGCGAGAAACTACCGCGAAAAGAGGAAGGAAGAGAGGCGCCTTTTCAGACGCAAGAAAAGAGTGCAGGAAGAGCGTGAGCGTGAGGAACTATTGGTATACCAGGGCAAGAAGGATGCACGAAAATTCTATCAACAGGTTAAGTGTCTAACCCTAGGTTTCAAGCCCGGAGCATCCACTTGCAGAGACGAAAATGGAGATCTGAATACGGATACACAGTGTGTGCTTAGATTGTGGAGACAGCACTTCTCCAATTTACTTACTGGCGACGATTCCACTAATGCCGCCCATGGAGAGCGCAGTTCAGAGCCACCAATCAACGATGACGGAGTGGAAGTACCACCTCCTAGCCATGAAGAGGGTGGAGTTGCTATCCAACGACTCAAAAACAATAAAGCAGCGGGTGCTGACGGCCTGTCAGCTGAATTGATTAAAGCCGGTGGCGATGAATTGATAAGGCGCATGCATCAGCTTATCAGCAAAATATGGCTAGAAGAAAGCATGCCCGACGATTGGAACCTCAGCGTACTGTGCCCTATACTTAAGAAAGGAGACCCAACAATCTGCGCAAGTTATAGAGGTATCAGTCTTATTTCCATCGCATATAAGGTTCTCTCAAGCGTACTGTGTGAAAGATTAAAGCCGATTACAAAAACACTGATTGGACCTTATCAGTGTGGCTTTCGACCTGGTAAGTCCACCATAGACCAGATTTTCACGCTACGACAAATCCTGGAGAAAACCCACGAAAATCAAATTGACACACACCATCTCTTTGTCGATTTTAAAGCTGCGTTCGATAGCCCGAGAAGGGATTGCCTATACGCAACAATGTCTGAGTTCGGTATACCTGCAAAGTTGATCAGACTTTGCAGAATGACGTTGAGCAACACACGCAGCTCCGTCAAGGTAGGAAATGACCTCTCCGAAACCTTCAATACCGAAAGAGGTTTCAGGCAAGGCGATCCACTGTCTTGCGATCTCTTTAACATCAGCATGGAGGGGATCGTACGAAAGGCCGGTGTGCATCGTAATGGCACCATTTTCTACAAAGTCGTCCAGCTCCTTGCGTATGCCGATGATATTGATATTGTCGGCAGAACCAAGAGAGATGTTACCGCTGCTTTCGCCGCTATCAAAAAGGAATCAGCCAAAGTGGGTTTGACGATAAATGAGGGTAAAACAAAGTATATCCTGTCTACAAACAAGGGAGCTCGGCGTTTAGACTCAAACGTTTCAGCCGGCAGCTATAACTTTGAAGTAGTCAAGGTTGTATACCTTGGCACCGCCATTAATACTAACAACGAAATCAGCCTGGAGATAAAGCGAAGAACAATAATTGCTAATAGGTGCTACTACGGGCTCAGTAAGCAACTAAGATCCAGAGCCCTCTCTCGATCGACAAAACTAACACTCTACAAGACGCTCGTTCTACCTGTGCTGCTTTATGGCGCTGAGGCATGGGTAGTTTCGCAAACTGACGCAGCCGCTCTGGGGGTGTGCGAGAGAAAAGTTCTTCGCAAAATCTTCGGTCCTGTTCGAGTCGGCGATGACTATCGCATCCGAATGAACCACGAGCTGTATAGTTCGTAGTTCGGCGTATAACTGTGCAGCGACTACGCTGGCTGGGTCATGTCCATCGTATGAACGACGAAGCTCCAGCGAAAAGGGTGCTCGAGGCGAGGGTCGCTGGTCAACGACGACGAGGGAGACCATGCCTCCGATGGATGGACCAGGCTGAGGAAGCCCTAACCGCACTTGGTGTATCCGATTGGAGAAGGCGCGCGCAAAGCAGAGGCGCCTGGCGAGAGCTGATGAGGTCGGTCGAAATCCGGACACGGGTTATTACGGCCACCTAAGTAAGTAAGTATATTGTCTTGTATCACTTTGATTTTTTAAACATTTGCCCTGAATAGTTCTCATTTAGTCACATTTCAATAAATAAAAATTAAGAAAAACAAAAAACCACCCGAGGTGTTTGTGTAACCTTGCAAATAATTGTTGTCATCAAAACAATTTCATACTTTTTGCAGATGTTTTTCAGAGGCACAACCTCTTACGTATTGGTAACATTTAAGTAATGTACCCTATACCCACCCAAAGATATATTTAATCATACTGATCTCATCTCAACTAATTCGAAAACAGAGATAACTGCTTGAAGTTGGAGAATTTGTTTTGAAAAAAAAAAAAGTGTAATTACCGTACTCAGACAGGGTGGCCATTAAATATTAATTTTCTTATATTGGCTGACTACATGCTAAATGTTTGCCACATTTTTGTACTGCAACCAACTCACCGATGTACCAACTCCTTCCCAGTCAGTTACTGCTGTATAAATGTTTTATTCTGTTGGCAGTTAATGGCCTCTGGCAAATGGGTTTTCAACCCAAGTGAAATGGTCGCCTATATGTATGTAAATTATTATTGTTGGTTTTGTTTTTATTTTATTATGGCTGCTGTTGTTTTTGTTGTTTTTTTTTTGCTTTGGTTGGCAACACTGCTATACATGGCAAACGTGTGTTACTTCAACTTCAAAGCGGGTTAAGTGCTGCTCACAATCTTTGTAATGAAGACGAGATGCGATGCGATGAATGCTCGATAACAACTGCTACAGATGCAGACATAGATACAGCTGCACACATTGATATAGACATACAGCATGCAGTTATGTAGGATTTACTTAAAAGTATTCAAATATTTTTCTGTCATTGTTGTTGTATTTGTAAACTAAAATGCTGGCAGTGGCAAGGAATGTCTGTGTGTGATTTCATCATTGCAATGCAAAATGTTTCCAAAAAGCAGCACTCCAAATAAGTGCACAAGAGAAATACAGCATCAACATCAACAAATTAAGTTAAACTCTTGCTATCTAATTCTTTTTTTTTTTGTGCTGCGCTGCCAAAGCATTACTTAAAGTAAAAAAAGTGAAGCAGGACTTTGGTGAGAATAGACGAATAGAGTAGACAAAGATGTAGACGAAAGCGATGCCTGCACCAACAAACCCGTATGTGGTGAGCTATTTAAGATATGTTCATTTCTTTCAGACATTATGTGAAATTTAAGCTAAGTAGAGCTACTTAACCTCAAAAATAATAAATAAAGAAATATATATAGGAGTAGATAAAAGGCCAAAGGAAAAAAATAGTAATAAGAAATAGCAAATTTTAAGCCAATTTTACGCAAAACTATAAGACATTGCATTTAATTTGGCAGCGACTATAGCTGCAAGAAATTAAATATATGGTACAAAAAGCTCCGTCGTGTGTATACCCTGTAGGAAAATCAACTAATTTAAAAGTAGTTGATAAAGTAGTTTTTTGTCAACCACAACTAGTTGAAATTCTGACTTTTTTCCATAGAACGAACTAACTCATTTTGTATGGTGATGTCCGCTAAATAAGTCAATTGACTTTCGTCTGTATATATTTTCAACTACTTGTTAAATTAGTTACATTTAAATTATTTCTTTAATTGCTTTAAAATAACCAATTGAAAACTATTAACTATATACTATTAACTTTTGATGGCCTAAAGTTAATAATATTTGATGAAATACGTAGGGTGCCTTTTATATTTCGGGATTTGGCAACCCTGGTGTTGCAATCTGTCAACTGAAAGCTCTATCGCAAAGTTTGACATTTGTTGGCTTATACGTACTCAGAACGTTTTGACATACGAGCGCTATTTGTGCTGTTTATAGTAACTTAAGAGATTCATCTAGGTCTAAAAATGGAATTAAATCGTGAACATTTTCGTGCAATTATTTTTTACAACTTTCGACGTGAATTAACACAGCAACAGTGCATGGATAAACTTAATTCAATTTTTGGCGATGAAGCTCCATCAAGGACCAGTGTTTATCGATGGTATGGTGAATTCAATCGTGGTCGTGGTTCACTCCAAGACGAATTGCGTGAAGGTCGTCCGAAATCAGCTGTTGTTCCGAAAACCATTGATGCTGTGCGCGAACTGATATTGCAAGATCGTCATGTTACCTATCGTGAGATTGAGGCAACCTTAGGCATAAGTGGGACCAGCATACATTCAATATTCCATAAACATTTGACTGTCAAAAAAATTTGTTCGCGTTGGATCCCACACAATTTGTCAATCGCTCAAAAAAAGGCTCGTGTCGATTGGTCGAAGGAAATGCTCAAAAAATACGATCGCGGTGCTTCGAAACACGTCTATGACATCGTGATAGGTGATGAACCGTGGATTTACGCGTATGAGCCCGAAAGTAAACAGCAGTCGACTGTATGGGTGTTTCAAGATGAGCCAAATCCAACAAAAGTTGTTCGCGCACGAAGCACTTCCAAGCAAATGGTCGCCTGTTTTTTCGGAAAATATGGACATGTCGCAACCGTACCACTAGAACAACGCAGAACAGTCAACTCTGAGTGGTACACAACCATTTGTTTGCCAGTTGTCTTCCAAGAAATCAGGAAAACCAACCGCCGAAGACGGATCACTCTTCACCACGACAATTCGAGCTCTCACACATCGGCTCAAACAACTGCATTTTTGAGCACACAAAACATCGATTTGATGGGTCATCCGCCGTATAGTCCTGACTTGGTACCGAATGACTTCTTTTTATTCCCAACCGTAACGAATAAACTGCGTGGACAACGATTTTCGACGCCCGAAGAAGCGGTTGCGGCATTCAGAATGCATGTTTTGGAGATACCTCAATCAGAGTGGCAAAAGTGCTTCGACAATTGGTTCAAACGCATGCAAAAGTGTATAGATCTTAATGGAGAATATTTTGAAAAACAATAAAGTGATTTTCGATGATTAATATTTGTTTTTGTTCTCTAATCCCGAAATATAAAAGGCCACCCTAACATGGTTAAATATATATAAACTTGTAATCTGCAATTAAAACATGTCAACATCAGCCTTCAACATTGCAGCCTTAATATAATTCAAAGTAGTTTATCAATCACTTGTTTTTAAGTAGTATTTCAATTACTTCATATATAATGCAATAAAAACTATTTAGAATTGAAGTGGATGTCGCCTTAATAGCTGTGTTTTTTACCAAGCGAGCTGTAAAAAAACGCCCGCTTATCATAGAAATACTCACTTAAATAACACAGGAAACTAATAGTGGCTTAAAGTTTAGCGAGCAAACGAAAAAAAGTGCTTCCAAGTCATTTCTCAATTATTGTGTACTTTTTCTATGAGGGTGGCAACTGTGACTTCGGATTTGTTTTGTTTATATTTTTTGTTTACATTTTTGACAAATCAGACAATGCTTCCAAGTTTTAAGAAACATTCTTAAGCAACTTAGCAGTCGTTTTTTGACTACTCGCTTGGTACAAAACACAGCAATTATAATTCAAAGTAGTTCATATACTGGTTCATTTTAAACTAGTTTTTTAATTAGTTGTTTTTAAAAACAAGTTAGTTTGTTCCTATAGGGTAGTTAAAACTAGTTAAGAATGAATCCCCTCACGGCCGTATTTAAGTATATTTAAAGTTTTTAGTTGTATATAAAATATTAAAGTGTAATCAGTAAAAAAATTTACATCTTATGCTTAACATTATTTAATCACAGCTTATGTAAAAAGAATCAAGTCAACACATTAATTCTTGTGATATTTGTAAAGGTTTTCATTAGATTTTGTCAAATTTTAAAGTCAGACTTCACTTTTGAAATAGGGGTTTCTTTACCCATCCCCCTCTCCCCTCCAGTAAACTATCTTTTGTGGAATTTAAAAGGCTTTACCGTTTATATTAAGTCGCTTTGTAAGGAAGGTAGACTTGGTTTTTATTAAATTTTTGTCAAATTTCGTAGTCAGCGTTGACATTTCTGTAATTTTTGTGGATTTTTAAGGAAACTTACGATTAAAATGCAATCGACAATCATGAAATTCGTAATTCCGAAGCCGGCCCACAATGGTTGAAAAGTGAATACAATATGAAAATTTATGAGTTCCTTTCGCCGATGTTAAATTTTATATTTTTTAAGAATTGTCTAATTAGCACGTTTCCAAAAGTTGTTGGTACAGAAACCATCAAAGTTGTTATGTAATAAAGCGTTCAAGCTATATTTCAAATTATTTAACATGTGAATGTGAACATCTGCTTTTAGTCTTAAAGAAATAATATGAAAATATGAAACTTGCATAGTTAGTAGAGCCCTGCATGAGTATGCTTTTTCGCCTCCCTGAATATATTCTCTTGCTATAGAATAAAAAATTTCCTCTACCCCTTTTCTGCTTTGCGCATACCTGCTCATACACTCTCTTTGTTTTATTCAGTTATAACCCTCCAGTACTGGAAATCACAATTAGTCTTTTGACGGTCATGATTTCCTATATGAATGGTAGCTAGTGAATTCTAGTATCCGAGGTAATGCAGCAGGTAAGGCAAACACATTACCCTCCAGTACTGGCAATCACAATTATTCTTTTAACGGACATGATTTCCTTCATGGATGGTAGCTAGTGATAATACCCGAGGTAATGCAGAAGGTAATGCAAGTACATTAGTTTTGTTTTTCACGTAACGTGAGCAATAACTTATTAAATAGCTAGTGAATAGTAATGCAGAGAGTAAGGGAATCATTACCGGCAATGACATCTCCGTGTTAAATTCATAAGTAAAATGCAGTGCTCACCCCAGCAAAACTTTGCTTACATGTAATGCCTAAAATAATCCAAAAAAACATCAGTAATCACTTACTTTCTGGCTTATAGAATGCATTACTTAAACATAGGCATGTCATTGCCGGTAAGCAATTGCAATTTCTTAACCAGAGAAGCACTTATTTAAATGTTTTCCGGAGGCAGAGAGATAATATCATAAAATAATTTATATATGTTTAAAAATCAACCTTTTATTAAATTCCTCTTTACTTGATTCTTACAAAGAACAAAGGAAAACAAATGTTATTATGAGGCATTATAGTCTGCATTACTTAAAAAAAAAAGTAATAGCATTTTGGGCTTTAAGAATTATGTAATGCATAAAATAAGCGAATATTAAGTAAAGGCATTACAGAATTTTGAAAATGTTTTGCTGGGACTCTACCAATATCTAGTGAGCTCACTCATTCGTGACTGGTGAGCGGAACTGGAGGAAGAAACGAAGAGAATAAGAGCACGATGCTTTACTAACACCAGCAGGTAGCAAATAAAGCAATCAAAAATATCAGTGTTCATACCCTGAATATTTAGCGAATATTTTTTTATTCGTTCGTTCGTAGAAAATATATGTTTTTTGTATCGGGACCCAAAGAAGGGTGGTAGATAGGGGGTGGGTGTGTTTGGCAGAAATGTTGAAAGGTAAAAAATAATAG
Organism: Coremacera marginata; assembly: GCA_914767935.1. Lineage (NCBI taxonomy): Eukaryota > Metazoa > Arthropoda > Insecta > Diptera > Sciomyzidae > Coremacera > Coremacera marginata. The sequence continues at coordinate 16,796,264 of OU612043.1, read as the reverse complement.
GACCAACTCATATATTTGACCCCTCTAGGAGTTCAGCTATGGCCGATATAAACTATTTTCGACAGCTTTTGTGTTTTTTGTATGGGGACCCTAAGAAGGGGGGTAGATAGGAGGTAGGTATGTTCCGGAGAAATGTTGAGGGACAAAAAATAATAGGATCAACTCATATATTTTACCCCTCTAGGAGTCCAGCTACGGCCGATATAAACTATTTTCGACAGTGTTTGTGTTTTTTGTATGGAAGTAAGCGAATAAAGCAATAAAAAATAACACAAATATGCATTAAGAATAACAAAAAGCTTATTGCGGGGAAAAACCAGCATACCTGATCTTATTCAGATCACTGCAGCAGATACCTGAGTATTCGTGTAGTTTATTAAGTGCTCAGAGAAAAAACTGAAACAACGCGTAGATCGCAAGCTCACCTCGGTGCAAGAGAGTATGAAAAGAGAACAGAGAACAAATAAAAAGTTATTCTCTTGCGCTTCACGACCTGTTGCTATACGACCTGTTGTTGACATTTATTCGCTTGCAGCTTTGCTTGCAGTGACTGCTACAGCAGAGAATCAGGGTATATTCACTTGATGAATATATTTCAAAGTCCACAAACAGTCTTATGTCATTTTTGGCAGAGAATAACTATCTCTTGGCAGCGACCAGTGTGCGCTCGTTTAGATTAGCATCATTATTGGATTAATACTAAAACTTAAAAAAGAAATTAGCTGCAAAAACAGTTTTATGAATGAAAAATAAAATGCGTTTTGTATGGAAAAATGGAATTTTTTTTTTTTTTTAATTTTATATGGGCGATAGGCATGACCGAAGTAATTTTTTTAAAATTTTTCTCATAAATATATATCTCCGTACCGAGCTATTTTGAAATCGGGCCAATATGAAGAAAATATGACGTTTTAAATTTTCTTATTGGATGGAAGATGGGCGTGGTTGTGTACAGGCTTTATTTTTGAAGCGAAGCTTTTTACTCCTCGTTCTGTGATTTGCTTGAAGTGAAATCGGAAAAATTTTCGATAGTTTTTTACAACAAGAAAATTAAATACTTTAATATTAAAAATATTTTTTTGCCTCCGTGTGGATTCGAACTCGCTCGTTCTCAAGAGTTCTATACACTTGGTGGCCTGGTGCACCAAGCTGTATTATAAACACTTGTTGATTCAATGTTAAGTTAACAATCTATCAATAGATAGAGGATTATGTATTGGCTTATGCCAATAAGATGTCACCAGCATCGGTGTGTTTAATTTTTTCTTGATGTGAACGCGCAAAGGAAAACTGTAGACGTGTTACCACTACAATATAAAACTCTTTATTATTAAAGAAACTTAAACAGTTATAACATTAAATCCAAAGGAAGTTTATTAAAAAAAATGATAAAGTGCGGAAGCCAGCCGCGTAAAAAACACGATTGCTTTTCGTCTCGCAATTCATTCTCTTCTCTCTTTTTCGTTTACTCCAACCAATACACTAGCTTTGCCATATCGATCAATGCAGTTCAGCCACAAAACACCGATGCTGGTGACATCTTATAGCAATTAGAAGCAAATTTGTTGTAAAAACGAAAACAAAACTCCCATAAGAAGTACATTGAGTTTTTTGACAGCGAACAGGCAGCGGATTTTTTTTCACTAGGTAGTACTATGTTGAAGGAAAAAATTTGTTCAGTGCAGCCAAGCTCACAACCATGTGTGGTGAGTTAAAATGGAAAGTCGCTGGCATTATATGCCCGCATATGTAATTGGCGTGGAAATTTGACATTTAACAATAAAAAATAAGCAGCAAGTAGGTTTTGTGTATATATGTCATTTTTTTTATGTTATTTTAAATTTTTTAATTTAAAAGTTAATTTATTAAAAAGAAAAAATTATTATGCTATCAAAACTATGTAACTGCGAAGAAGCTTCGCTTCTCTCGTGTGTCCAACGACGCACCTGTGTTTTTTTTTTGAAGCGAAGCTTTTTACTCCTCGTTCTGTGATTTGCTTGGAGTGAAAACTGAAAAACTTTCGACAGATTTTTTCTTAGAAATTTGATGGTTTCTTTGTTGCTAGTGCTTATTACAACAAGAAAATTTAATACTTAAATATTAAATACTAAAAAAACTTGTGGCCTGCCCGTGGGGTTCGAACCTACGTCTTCTTTAACGAGAGTCCAACACACTATCACTAAGCCACAGTGACTTGTTAGAAAAAGTTGTTAATTCAATCCTAATTATAACAGAAGCTATGCTGCAGTAGATCGTCACCATCTATCAATAGATAGAGGATTTTGTATTTGCTATGCAAATACTATTTTATATACTATCAAAAATTTGCTTTTATTTGCCACAAGGTGTCTCCAGCATCGGTTTGTTTGTATTGTGAATGCGTTTGTGGTGCTGTTGGTATAGAGTGTAAATTATTATCTAGAGATTGCATCAACTCTGCTAAATCTCTGGCATGTGTTAACAAAGTTACTTTACTAAAAAGCGTGAAGGAAAAAAACCTCTGTTAACATATGCCAGAGATTTAGCAGAGTTGATGCAATCTCTAGATAATAATTTACACTCTATGCTGTTGGTACGAAGAAAATTAGCAATGCCCACAAGTGCGTTTTTAAGCATTGAGTGTAAATTATTATCTAGAGATTGCATCAACTCTGCTAAATCTCTGGCATGTGTTAACAGAGTTATTTCACTTAAAAACACGAAGAAAAAAAACTCAACCTCTGTTAACACATGCCAGAAATTTAGCAGAGTTGATGCAATCTCTAGATAATAATTTATACTCTATGTTTTAAGTGTCAAAAAATAGATGATATCAATAAATATGGAATTAACAAACGCATGCATGAGTCAGTGCAGCCAAGTTCACAACCATGTGTGGAGAGTTAAAATGGAGAGTCGCTGGCATTATATGCCCGTAAATGTAATTGGCGTGGAAATTTGACATTCAACAATAGAAAAATAAGCAGTAAATATGTTTTCTGTATATATGTAATCTATTGTATGTTATTTTAAATTTTTGTATTTAAAAGTTAGTTTATTTAAAAGAAAATATTATTAAGCTATCAAATCTATATAACTGCGAAAAATCTTCGCTTCTCTCGTGTGTCCAACGACGCACCTGTGTTTTTTTTTTTTTGCCTTATGGTTTTATATTTTTAAATATAACTCACATGCAAAATTTTATTTCTCTATGACTATTATTTCTAATTATTTACATATTTTGTATGGGGCCAAGCCACTGTGCGGCCTCCAAGCAGATGTTAGATTTACAGACTTTGCCAAAGCCTGTGACAAAGTTGACCATAAACAACATTAGATACGATATTAGAGTTCTGGGCCAGGTGCAGTGGTCGAGCCGATGACGTCATCCAGGCTCTCCCAGCGCCATCTAGTGTTGTTGAAACTTGTGTAATTGTACACAAATCCTCATTCAGACCACTTGGATACCAATCCCCATCCGCATCCAATTTCCATATCTTTGCTTTTCATTTTTTACTGGTATCTGCTTATATATTTCTTTATCAACCCGCCCCCCCCTACCCCCCTCAGAAAATTCGTGGTGACGGACCTACTAATGCTTCTTTACACGTTCAAAATTTAAAAATATAACTTTCACATTCATTTCAAAATTGTGACAAAAAATGTTAGGCAGAAAAATAAAAGCTTATAAAGTCTTAGAACAATAAAGTCTAATCTTAGAAGTATAGAATATAAATGATTACAAAACTATTCTTAAAAATCTATATAATCTATTCTTAAGAATGCTTATAATTCAGAAATAAGCATGTCTTTTAAATTCTCAAGAATAGAATAACTTTAACCAAAATAAATATTTTAATTAAAATATCTCTGAAATTCATTCAGTCATCGTCCATGCCAACTTTGGCAAGAACGAGATTTTATTCAGTAAGACATCCTGTATCGGCAATTTGCTTAGTTTCCAAGCAAATAAGACAAACATTTTAATTGTTATATATTCTGTTTTAAGTCCTTTTGGAAGGAGTAACTGTCTTTTGCATTTATGTAATTTTTCTTATACTAAATAGAACGAAATATTAACTTTTTCCTCAAAAATATTGCTCTTTTTTTATCATTAGCTTTTACTCTTTCCATCCTTCTCTGCTAAAGACTAACAAAGTTTTCTTACCTTATAGAAAAAACAATGAAATTATAATAATCACTGAAAAAACTTGATTAATTTATAACATTATAAAGAACATTAAGTTTTTTTTTTAGCAATAAAGAAAAAATGGCAGAGCTACATAGCTTAATGCATATAATAGAATACACAAAAATAACTTCATTCCTTTAAACAACTCAAAAATATCTTTATAAAACTTAAGTTTAAAGTTGTTTACAGTAAGAATGCTACTTATTTAAAAATTTAAGTAATTTATGTATATAAATATGTTGAAATATGAAGCAGAATGAATTTCTTGAGCATAACCACAACATCTCTTTGCCAATGTTTGCGCTGAAGTATGTCAATATTTTATTTAATTTGCTTGTACGTTTAGTTATTTGTATGTCTGTGGGTAAGGACGTATGTACGTATGCATGCATGGCTTTGTGTTTGATGTGTGTGTGAATGAAGTTTCGAAAAATGTGGTTAAGTTGGAAAAAGTTCTCAGCTTTGATGAAATGGCCGCAAACATACCAACTAGCTGAATACAGAACCACCTACATATAGACATAAACTCACAAACACACATACAAACACACACACACACACCAAACACACACTCACTTAAACATAGGCAAATAGCTTCTTATTATATAAGCTAGTTTAGAAAGTTTACAAACGACGCATTAAGTTAGAGCATGAAATACGAGTAGTAGCAACCGGAAGTTTAATCGGAGACGGAAATAAAATCGGAAACAGATGCCAAGCTAGAGTTGGGAACTATGGAATTTCTGGCTATCTAACCATGAAGTTTAATCATATTTAAAATTATATTATTGCTGGTTTAACATACAAGAGTTTAAAAGCTTCAAAAAACATTTGTTAATTTTTTTTTTGTTTTATATCACTTATGCTGATTTTGTAATATTTTTAACAAAAATTTTAAAAACTTTAAGTGCTTTCAAGGCCATCAACACTGAAATAAATATTATATCAAAATGGCAATTAAATAATTCATTTTTTGTAAATTATAATTATCACCTCTTCCATCCTTGCTTGCTCCAACTCTAACAGCAGAAGCAGCAACTACAAAAAATTAGTTGGTAATAATAAAACTTGTAAACTTTCTTTAAAACGATTATCATCAAAATTGTTAAGCATATGCAAAGTTTTAATGATCGCCACCAACATACAGACGGACAAACAAACAAACATTGACTTTGGCAGAATTCTTTGCCGATGTAGTTGCCGCGCAGGTGAAGCACAAAATTACAATCAAGTGTACGCTTTTGTGTGTGTGTGTTTATTTCAAAAGTATGCATGTGTGAACTTTCACACCTCGGAAACATATGTTTATGCGTTTGTGAGTGGTGTGCATGTGTGTTCGTGCTCATGTAAGAGAATAAAATTTATGCAATTATTAAAGTTTAGTGCTTCGTCTTTTACCCTATTTTTTTTAATTTTTCTACATATGTTTGAAACTTTGTTTTAAGCAAACTTTTTCAATTGATTTTCATGCGCACGTTTATTGCTGGGAACGGTTAGATGAGCTGCAACGAAGTGAGCAATGAAGTTGTCAACAATAAAAAAGAGCGCTTGAGGTTTGTTGATAAATTTTGAACCATCTGTTAATAACGTCTTATTATAACCGGCTACTGTAAATAAAGGTAAATTATTAATATGACTGCATGATATTCTTCCACGACACTCCGACTTATCAGGTAAGATCCAGACAAAGGGCTGATGTTGATTTTGAATAAAACACAAATTATTTAGGAAATTACAGTAATTTCATTTTATTATGATAATATTGGTATGGTTCAATTATGCATGGAACAAAATATCGGCCAAATGACCGCCCTCGATGGCACACTTCCATCCGATGGTCCAAATTTTCGATGACGCTGAGGCATAAGTGAGGTTCTATGCCGTTAATGTGCCGAATTATCTCATTCTTTAGCTCTTGAATTGTTGCTGGCTTATCGACGTACATCTTTTCTTTAAAATAACCCCAAAGAAAGAAGTCCAACGGTGTCAAATCACATGATCTTGGCGTTTTTGATCTACAATCACATGATCTACGTTTTGTAAAGCAAAGAGCCATTGTTTCGTTAGCTGTGTGGCAAGTGGCACCGTCCTGTTGAATCCACATATCGTCCACATTCATATCTTCCATTTCGGGCCATAAAAACGTTTGTTATCATCTCACGATAGCGAACACCATTCACAGTAACTGCCTGACCGGCCTCATTTTGGAAAAAATACGGCCCGATGATGCCGCCAGCCCATAAACCGCAGCAAACAGTCACTCTTTGTGGGTTTTTGGTCATTGGTTTTTCGACAATCACTCTTGAATTATCATTCGCCCAAATGCGGCAATTCTGCTTATTGACGAATCCACTGAGGTGAAAATGTGCCTCGTCACTGAAGATGATTTTCTTCGAAAATTGATCAACAACTGTTGCCATTTCTTGCCACCACTCTGACCATTGACGGCGATTGAAATGGTCAAGAGGCTTTAGTTCTGGAGTCAATTGCACCTTGTAAGCGTGTAAATGCAAGTCTTTATGCATAATGTTTATCAACGACGAGCGTGAGAGGTGCAATTGTTGGGCACAACGACGAGTTCAGGTGGACGGCTCTTCAGCTACACTATTGCGAACAGCAGCAATATTTTCTGCAGTATGACCCGGTTTGCTCAAATTTTTGCACGATTTTTCCGATTGTACGCACATTTGGACGATTAAGTTGACAGAAAAAAATCACGAAGTGCACGATATGCATTTTGATTTGAACGCCCATTTTCATAATAAGCCTGAATAACTTTAACGCGCTGCTCTATTGTGTATCTTTCCATGGTTCAAATTGAGTTAGTCTGAAATTGAGAAATGTCAAATGAAATGCAGAAAAAAACTTGACGTTTAGGAGTGGTTCACATTCAACATCGGCCCTTAAAATTGAACCACCCTTTATATGCAAATCGGTGATTTTGACGATAAAAGCTGATTTTGACGATTTCAATTTTTTTTTTAAATTTTGCGCTTCGTTAGTGCTTTAAATAAATATTTGCATATTTTTTTTTTATATATTTTTTTTTTTGTTGCATGTGTATATATAATGTGAAATAAAAAATTAAAAATTGTCATGTGGGCATATAGTAAGACAACTATATATTCAAAACCATTAGTTCAGATCTTGCATGGATTTTCTTTGGGGAGTACATTTTTGTAAATATTTTATGAAAAATTTTAATATTTTTTCTACACTAAAGATTTAAATCACATTTTTTATGATCAGCACTACTATTTTTTAAACGTTTTGAAAGCATCGTCGTATTGAGGCAATCATTTTTAATGCATTCTCAAAGTTTTACGTTGGAGAATCAGTGTTTACTATTTTAAACGAATTTTTCAAAAATTTCAGCCTTTAATATTCATTGTACAATTATTAAATTTATGCCAAAATATCAGTTATATTGTGCATAAAAGGAGTATCCAACTTTGGATTTTGTCATTACTTAAAAGGCATACGATAGCAAAAGAAAATAGGAAAAATTCACATTTCTGTATGAGAAAAATGCATTGATGATTCAGTTGCTGCTAACGTTCTTATCAGGAATGAAAAAGTTGGTACAATTGTACATTTTTCCGACGTTTTTGAGCAGGAAAGTACATTAGGTACAATCACTTCATTCTATGTACTTTGATTAAATAAATTTTCCACTGAGTATTCTAAAAATTATTTTTTGTTCCTTTAACAAGTAGTTAATTTAACAACTACTGGCTTTAAGACCAAAAATTTCTTTTGTCAATTCAATTCCGGTTTCAATTCCACACTATTTTGAATAGTACATAAAAAAAGGAAAAAAAATATAAGCTTTAATTACATTTTCACTTTTCGCGGTTTTCCTTTGGCAGCTTTATAATATTACAGCGATGGATAAGTAAGCTTATCAAATTTATTCCTCAGATGCAAAGTACTTTTTATTAGGGCTCGGATTGTGATGTCCTTAAAAACATCGAAAAATTACCTAATGTCCCAAAAAATCGTTAAATATGCCCTAAAAACCCATAAAATGCAATTAAAAATGAAAATAAATTGAAATGTTTTTAACTGTTTTTGATTAAAATATTTGGAACTAACAATTAAAGTTAATGAATGTATTTTTAATTTTTTTTAATAGAAATGCTTGTAACTGCATTATGTTGCAATAAATAACAATGTTAATTTTTAAATTATCAAAATCAAAGAACCATCTATTAATAGTATAAATTTTATTTGTAAATTTATTCGACCTCTCTTCTATAAGTTTTTATGTTATATAACTTTAATAATTTTTGAATTCTTAATTAAGAGTTATATTTACGAGCTCAAGATCTGTGTTGTTTTCTAAAGAATACAACCAACAACAACAACAATACCCTTTGTATAGAGTAACAATCATACAGCAGACTAGACAGACCTGTTTCGTTAGCCGCTACGCCAACTTATCAGTAGCCATTAAACCTCTGCACGGATTAACTCGTTTCTACTACAACAATAGTGCATTCGGTGTCGAGTTCAGTAGTTTACATAACTATAACAGCGAGTGAAATGAACACCATAGCCATAAAGAGTCTTAAACCGACTTTCAACACATTCGTTTGGAAACGATTGTTATGTTTGGTTTAGATTCGTTTGCCTGACGAATGCTACCGGCTATGTTATGTTTGAGTCGTTCCGAACGAGTTATTGTTATGTTTGAGTCGTTCCGAACGACTCGTTTCTAAACGAATGTGTTGAAAGTCGTTTTAAGACTACCCGTGCAGAGGTTTAGTAGCCATCAATAGAATAAATTTACAAATAAAATTCTCTGGCAGAGCACGGCCGTAGAAAAAAATTGATTATTTGTTTGATTATTGTTAATGTTTAAAATGATATACAAGTTTCAGTAAAATTAAGCAAGATATATTGAATTTTGTTGCAATATCAATATAAAACATTTTCTTTTTATCGAGTATTTTATTGACAATAGACATAAGCAAGCATAAGCATATAAGCAAGTAAGCAGCTTGTTATTCAGTTCTCCGATATTCTAAGGACAAAAATTGTGTTAAATACGCGTTTTAATTTTATGCTAAGATTTGTTAATATTTTTTGTCGTGTAAAATACTCAATATTTATATTTAAATGTGAATGCGAGAAGTGTTTAATAAATCTTTAATATTGATTTAAGAAATGATCTGTTTTATTTTAATAACTCTAAAGACAAATTGATATATTTTCTTGGTGCAATTGACTTGAAGGTTTTTTGTTTTTTTTTTTTTTTATTCAGATTTGTGTGTTTTATTATTCTTGTGTAAAATTAAATGTTATTACTGCTATTGAAGTAGTAGTAATTTTTATATATCTACATTATTGTAGTTAAACTAAACGAAAGATGCTTAATCTTATTCATAATTCATATAAACACCAATTGTTAAATTTTACTACGTACCAATAGTAAACAACACATGTTGAATTAAATAAAGGTGTGTAAGTTTACTACAGTTATACACGCAGAGAAAAAATTGTTTATAGCCAATTTGCAGTAAACGAACTTCGATTATCGTGCTTGGAAATGGTTTTTGCAAACGTTTTAACAGTCACGAGAAACGGAAAAAGTTGTGGAAAACGGGTTATTTAGTTGCAGGAAAAGAATTTCGTGCAAATGCGCGTGCAATTTTTTAATTGCGGCAAATAAAGAATTTGTTTGTTGCATTTCTATTTCTATTAAATTCCTATTTCAATCCAATTTAATTTCTAATAAAACCAAACAAAAAAACGAGAAACGAGAATTTGTGTCAGCTGGGAACTCGAATCTAGGCTGTTTCGCATACAAATCAAGCACCTTAATCACTATGCCACGGCCACCACAAAAATCTGTTGGAATCTTTTCGTTTCTGTCGGGCTTCTGTCGAGCTTCTGTCTATGACAAATGTTTAACTTTTGCCATAAACGAAAAAAAAATTGTATAACTTTACTTAATACAATTGAATCCCAAGTAGCAGCAGCAGGCGAATATTAGCCGACTGAAAATAGAATTGACGGTGGTGCAACACGTTAAGCGAAGCGCGCAGTAAACCTGACATCGACGAGTCCGGGTTCGAATTCCAATGATTGAAGTAAGATAAATATCAATTATTTCAAATCATATTGAATTTATGTGGTAGAAGAATGTTTACAATAAAATAAAAATTTGAATAAAGCGAAATAAGCGAATTGCGTTGCTATTTTTATTTTTATTTTTTCGATATTTTTCGCTATTTTTTCGTTAGGTACAACTGAATATTCGTTTGCCGCTACTACAGCTCGCAAACGAAGTATAATTGGCTAATTTTTCAGTTGCTCTAAACGAAAAATTTCTCTGCGTGTAGTAGGTAAGCTGTTGCCTACAACTATTGTAGTTACTTTCAACAAAAACTTTTTAGAGTGTAGCTAAATATGACGAAATATTGCAAATTATGTGGATATTGAAGACAATTTCTATCTAGTTTGGATTGAATGATTTCTCTAATCTTTAAAATTTTGTTGCGTTCTAGGCTTTTATTTAAAAAACAAAATTATTTTCCATGAGTAGAGTAAGAAATTTTTTGATTTGATAAAAGGTTGATTTATAAGGTTGTCGCTGGGCTGATCGCACTCTCTTCTCAGTATCCATAATTGTCAAAACCAGCCAATTTTGGTTGGCCAAAAAAACCAAAAAAAAGAAAGAAAAACAGATGATAAAAGAGAGCACATGCAGATTTTCTATGAGCTGTCAACTTCGATTTGATAGTTGTGGGTACTCGCTCTCTTCCTTGCGACAACCTCATAATTCAATCTTGGATTTGATAATTTCAATTTTTTTTAACATTTTAAACTTTTTGCTCTTTCCTGACAAACTTAAAATGTAAACAAACGCATTTATAGCCTTAATTTCGTCAATTCAATCGAATACTAGAGCCACCAAGGCTAGATATCTGTTTTAAAATATCGCGTAAATTATATCTGCAATTATCTCAAAAATGGCTCAATACATTTTATGTATGTTGTGATATTTGGAATAAGAAAGCCAAAACATTAGAAAATTTATCAAATCTCTTGGAACAGAAGAGCAGTTGAGTACAGTATTTACAGTGATGCCTCCTTCATATGTTTTATAAAATTAGTGATATTTCATTAAGCACTGAAAATTACGTCGCATTTAGTCATTTGATTATCAAATTCCTTATTATTTTGAGTGATCTTTTTATTCAGAAATTTTTTTATTGTTGAATATAGTGTGAATTTTCTTGAATTTGTTTGAATTTTGATAATTATCGGACAATAAAAAACAAAATCTTATGTTTTATCAAAAATGCATTTAAAATGAAACATTTTCCAGCATAGTTTATTTTGTAACCACAATAATACAAATAAGCTTAGAGAAACAGTTGTTACCACAACTTGAGCACCAGTTGATGCAGTGTAGTGCCATCAATCAAACAATGTGATTAATTGAATAATTGACTCCAATGCTTTGAACAATAACAGTAGCCATTAAAACATCATTCATTATGATGCATTTATTTTTGTTGATTTGTAAAATTTCTAGACATTCTCTATTTAACAACGATATTAATGAGTCAAAACAATAATATATATTTAAGATCGATGCACAAGCATTGACTAGTACAAGCACACACTTTGAGCCACTTGATGGAATACGTATATAATTAAAATTTCATTCAAGTGAAGTGAAGTTAGAAGTGCAACAGGATAGGATAGAATGCAATGCAAAAGTTGTTGTTGTTGCCGTTCTTGTTGTTGTTATTAGAATCAGAACGAAGCACACACACACACATAAATACTCACATATTTATATATAAACATATACAAAATTGAAATTACCGAATGCAGAATACTATGTATGTGGGAATAGTGCAATTTGTTGATGGTGTTGTTGTTGCCATGTTGTTATTGTTGCTTTAACAATTATTACTACCATTGTTGTATTTGTCTGCAATTGCAATGCAGCAGCTCGTCGTAAGCTACGTTTATGCGAATGCATTTCCGTTACATAATTAAACTCGTTTATGAGTGCTTTTTGAAATTTGAAATTACTTGAATGTCGTTTTGTAAGTGTGTACGCTTTCATATACTTATACATACATATATGCAACTTATATGTTTATACATACATACCATTTGTATGCGCACATTCATGATCAAGTGTGCGATTGTTTGCAATTGAAAAGCAATCGTTAACGATTTTCATAAATCCATAAGAAGTATGTGAGTGTTAGAAAGAATGTGAGTGTTAGTTTTTGTTTGCGTTTCAGTACACTTAAGACTGCCTCGAAATTTGTAGTATTGCCATACTTGTGTAATGCGATTTCCATTTTAAGCTAGGAGATGTATTTTCAATTTGATGCTACATTCTGTGGTAAGGAACACTCTATTTTAGATTATTAAGACTGTTTTTGGGAGAAGATACTTTTTTTAATTGAGTTTTAGAATAATTGGAAAAATTAACAGCTTTATTATAGGAGTTCTATTACAGGAGTTGTATCAACATTTATTTGAATCGATGCTCTTAAATAGATAAGAGCATTGAATTTGAAATTAATTGCAACCCTCATAGTTTCATATCACTATAAAAACTGCCGGACTGGCAGCAATGCCGACGGCAGTGTAAGCATAAGATGTAAAACTATATCAATTTTTACCATTAGATGTAAAATTATATGCATTATAAATTGAAAAAATTAACAAGCTCACAATTTTTGTTTTAGTGAAATCTTAGTTGAGTAAGGTTAGTTAAGTTGAGTGAAATCTCAAAAACGACTCTTTTTTCGACAGGTTTTTTCTTAATAATTGATGGTTTCTTTGTTGCTTGCGTTTATTACAACAAGAAAATTTAATACTTTAATCTCAAATATTAAAAATATTTTTTGGTCCGCCGTGGGAATTAAACTCGTATCCCACTGATTAAGATTTCTATAAACTACCCACCGATTCACACATCTTCGTTATGCAGAATCATTGATTTAAGTAGAGTACGCCAGTCGTCTAGTACCCTGGTAGAGTACCCCTGAGCGACGCCGGGTATTACAGCTAGCATTTTTCTTTAAATTTCGTCGGTGCTTCTCCCTACTTTGATTCATGATTTTTAAAAATTCTGACATCAGATTCGAAGTCAACTACACCCTAACACTGTTAAATGATAATTAAAACTCTTTAAAAAATATTTTTCTAGGTGGCAATGCAATTAATAATACATCACCTTTAAATTCTGACAACGGATTCAGATTCAGCCACCCATTTTTACCTAGTGTTCGCGCCAGCACCGAAATCATAAAAACAAAAAAATTGTGGTGGCAACCCTATAAACAATGTTGATATTTAACCCTAACACTGTTAAATGATGTTTAAAACTCTTTAGTTTACATTTTACTTGGTGGCAACCCTATTATAAAACTGCTAAGGAATGGAGCTTCCGCAATTTACCGAAACTAAAATTACCCCCCGCGGCCGTATTTAGGTATATTCGAAGTCTTTAAAATGTTTATGTATGATCTCCAAAAATATTTGTGACATACGCTTAATTTTATTTAACCCTAAGCTGCCACTGCTCAGTATGCTAAAGAATATATGTGCAAAATTTGATTGGTATGTGGAAATTAAATCCAACGGTGTAAAACAGTTTCGTTTAAAATTAAAATCTAGACAACTGACTGCTCATTATTAAAAAGAATATGGAAAATTTGGAAGAAGTCGGACAAACGGTATAGAAGGAGTCCGATTTAAATTAAAGTGGCACGCCCTTGTCTATTTCGGCCCAATTTTTTAGACAATCACTGCTCATTATTCAAAGATTATATTTGCGAGATTTGGTTGAAGTCACAAAAACGGTGTAGAAAGAGTGTGATTAGAATTAAATTGACACGCCTCTTGTCCAATCCCACTCACTTTTTTATGCTTTAAAATTATAATTATGCTAAAGAATATATGTGCGAAATTTGGTAAAAATCGGAGAAACGCTGTAGATATAGAAATTTATTCAAAATAAAGTGTCACTCCCCAGTCTAGTACGCCCACTTTTATGAACTACAGACTGCTTCTTATGCCAAATAATATCTGAGCAAAATTTGGTTTAAGTCGGACAAACGGTGTGCAGGGAATTCGATTATAATTAAATTGACACGCCCCTTGTCCAATCCCACCCACATTTGTAGGCTTAAAACTTCTAATTATACTAAAGAATATATGTAAGAACTTTGGTTGAAATCGGATAAACGGTGTTGATAGAACTGGGCTAAAAATAAAGTGCCACGCCCCCTTTACTTATTTTAATTTTATTTGAAATTTTTGATGTAATCGTGATCACGGTTCTCTCAAGGTTCTCTCAAGCGTACAGTGTAAAAGATTAAAGCCAATTACAAAAACACTAATTGGACCTTATCAGTGTGGCTTTCGACCTGGTAGTCCACCATAGACCAGATTTTCACGCTACGACAAATCCTGGAGAAAACCCACGAAATTCAAATTGATACACACCATCTCTTTGTCGATTTTAAAGCTGCGTTCGATAGTCCGAGAAGGGATTGCCTATACGCAACAATGTCTGAGTTCGGTATACCTGCAAAGTTGATTAGACTTTGCAGAATGACGTTAAGCAACACACGCAGCTCCGTCAAGGTAGGAAATGACCTCTCCGAAACCTTCAATACCGAAAGAGGTTTCAGGCAAGGCGATCCACTGTCATGCGATCTCTTCAACATCATCATGGAGGGGATCGTACGAAAGGCCGGTGTGCATCGTAATGGCACCATTTTCTACAAAGGTGTCCTGCTCCTTGCGTACGCTGATGATATTGATATTGTTGGCAGAACCAAGAGAGATGTTACCGCTGCGTTCGCCGCTATCGAAAAAGAATCAGCCAACTGGTTTTAGCGATAAATGAGGATAAAACAAAGTATATGCTGTCTACAAACAAGGGAGCTCGGCGTTTAGACTCCCACGTTTCATCCGGCAGCTATAACTTTGAAGTAGTCAAGGAGTTCGTTTACCTTGGCACCGCCATTAATACTAACAACGAAATCAGCCTGGAGATAAAGCGAAGAACAATAATTGCTAATAGGTGCTATTACGGGCTCAGTAAGCAACTAAGTTCCAGAGCCCTCTCTCGATCGACAAAACTAACACTCTACAAGACGGTCGTTCTACCTGTGCTGCTTTATGGCGCTGAGGCATGGGTAGTTTCGCAAACTGACACAGCCGCTCTGGGGGTGTTCGAGAGAAAAGTTCTTCGCAAAATCTTCGGTCCTGTTCGAGTCGGCGATGACTATCGCATCCGATAACTGTGCAGCGACTACGCTGGCTGGGTCATGTCCATCACGGCACCTTACAAACGGAGTGTCAAAGTTAATATACCTCTTACGCAGTACGCGTGGTTGTTTAAAAATACACTCATACTTTTTATGTAGCAACAGTAAATTTTGCTGTTAATTGTTATGCCTATATGCATGCAGGCAGACAATAAGTAAACAGTTGCTCTTTCTCTTAAATACTTGAAGAAGTCAAATACAAAGCCAGCGGCAAAAATTGGTTTTGCTATCTTTGTGGCACCTAAAAGTTGGTGCTACCAGAAAAACAACCTTGACGAATCAACCAACATCTCAAGAACACACACACACATCCTTACAAATGAGGCAGAGATACAAGCATTTACCAGACACACAAATACATATTGCAAACACACAAATCTGCATGCACACAGTCGCACATTTACAGTTATGCCATGCAAAATTTATGTTTATTGCGGCATTTCACAGTGAAATGTAAAATAAAATGTGACAACATTTTAAACAAATATGTTATATACGAGACGACAATAACAACAAAGTTTACAATATGTAAGTATTTTGCGGTTAAGGTTAAGTCTCTCTAAACTCTGGCAGACATCAAGGGGTAAAAGGTTAACGTCAACTGCTACTGTTTCATCGTCATCAGCAACGTTGGCATCATTTTGGTTGACGATGCCATGGTTATGTTTTTGGTTAAAGTTTCCTTCGCTGAAAAGTGATTGAAAAGTTTTCGCTTTTTCTACAGGTGAAAAACGCAGATCATCGAGTACCTAGGTATGTAGCTCTTAACTTAAACTACATTATATGGTAAATGTGTGGCAAATAAAAGTCAAAACAAGCGCTTCAATTTTGACAGCTTTTCTTGGTTGTGTATATTTATAAATTTTTGTATTTTTTTCATCAATATAAAAGGCTTTTGCGAATTGAAAATAAGGCAAGAAAACTTCAAAATGTACCAAAAGTTTCAATACTTTTCGAACAGCTAAAGATACAAAATTATGTGAAATGGGAATTTCATAAATTTATTTAGTGAACTAAATTTTTTGTCACCCCCCCAACCCCCCATGGTTGACATTTATAACGCTTACAAAATAAATGCATTTGTCAGTGCAATTTGTCAAAAGCTTTGCTACGCATTCCCGTTACGATACGAAAACCAATACTAAAGCCAAAGCCACGTGGGGAATATGTACATTGACAAATGCCAGATATGTATGGCGTACGTTCATGATATATGCTGCATTATTAGGCTCAGCACAGCAGCAACAATAACAATACCAACAACAGCAATAGAAATAAAACCGAAAATTAAGTCCCAAAGCCGTGTGTCTAGCCCAATACGAACATGTTAACTAAGTGGCTATTATTTGAGGGGTGTGCCACATAAAACTCCTTTTTGTATTTGCGATGAAATATATGTGTTTTTTTTTTTTTTTTTACTTTTTGTTGCTGTACAACAAACATGCAAGTTATGTTCAAATTGAATATCTCGACTAGTTTGAAGTACAACAACACAGCTAATACGCATTACAATAACAACAACCAAGTAACTTTAACAACTATAGTAAAGTGCTCAAAAATATGCGCGCCAAATCACTTAAGGGGTAAAAAATTTCTGCGTTGTCGTTGTTGTTGGCTTTAAGCTTGTAAGTCCAAAAACTGAGCTTGATCGGGTGGCAATTGATTTGACATTTTTAGGTCAAAGCATTTTGTGCGAGCAGCTTTTATACAGATATGAGTTTGTGTTTATATTAATGTGTGTTTTGATACACAAACTCATTTGCCGAATTTGCCATGTTGTGTGCTGTCGAAAAACTAAACACAGCTAATTAAGGTTACAAAATAACCTTAAATAAGGCATTTTGAGCTATGAATATACGCAGCGCACAAACACACGGTAGAAAGGACGAAATTTATTTTCGTGCCAAACAGCGAATATTCCCCGAGGTGAGGTTTCGACATTAATTGTTAGGTTCAAATTCAATTAGTTTCAGTCAAGCTGTTGGTGTAAACTTCTTTGTTGGGGGGCGGTTGTGTTCATCGCTGTGAGCAGGTGTGAGTTATTGAGGTAAGGGACGAAATTTTATTGGGCTTAGAAATTGAAATTCTTTTGTTTTATTTAATAACAATAACAGTTGTTACTGATTATAATAACAATAAAATGTATAAAACTCACAACAATAACATTAACAATAGTAAAGACAATGTCAATTCTAATAACAAACACAAAAAACAATAAGACATTGCCTAACAATAGTTTCTGCAAAATATGAATGAATATTTCATACAATAAAATAATCATCAATTCACCATTATATCAACAAAATTATTTGTTCATAACTTTTACAAAATTATTTCAATTTCAGCTTCCTTGCAGTATTGCCAACTAGTTCAAATTGGCTATTTGCCACCGCGTGTATCTTACTGCATTCATTTTATAAATTTTAGGAGATAACATATTTTACAAAATAAACTACTGTTTGTTCTTACTGGCGCACGGTTCCCAAATAAAACTATACAAATTCATATTATTTTTGTTCAATTCTTACGTTTTAGCTTTTTCCATACAAATGTAGAACGATGTTATGCGCAAGCAAACAAATGCAAAAGAGCAAAAGGACATACTTGGACGGCATTGTTTAGAGCCGTCAAAGTCTTGCGCAAGCATGCCTTTCATTCAGTTTCTCAACTTTCGTTTATTTTTCTGAACTTTCACTCTCACCCTCTACTCCGTAATTTTCTAAACAGAGTAAGATTGCAACCTGTATTATAAACAATTTAAATCTTGATTCGATTATTTTTTTACGGAACTATTTGAAAACTTATATTTTAGTTACTTTAGCAAAATTCTGTCAATTGCGCAGGGAAATCCAGCGTTTTTTAATCTTAATAAAGTTACAACATAATTTTAAAAAAAAAAAATTTAGTTACTCTTGCTATGCTTTGCTTCTTGTTTAACCCTAGGACTTATAGCCGAATACAGGTGTGGCCAGTATCCCAATTAAAGTGGTGTACCTCCTGAACCGCTTAAGATATCAACCTAAAACTCCGGATCTAGGAAAACGAAGTCATTACACGTCGATTGATACCTTATTAAATTTGGTCAAGGCATTGAAAAGATATAAGCTTCGAAAGTCGATACCCGGGTACAGGTGTGGGCAGTAGCTGGTTTTTTGCTGTTTTCTACATATTTTCAAAGAAACAATTTGAATTTGTTATTAAATTCAAATAATTTTTGTTTATTTATTATTTCTTAAAACTTAATATATTATTTATAATTACAGGGGAACAGGGGGCGAACCTTCACATGGCAACGTGTCTGACCGCCTCAACCTGGCGAGGCCAGCATTATCCATGTCGAAATCGTCTCAAGTCGACTCAAACCTCCACGTGGTGTTCCCTGGGCAACGGCAAACTGGCATCCGTCAGTTTGACGGCTAATTTGAGCGGCGGGTCACTCCATAGACCTTAGACATGGAATGTGCGCAGGGTTTGGGTACCGCCACATTACACTGCCCAATGAAAACTAAACCAGCCTCGGATAAGAACCCCAATTACGTTGACGACCACCGCAAACGAAAAACGGACAATGATTTACGGATATGCACCTGGAATGTCCGAACCCTTTATAGGGAAGGTGCCATTATCCAACTGGCGGAAGCCCTCAAAACAATAAAAGCTGACATCACCGCCATCCAGGAAATGCGATGGAAAGGGTAAGGCTGCTCTAAACAAGCACACTGTGATATCTACTACAGCTGCCATGCGGAGAGGCGCGAATTTGGATGTGGATACGTTGTTAGCCGGAAACTACGCCACCTTGTTTTCCAGTTCACACCTGTCAACGAAAGATTGGCCACGATCCGCATCAAGGCAAAATTTTTCTCCATCAGCCTTATTTGCGTCCACTCCCCGACGGAAGAAAAGGACGAAGCCGTCAAAGACGCTTTCTACGCTAGTCTTGAGGACGTATACGACCACCTTCCGGTCCATGACGTAGAAATAGTCCTCGGCGATTTTTGTTTATTTTGTTTATTTGTTTATTTGTACTTTCATCAATGGATTTGTATCCTTACTGACTACAGCTAATATAATATAATTAATTACAATTACACTACCCTAAGATTAAGATAGCATTAATTACAACAATATATAAGAAAAATTTAAAACAACTTAGCGATAGAAAATATTTAACTGGTCTTTTAAAACAAATTTAGAGCAAGAAAAAACAATTTCTATAACTTTAGATAATTTATTAAATTCAATTAAAGCACGATTTATTGGGGCATTAACTGCATAATTAGTCCTTTGCATGCCAATAAAAAATAAATCAACAGAACGAAGGCTTCTAGAAGGTACATTGAAATTTACCAACTCTAAAAGGCGAGGACAATCGATTACTCCAGTTATTAAGTCAAATATAAACAAAAGTGAAAGGATTGTTCTTCTACTTTGCAGAGTTTTCAGATTTATAAGCAAGCAACGAGCATTATATGGGGGCATAGGATCAACAAAATTTAATGGACGTAAAGCATAGCGGATGAAGGATTTTTGTATACGTTCGAGACGATTAATGTGCGACGCATAGTATGGGTTCCATATAAGTGATGCATATTCTAATTTTGATCTAACAAGAGATGTATAAAGAATTTTGTGAGTGTATGGGTCAGAAAAAGCTGAGCTATTTCTGCGAACAAAAGCCAACATGGCATAAGCTTTAGCTATAATAAAGTCAAAATGGCTTAAAAAAGAAAAATTGGAGTCAAATATTACTCCCAAATCAGACGTCTTATCAACTGTTTTTAGAGCGCACGTATCAATAGAATATGAAGTATCGAAGTTATTTTGAGATTTGGTAAAGGTAATATGGTAACTCTTTTTCACGTTTAATGAAAGACGGTTTTTGCAGCACCAAGTGTAGACTTTCGACAATTCTTGTTGTAGACTTTCAGAATCCGAATTATTTCTGATTGCGTTATATATTTTCATATCATCTGCATATAAAAGGTAATTGACTTTCGTAAAACAGGAGCTGATATCATTTATAAACAAAATAAAAAGTAAGGGTCCCAGAATACTGCCTTGTGGGACCCCAGAAGAGGCTTAGTATGGGGCAGATTTCACATTATCAATTAAAACAAAGCAAGTTCTATCTGTTAAATAGGAGCGTAACCACTGTAAAAGCACTGAGTGAAAGCCCAATTTATATAGTTTGAAAACCAAGATATTATGTGATACTTTATCGAAAGCCTTCGAAAAATCAGTATAAATAGTATCGACTTGAAAGCCGCATTGAAAAGAAGAGATACAATCTTCAGAGAAGACCGCGAGATTAGATACTGTTGAACGTCCTTTAACAAAGCCATGTTGATTGGGACAGATTAAACGTTTAACACTAAAATACAGTTTTTCTTTTATGATGCTCTCAAGAAGTTTTGAAATGGTAGACAGTTTGGAGATTGGTCTATAATTAGCAATATCATTTTTGTTACCACTTTTAAAAATAGGGGTAATTAGAGAAATTTTCCAGTCATCAATAAATACACCAGAAACTAGGGATTTATTGAAAATAATCTGAATGGGTTTAACTAATGCTGAACAGTTTTTTAATAGGAATGCGGATATGCCATCAATATCAGTCATCATTGAAGGTTTTAAACTATTGATACCATTAATAATATCTTCAGAAGATAATATAAGGGACCCTAAGTCAAGGGACGATTGAATATTATTGAAGAAACAGTCATCAGAATTAAAATTGCCACTATCATGCTCGAAATTTGACTGAAAATATTCAGCAAACAGGTTAGCAGCATCATTGGAACAGTTAGCTTTTTTGTCATTATAAAAAACTGCTGAGGGAATGTCAGAAGAGTTTTTTTCGATTTAAGATACCGCCAGAAAGCTTTAGGATTAGATTTTATATTAGTTTCAAAACCCAAAATGTAATTATTATAAAGATAATTGTTGAGAAAATTAAATTCCCTCATATAATGCTTATATTTTTCAAAAAATATTAAATTATGCTGACTTTGAATTTCTTGAAAAACTTATTTCTTTGATTTTTTAGCTTTTTAAGGCCCTTAGTAAACCAAGGGAGCTTATGAGAATTAGAATAAAACCGAGGAATATTTGAGTTGGATATTTCATTTACTTTAGACCTAAATTCCGTGAAACATGCAGCAACATCAGCTCTATTAAGCAAAGAGACCCAGTCTATATTTTCAAAAAGATTATTTAAAAGATTTAAATTACACAATCTATAGTTAAAAGATAATACAGAATTAGTTGAACTAAGTGTTGAAAATACATAAAAATCTAGTTCAATGCATAACGGAACATGGTGCATATCACACACGGAAAAAGGAAACGGATTTTCAGATAGCTTAGAATTCATATTATTGCTTACAAAAATCAAATCTAAAATTTTATTAAGCCTATTGGCAATATTGTTAATTTGATGCAGATCAAGACTTAAAAAGCTATCAACTAGATAAATTTCACTAGAGCTATTTACATTAGATGGAATAAGAATATTTTTATCCCCTATATAAGACCAGCTTAATTTGTTTAAATTAAAATCTCCTAAGATACATAAATTACTATCTCCATGATTATTAGATGCCAAATTGATGATATTATCAGCATGAGCCACATATAAACTATCTGCGCTATTCGGCGGAATATAAGATACGCAAATAAATAAATCTCCAGATAATCCATGTAGCTTAACACACAACTGATCCAGAAGAGAATCCATATTATTAAGCATAACAAAAGAAACGCGGAAATTACGCTTAACAGCAATCAGCACCCCACCTCCTCTAGAGCAGCCAGTTTTTATAGCATCTCGATCTTTTCGAAACGAACAATATATTTTTGAATCAAAAAACTCTTCATCAAAAAAGTGCGAATTTAACCAAGTCTCAGTAAGCACAACAACATCATATTCAGCCAGCGAACTTTTTTCAAGAATAGAGCGAGATTTAGTTCTAATACCTGACATATTTTGATAGTAGATCTTCAATGAGTGAGATTTTTCATTAGTTAGGCAATTTTTTCGGAAACTCCTGTTTTTGGAAAAAAACGAAAAGGGCGGACATTAACTCCAACAGGCCATAGAGATTCCACAAGAAGTTTATCATAAAGTGCGGAAGAGACTCCAAATTTGAAAGTTATTCTCTTAAGAGATTCAATGGAAACATCTTTCTTTACTAACTTGTAGCAAGAGAGATGATGTTTTTCAATTTTTGCGTGTTTAGCAACATATTCAATAATATCTTCCTCTTTAACTGATGGCAAGAAAGAAGAGAGGTGCAACCATTTTTTATTTAGAACGACTTCAAGATCAGTAGCTGCATTGCTACCAACAACAATATTATTGTTACTCCTCTTTTTCTTAGCACTCACTGTAGTCCAAGCATAGTTGGGCTGGGAAAGTAGTGAAGGAGCTGGCGAAGAGAAGAGACCATTATCCAAGAAGTTAGCGTTATCAACAGAGAGCGACGCAGCAGCAGGTGGCGCGTCGGCCAACGCTACGGAGCTTGCATTATCAACAAGAGCTGAAGTAAGAGCAGCAGATGCATTTAAGTGATGGCATTGATTAGCAGAGAGCGACGCAACCGCAGGTACAGCGTTCAATGAGACGGAGCTAGCATTATTTACATGAGCACTAGACAGAGCCGGCGAGACGTCAATGCAATTATTTAGATTTGTAGAGAGCAAGAAAGCAGCAGGTGAAGCAACATCGAAAGAAACAGGCGATAAGACAACAGCATTATTAGCATCAGCAGCAACGGCAACTTGTTTTTTTTTATTTATATTAGACGGCAGAGAAGACTGCACAGTGGGACAAGCTTTATTAGATTGAGAAATTGGAACTTTGTTCATGATCAAAAAATCATTAATTTGAGATTTTAAAAGTTTTACTTCAGAGACTAGCTCTGATACAACCGAAATTAAATTTGTGTATGAGTGCGCACAATTATCACAGTTAAAAGCAATATTCGGATTGTTTTTGATTGCTTCAACTAAATTTTCATCGGCAATGTTCACACATGACTTATGGAAGTCATTTTTGCACACCGTGCAGCTAACTGCAAGTTCTTTAACTATATATTTAGCGCATAAAGCACAACGAGATCGAAGCGAAGAAACAGACATAGTCAACCGTATCAGAAGGCAATCACTAGAAGACTGATTTTAATGCGAAAGTCGGAAGGGAAGGCATCTTTGGCCCCACTGTCGGTCAGTTCAGTCTTCATGAGACCTCCACGAACAACGGTCTAAGACTGATCGACTTCGCCGCGGCGCGAAACATGGTAGTTAGTAGCACCAGATTTAAGCACCTCGACATCCACAAGGCCACCTGGCTGTCCCCGGATCAAAAAACGCGAAACCAAATTGATCATGTTGTAATCGACGGAAGGCATGCCTCTAGTGTTCTAGATGTGCGTATATTTCGGGGGGTCAACATTGACTCCGACCATTATCTTGTTGCAGCCAAGATCCGCATACGATTATGCAATGCGAAGAACATACGCACAGGAATGCAACGAAAGCTAGATGTCGCTAAGCTGCAATTACAACGGACTGCCGAAGCCTACTCCGCTCAACTCTCGGTTAAGCTCAACCAACCAACCTCTGGACCCGATGACGCCGGCGGAGTTTGGGCGCATATATCCCACTCCATGCGTGCTGCCGCTGAAGAAGTCATTGGTTTCCGGCGCCCGCAACCTCGGAACCAATGGTATGATCAGGAGTGTCGCATTGCGACTGCAGTAAAAAATGCCGCATATAGAAAAACGCTGCAGTCAGCTGCAACGCGAGCCGTGCGAGAAAACTACCGCGAAAAGAGGAAGGAAGAGAGGCGCCTTTTCAGACGCAAGAAAAGAGAGCAGGAAAAGCGTGAGCGTGAGAAACTAGAGGTATACCAGGGCAAGAAGGTTGCACGAAAATTCTATCAACAGGTTAAGCGTCTAACCCAAGGTTTCAAGCCCGGAGCATCCACTTGCAGAGACGAAAATTTAGATCTGAATACGGATACACAGTGTGTGCTTAGATTGTGGAGACGGCACTTTTCCAATTTACTTACTGGCGACGATTCCACCAATGCCGCCTATCGAGAGCGCAGTTCAGTGCCACCAATCGACGATGACGGAGTGGAAGTATCACCACCTAGCCATGAAGAGGTTCGAGTTGCTATCCAACGACTCAAAAACAATAAAGCAGCGGGTGCTGACGGCCTGTCAGCTGAATTGAGTAAAGCCGGTGGCGATGAATTGACAAGGCGCATGCATCAGCTTATCAGCAAAATATGGCTAGAAGAAAGCATGCCCGAAGATTGGAACCTCAGCGTACTGTGCCCTATACTTAAGAAAGGAGACCCAACAATCTGCGCAAGTTATAGAGGTATCAGTCTTATTTCCATCGCATATAAGGTTCTCTCAAGCGTACTGTGTGAAAGATTAAAGCCGATTACAAAAACACTGATTGGACCTTATCAGTGTGGCTTTCGACCTGGTAAGTCCACCATAGACCAGATTTTCACGCTACGACAAATCCTGGAGAAAACCCACGAAAATCAAATTGACACACACCATCTCTTTGTCGATTTTAAAGCTGCGTTCGAAAGCCCGAGAAGGGATTGCCTATACGCAACAATGTCTGAGTTCGGTATACCTGCAAAGTTGATCAGACTTTGCAGAATGACGTTGAGCAACACACGCAGCTCCGTCAAGGTAGGAAATGACCTCTCCGAAACCTTCAATACCGAAAGAGGTTTCAGGCAAGGCGATCCACTGTCTTGCGATCTCTTTAACATCAGCATGGAGGGGATCGTACGAAAGGCCGGTGTGCATCGTAATGGCACCATTTTCTACAAAGGCGTCCAGCTCCTTGCGTATGCCGATGATATTGATATTGTCGGCAGAACCAAGAGAGATGTTACCGCTGCTTTCGCCGCTATCAAAAAGGAATCAGCCAAAGTGGGTTTGACGATAAATGAGGGTAAAACAAAGTATATGCTGTCTACAAACAAGGGAGCTCGGCGTTTAGACTCCCACGTTTCATCCGGCAGCTATAACTTTGAAGTAGTCAAGGAGTTTGTATACCTTGGCACCGCCATTAATACTAACAACGAAATCAGCCTGGAGATAAAGCGAAGAACAATAATTGCTAATAGGTGCTACTACGGGCTCAGTAAGCAACTAAGTTCCAGAGCCCTCTCTCGATCGACAAAACTAACACTCTACAAGACGCTCGTTCTACCTGTGCTGCTTTATGGCGCTGAGGCATGGGTAGTTTCGCAAACTGACGCAGCCGCTCTGGGGGTGTTCGAGAGAAAAGTTCTTCGCAAAATCTTCGGTCCTGTTCGAGTCGGCGAATGAACTATCGCATCCGAATGAACCACGAGCTGTATGAGCTCTACGATGACATTGACGTAGTTCGGCGTATAACTGTGCAGCGACTACGCTGGCTGGGTCATGTCCATCGTATGAACGACGAAGCTCCAGCGAAAAAGGTGCTCGAGGCGAGGGTCGCTGGTCAACGACGACGAGGGAGACCATGCCTCCGATGGATGGACCAGGCTGAGGAAGCCCTAACCGCACTTGGTGTATCCGATTGGAGAAGGAGCGCGCAAAGCAGAGGCGCCTGGCGAGAGCTGATGAGGTCGGTTGAAACCCGGACACGGGTTGTTACGACCAACTAAGTAAGTAAGTAAGTAATTAATTTAATTATCATCCCTATTATTGCAACTGTAACATAAAAAAGAATTTGTAGAATGTTGTTGACATATCGGTTTGCGACATACTGAGCACAAACTACGGGTTCGTCTTCTGCGTTGATCCTGAATGTAGCATAAATGGCAGCCTTAAACCTGTGGCTTCGTTGCTCCCACACCAGCAGCTGCAGAGGTTGATGGTTGATCTTCAAGTCTTTCTTGTAAGGCCAAACTTATGAAACTGGCTCTGGCAATTTTTGTATTGAAGTTGCGCATTATCTGTTGATTTACCGACCGCTCTTCAATGATTGGCATGCAAAGTTCTTTGACGAGTTGGCGAAGAAAGCGTTTAGGCCTTGAATTATTGGATGATATGTTCGGATTATTCTCATAGTAAATGATGTACGCTGCCAATGTCGTTAGATCTATCATATTGAAAAAAAGAGACAATGGCCAACGCTTTGTCGACCTTTGGCAAGTATATTCGCCGAGCATTTGGTCCATCACGTCCACTCCTTCTTTAGTTTGTTTGTAAAATGCAATCATTTCTGGTTTGCCGCTTTCGGCGATGGAATTATCGTCATGTAAAGTTGACAGTAAAATTACTGCTTTCTTCTTCTTCGGCACATGGCTATGTTTGCCGTAAAACCAAATATCCTTATGGACGATCCTTGTGTGCCAACATTTCTCTCGGTATGTACGTTTTATTTTTTCTCAGTGTTCCAACCGCCGTCAAATTCATGGATGACAAGTTCTCCAGCAAATTTAGCGTAGTAAAAAAATTGTCCATAGTGATGTTTCGATTAAATCTTTCACCACGAGCTCACCCTTGTGGGTTTCCCATCCTGTAGTTGCTTGGCCTGCATATATTTGTCCATGCAGTGGGTACGAGTTTTTGTTATCACATTCCCACCACACTTTGATCCCATATTTTGCCAGTTTTGATGGGATGTACTGCGTGAAGCGTGTCCGGCCACGATATGGGAAAAGCTGTTCGTCCATGGCTAAATTTTCGCTGGGCTTATATTTCTGCTTAAAGTTATAATTCATCATCGTCCAAAGCTCGGATATTGGTGCAGATTTATCAGTTTGGAGGCGTATATGCCTTGTATTGGAATTATCAGATCTGATGAACCGCAGTATGGCCTGAAAACGGTTAATGTCCACTGCAGCACGATACAATGGACAATTTTCCATTGACCACAAGTCCGTGGTGCATTAGCCGTTACTGCGGTTGCTGCCAATCATAATAACCACACCAATAAACGCATATATTTCACTCAACGTTACCGCCTTCCATGTTGTTGGTTGCGCCTCGGGATGTTTTTCGTTATATTCATTGTATGTCGCTTCCGCTTTCCTGTTGGTGTGGCGTACTATTATATCAACCATTTCCGGGGTCCTAAAACATTTGAAGGTATTTAAAATTGACATAGAAGCAGTTGATCTTGCGGGCCCACTTCGCTGTCGTAATATATTGTGCTGCCTCGTTTGGCGTGCATTTCTTGGCATTTCTTTCATTATCCTCTTCATTATCATCGGTAGCATTGTCAATTTCATTGTCATTGTCGTTTTCATTGTCATTTTCATTGGTGTCCTCGACATCCGATAAGTTGTGTTATTGGCCACTTTTACCTGATCGTCGTCATTATCTTCCGCGTCTGTATATACCGCTCTTTCTCAGCGTCGGATAATCTATAAAAATTATGTAAATAATTAAATTTTATTCAATATACATACATAAAATTATGTTATGTATTTGAATATACTTCAAATATCGATTTCCTGACAAAAATTCAGTTTGCTCTCTTCCGGCCATATTTTATTTTCTAGTAATATATATTTTTTCACTCCGAAAATAAACTTCACACTTCAATAGCAATGTCTAGAATGAAAAGAAGCTCGCCAAAATGGCTGAACGAAACCTTCAACCCTTAGCCCAAAGACGGGTTTTTATGGTTTTATTGCTGTTTTGCTCATCCAAACGAGACAAAAATCGGCACATTTATACCTGCTAATATTTCTTCAACATCATTAGCAGAAATATTGAAGAATTATTGTATTCTTGGAACAAAAATGAGAACAAAAATGAGAAAATAATTACCTCTTAGAAGTAAGTTTGAATGCGCGTAAATTTTAGAACTAGGTTACAAATATGCGCTAATTACCTACCAAAATATTCGTAATACATTCAACTACAAAGTTACGTTAACGGAATAAAAAATTTCCCATAAAATGTTAAGAAAACAGCGAAAAACCAGCAACTGGCCACACCTGTACCCGGGTATAAGACCGCGTGACAAAAGATGGGTATAGTCCTAGGGTTAACCGTTGTGTCAACAGCTGTTGGGTTTTATCCACATCGACAGTAGATGTACCCGGGTACTTCATACGTTTTGTATGGCAGATAGTTGCTTTTGATATACAAATATTAACTACTACCTGGATTCTTGTAATTTTCTGTTTTTTTTTTTTTTATTTATTGGAAATATTGTCTAGTTAACAAAACTTTTATCATAATTTGGGAAAAAAAAAATTTGGTACCTAAATAATCCATTTTTACCAAAAATGGGAATTGCCAAAATCCATAAAAATTTAACAATTTCCAAATTCTTTTTTAATCCTTGTAATTTGATCCCTTTTTACCAAGAAAAATAATTAACATTGAATTTTCATTCGCAAAATTCCGTTATATTTGAACTGAAAATCAACCCCTCTTGCTCATAGTGCTATTTTTAGTACCTGCGCAGAATAATTATAACTCATAAAATATTTGTTCAATGTAAACATTTTTTTTTTGGAATGTGTAGGAAAACACGTCTACTAACAGGAACAAAAGGGTATTTGGGAATATCTTGCCTACCTACCCTTGCACAACCAGTTTTGCAGGCAGAAACATGATTTTTTGCGCAGGTTTCGTTTTGAGTAGTTTTGTATGCATAAGTCAGTTTATGTGCGATTTTTGAAGTGTAAAGACCTAAAAATTTATTTTGTGCGGCAAATATATAAAAAGTGAAAATAAAATGGATGGTGCAATTTGTAATAAGCCTGTGTGCGCAGAGCACTCGAAGGATCATCCACAATGCCTCAGATGCTGCTAAAATTCATAAAATATATTTTTTACTTTCATTATAATGATTTTCTATAAATAAATAAACAAATTTCCATAAAATAAACTAAATATTTCCATTTATTTCTATATATTTGTATGAATTTTCATAGAACATCAGCTGTTGACGCTAGGTCATTTTCTAGTAACTGGGTTATATTTTCCAAACGGTTGGTCCAATTGACCTGAAATTTCACACCAATATCAATTACATATTTCCAAGCTATGATACGAAGTTTCATCAAGATTGGACCAGCCGCTTGGAAGATATAGCAATATAAAGTGAACTTTGCCATTTATTTCTATATATTTGTATGAATTTTCATACAAGTACCCGGGTACATCAGCAGTCGACGCCATTCCACTAACTTGAATTTGGGCTGTATCGACTGAACTGCTGCTCCAATCTTGATGAAACTTTTCCACATGATGCAAAAGTGTATGGTTGAGGATATCATGAAATTTCAGGTCAATCGGACTAACCGTTTGGAAGATACAGGAAAATTAAAGTTGCAAATGTACCCGTGGGCTCTACGATCGACACAACGGTTAATATATAAAAGTATTTTTTCGAGTCCTCATTGAACTTTTGTTCTGCCGTATTATGTGTTTCTCAAATTGTATTAGTTTTTGGGTACTAACATGTGCATTTACAATGTCAGTAGTGAGTGGAAAAACATTGCATATGCTCGCCATCTTGGCTAATGTAGAATTAAATACCGTGATGCAAAAGTGCAATCTTACTTATTATATAAAAATGAAACTTGAAAAATTGGCTTTTTTGCGTTGACGGAAGTAAGCTCAACAACTGTCGCACTGATGTTAGTGAAATTTGTACTCTTCTTACAATAATTTATTGTTGAGTGTCCATGTAAGCTCAGAATTTTTATATTTTAAATAGTTGAGAAGTTTTTTATCCAATTATCTAGCGTAAGCGTAAATTTTTATCAAATTCCAGTCTTTTTTTGCCATTTTCTGCCTAAAGGTAAGTCGATATGATGTATGAATTGAAATGAAAGATCTTCGCAATGCCAACAAAAAAGTCATAGGAGTCATATATCTAGGATCAATAATTTTCTCGCAAAAGTTATATTTTAGTGAAAAATTTCATCAATTTAATGCAAGCAGTCATTTGTTGATTAGCTTGGACGCTGTCACTGCTTGCACTTAGCAGAAGATTGCCTTGATTTCGCCAATAAATGTTGCTCAGTGCTCAAAAATGAGACTCTCTGCATGAAAGAAGAGAAAGCTCTTTGTTTGCGAATAGCAGAATGCCCAACAATTAAAATTTCAAGCAGCGCTGGGTGCCCCATAGCTCACTGAATGCTCTATGAGCGTAACTTTTCACATGTGCACAGTGTTGCCACTTTTTAAATTCCAAATTCCTCAAAAATTCCTCAAATTTAAATAAAATTCCTCAAAAAAATTTTTGTAACGTTATTTTAATTAAATAAAACTTTAAGATACGTATTAGTTTTTCCGTCCATTCCTCTTTTTTGGTACGCCATTCTGAGAGAAAAAAAATCATGATATTAGATAGATTTGAAAAATTAAAACACTCTCACCACCTTGAATTGTGTTTCGGAACCTAAGAAAAAAATGTTTTAAACTGTTTAACTGAAAAAACTGAAATTTTTTAACTGTCAATTAAAAATTGAAAATCAAATCTTTTAGATTTTTTTAACTATTGCTTCGTGTAGAACACCCTCAAAAATAGTAGGAATAGGTATTTTCTAAAATATTTTTCGGGCTCAAAGTTTCAAACAAATTTTGGTCATTTTGGGCATTAACGAGTAAAATAAAAAAAAAAATAGTTACAATTGTCAAATTCCTCAAAATAAAATTGCTCAAAAATTATTCATAGCCACTCTAAATTCCTCACGTTTTGAGGAATTCTTCACAAAGTGGCAATACAAAGTGGCAAAGCTCACAACATAAGAGAGTATAATTCAGTCGATCGCTGACAGTGATGCTATAAAGGTTTATGTCGCTTCCCAACAAACAAAATGATTCACTAATGTTATCGCTTACGAATCGCATTCTCGTACATTTCATTAATTAGCAATTATTAGTAGCGTTGCATTTATAATATTGCGAGTGAGAGAAATTCCTCCTTGGTTAATGAATCGTCAAAACCGTAAAAAGCAATTCGTTAACGAATCGCCAAAACTATACAAAGCAATTCGTTCCCGAGTCGCCAAAACTATAAAAAGCAATTCTTTATCGAGTTTTAAAAACTAAAAAAGCAATTCCATAACCAATCATATAAATCACATAAAAAATAAAAAAAAAATGAAAACTAATTTCAAGCGTCATCTGAATGCTAGTCCGGCACCTTACCTACTGGGTTATTACAGATGCTGAATATATCTTGCTTAATTTGATAACTTGATAATAAAAGCCAGCATTCTCGGACATGGGTTCGAACCCCAACTTGGTCCAAAAAAAATTTTTGTTTTTTTTTTTTATTTAGGTATTTTTTAAAGATTTGGCTTTTCAAAAGTTCGAAATTATTTTTTTTAATCATTTTTTGACTATTTTTTTCGGCTTCGTTATACATTCGTTAAAATCGAAAAAAGCCATTCGTTAACGAGTCGCCAAAACTAAAAATAGCCATTCGTTAACGAGTCGCCAAAAACTATAAAAACAAATCGTTAACGAGTCACCAAAACTATAAAAAGCAATTCGTTAACCAGACGCCAAAACAACAAAAACCAATTTGTTAACGAGAACTTTTTCATATCAAAATCTTGAACAAATTATAAGTAGAAATTATTTATATAAAGGAAAATCACGAAATAACATAACGGGAGAAAAAATATTTCTCAAAATTTTTTTCATATAAAAATTTATGAAAATTTATATTTGTCTTTTTTCACTTAAAATTACAAAAAAAAAAAACATAAAATTTAAAAAACAAATATTTGCTTAAATGACGTATTAACATAGAAAGTTAATAAAAAATACTTTTCTTAAAAAAATTTGTGTATTGAAAAATCGGAAAAATTGTTTTTTTTTTTGTTTGAATCACAAGCGATTCGTTAACGAATCATCCCTCGCCACAATGTTTATTGGGTTTGCGCGGCAAATTGTACGAGCTTAGCGTGCGTGATTCGAGAGCACACCAATACTAACAAGACAAAATAAAATGTGACTGTGTTAGATCAGCCTTGATTGAAAACACCCTACGGGGAAAAGAACCGGTTCTGAACCTATCACGTGATTGGTCCCCAAGGGGTAGGGACCTGTCCCAATTCTGCCACCAACATATGAAACCAACCGGCCACTTTTATATGACGTTGTCATTTACCGGTCAAGCAGAGTAGATTGGTGGCCTGTTATGACAAAAAAGGAACCGGTTCAGAACTTACCATGTGATAGGCTCCCAAGGGATAGGACTGTCCCAGTTCTGCCACCAACATATGAAACCGACCGGTCACTTTTACAAGGCGTTGTCGTTGACAGGGACCAATTGCCACCTGCTGCATCACCTAAGACCTGTCCAGTGACCGGCCTAGAAAAACAGATTTGTGACCTAACATACTGAGATCCGACCCACAAGTTTCCATATTTTTGTAAAATTACACAAAGCTTACATTTAAGAAAAATATTAATTTAATTTAATATATAAGCACAACTTCCATGTGTTCAACGAATTTAAATAAAAAAAAAAAAAAAAATCTAAAACAATGAGATCCAATGAATAATTTGCTTAACTTAAATTTTTTCAAATAATTTAATTTGGGTCATTCACTTGGTGCCAGTGGCTCACGTATAACAGGTCATTTGGTGCTCGAGGTGCAACGCAAGAAGCTGAAGTCCAGGGCATCGCTTTGTTGCTTGAAGCCTCATAAGTTATTTGTATCTAGTACATGAGGTTTATTTTCGTCTTTATGCTGTTTTTACATATTATTTTGTTCATTTATCAAGTCTAAAAGTAATAAATTATTAAGATTAAAATCCAATCATGAAACTTCTCCAGAGGAATCAGAAAAGGCAATTTTAATTTTTAAGATAGCAGATAAAGGCGTCCATTTTTTTTTTTTTACTCTCATGAATATTCACTGTTGATGAAAAAATTTGAATTGACTATTTCAAAAATGTTAGACAGACCTAGCACGTTCCGATTAACATTTGTTCCGGTCTCTACAAAATTTCTTAGACGGTAAAACGTTAAATTAAAATGAGGAGGTATAAAATCACTTGGATTAGTTTTTTGCCTGCAAAGGACTAAAATTTTATGAGCGTGGAATCATGCTACTGGCAGAAAGATGGCAAAGAATATTGGATCAGAATGAACAATATTTAATTGAATAAAATATTAATTCTTTATAAGAAAATTGTCTGTCATTTTTATAAAAAAAAAAGAAAATACTATAGTACTATAATACTATAATAAGAGATAAGGAAGTGGCGTTTTGGAATAAAAGTGAGGCATTTTTCTTACTGGTGTATGTTTACACTAATACAGACGCATTCACTCAGGACCGTATTCGGTTGTTGCGTACAGCTCGGCGCAATTTTTCTGATTGAAATTGCATATCGTAGTTGGGCGTGCAATACCGCGTATCAGCCACTTGCAATACCGCTTATATTGCAAAAAGGCCAAAATTTAAATTTGGATTTTAATTCAATTTGATTTAATTAATGAAAAGCGGATTTTTCATTAAACTACATATACACTACGTATACAATGAACTAAATATATACATGCAAATCCATTTTTTAATTTTTATTTTCATTAATTTTTTTGTAATATAAAAATATCTTGTTCTTAAAAATAATTCAATTAAAGTTTTAATCGCTTAAGTGTTCAAAATAATTCAATTATAATAAATTTTATGTAAAATAGATTTGGTTTTATCTAATAATTTTGTTTGAATTCTAAGTTTTGTTTTTGAATGTTTTCGCCTAAATGTGAGTGAACTAAACTAAAGAATAATTCTATATGGTATATATAATGCCAATAAAAAGCAATAAACAGACTAAATGTATTATTAATTTACTCGAGTGATAACAAAGGCGCCCTGTAAATATAAATATATAACACCATGAAAAATAAATGCGCCCCTGAAGTCAAGCTTGTGCTTTGACAGATTCGATAGCTTATAAATTTGTTTTATTTTGCTCGGCAAGAGCAAATGTCCAAAATATTGAGCAATGACATCTGAAAAAATGCCTCAGTACACGTACAGTGTATGTGAGCACAACAGCACTTCCTTAATTTTTATTTCTATGGAAAATACTTTGCTTAAAAAAATGACGATAACAAAAGCCAAGCAAAAAAAAAAAAGCACGATACTATTAAGCAATTTTGGTCCGCTACTAGAACGCGTTAGAATTTTGTAATGAAAGTTTCAGGTTTTGTTTATATTGATCATATTAAGAAAATTCCAGAGTTTAAGAATTTTCTGATCTATATTTGGCTACGATTTGGTGAAAAAAAATTTCATTAAAAAAATGAAATGTTTTAATTTTTTTAATGAAATATTTGATGAAAAAGATATAAAAATCGACATTCGAAATCGGGCCATTGGTCGGAAAATCGACCACCAATTTTAGTATGCAGGTAAAACATAGTTTAATTTACCTGAATTGTCCAAAACCGACTAATTCTCCTATTTTAGTCTTTTGGCTGCATACTCATGTAAATTATTTTTTGTATTTTACATAATTTTTTTCGATTATTTCAAAAATGGTCCAACAAAGTTGTTTTCTTGTAGGGCTTACAAAAATAGCTAAAAATAGGATATTTTTTCTTCTGAATTTATATTTAACCAAATCGTGTATATTCTAAAAGAGTTTGAATAATCTTGGAAATTTTTGCCAGAAATTAGTTTAAAAGTTAGTGGTCGAAAAATTGAACAGCGGGCTAAAAAAAACCAACGAAGAAAAAAACTGACGAAAAGAAGTAATGTTGTTTTGGAACATTGTTGTTTTTTGTATCAATTATATTGTATATTTTTATAAACAATTACAAAATTACACTCATTAAGCACACTTTGTTTATCAAAAAATTTATAATGCCCAGTTTTTGGCATAGACTGCAAAAGTGAATAGAATATTTTGGGACGATTTTGAGCTATATTGAGCACAGTTATATTGAGCTTGATTTTGGCACATTTCTCATGTGGCTTCTAAGCTGAACGAGAGAATTGTCACCTCTTGGTGCTTGGCACACGGGACGGAACGCCCTGCCCCCGCCCCACCCTTACGCCGCCACTGTTGAGTTGCAAATTATGTAAATTAGCCGAAGTGCATTACATTCAATATATTTTCATACCATTTAAAAATGGTTTAAGAAATAATCGAAAAAAATTGAACTAACCTAAGTTGAAGATCATTAATGTCTAAGTCATGAAATACAGTGCTGCCATATATTAACCCTTTTCGGTTACACGGGGTGGAATCAACCCCACACCTTTTTAACTCAAAAGTTAATAAAAAATATGAAAAAAAAAAAATACTTTAATATTATTTGTACCTTAATTTTCAAGAACACATTATTTTTTGATAAAAAATTTAACATAACCAAAAAAACAAAAAAAAAAAAATTGTGCAAAAAACCGAAACGACTAAAATGACTTTTCTTACAAAAACTACTGTAACTTAAAAAAAATTACTAAAAATTATAAATTAAGATTTTATATTAATAAAATCATTTTCTGTTTATTATACCCAAAGGCGTACTGCGTAAGGGGTATATTAACTTTGTCATACCGTTTGTAACGCCAAGAAGGAGGCGTGGCAGGTATAGAAAAATATATATATTTTTTATCATATATTTTTGATCAGCATCACCTCCTGAGTCGATTTCCCTGTGTCCGTCTGTCTGTCAGTCTGTCCGTCTGTCGACACGATTACAGCCGTAATTTTAAAGCTATCGCGATGAAATTTAAAATATATAAGTTTAATTTTAAAAAAGGAAGATCAAGTTCGAAAATGGGCCAAATCCAACGAAAACCACGCCTACCTCCCATACAAAGTGTCTTTAATTTAAACGTAAAATCTCTTAAAAATCCACAAAAATTAAATAAAGGTCTTAAAATTTTGCACATAAACTTTGGTTTTTAATATAACCCATCTCTATGATATATGACAAAATCGGATGAAAACCACGCCCACTTCCCATACAAAGTGACTTTCTTTTAAAAGTTAAATCTCTTAAAAATCCACAAAAATTAAAGAAATGCCTTGCACATTTTGCACATAAGCTCTGCTATTTAATATAAACCACCTCTTTGATAGTTGGCAAAATCGGATCAAAACCACGCCTACCTCCCATACAAAGTGACTTGATTTTAACCGTAGCATCTCTTAAAAAATCCACAAACATTAATGAAACGACTTGAAGCTTAGCATATAAGCTTTGGTCTTCAATATAAATCATGACAATGAAATTTGGAAATATCGGATGAAAACCACGCCTACCTCCCATACAAAGTAGCTTTATATTAACCTTAAAATCATTTAAAAACCTGCTCAAATTGCAGAAATGTCCTGGAATTTTGCACATAGGTTTTTATATATAATATAGACTATCACTATAATATTTTGCCAAATCGGATGAAAACCACGCCTACCTTCAATACGAAGTGACGTCATCAAAATTGAAAAACTTTCGTAAATATATAAAACTGAATGGCACGGTTTCTGTATGTACTCAACTTCCGCCCACGTCGTTTATACAACCCATACATATATTCTTCGGTAAGATTTGTGGCCTTTATACTAGAAAAGTGGGTTCGGCATTTTACTTTGTTTACAAATTACTCTATGTGGCAGCTAAGGGTAAAATTAAATTAAGCGTATGACACAAATATTTTTGCAGA
Source organism: Coremacera marginata (assembly GCA_914767935.1). Taxonomy (NCBI): domain Eukaryota; kingdom Metazoa; phylum Arthropoda; class Insecta; order Diptera; family Sciomyzidae; genus Coremacera; species Coremacera marginata. The sequence continues at coordinate 16,759,129 of OU612043.1, read as the reverse complement.
TTATACATAAAAATTTTACAGACGTCTAAAGACTTCGAATTTACTTTAATTCGGAAGCGGGGAGGTATTTTAGCTTCGGTACTCTGCCGAAGCTCCATTCCTAACTAGTTTTTTGGTTTGTTTGTTTGCTTGACTTTTGACTAAAACATATATTACTTGCGTTTAAGATTAGGTTATTGCATGTATAGTTTTAACCAATTCCCCTTTTACCGCCCACAAAACAATAAAAACGCAATATTTCCGATTGTTTCGATTGTATAAGACTAAAATTTGGTTATTTAATTTGTTTGGTTACTTTCGGCAATTGCACCAAAAATGGTTTTCCATGCCCTCTTTTAATGCCCACAAATCAATGAAAATGCTTTGTTTCAGACGGTTTTGGTCGTATAAGACTGATACTTGGTAGTTAAGTTTGTATGCTTATCGTCGGCAACTGTGCTAAAAATGGGCGTGGTGGCAGTATAATTACGGCCACTCTTAAGAAATCATTAAGACTCCAAAACTTCAGGTCCGATTGCGCTGAAATTCTGGCCGTAGATTGTTTCCGACCACCAGATGGTTGACGGTAAAAGATGTTTAGAGTCTAGTGTAAGTCCCAGGTACTTTACTTCTGCTTTGAGAGGGAGTTCAGTGCCGTCCATTCTCATCGTTCTGAGGTTTGGCAGGCTTCTCTTGTTAGTGAAAGGTACTATGGTTGTTTTTGCTGGGTTGATGTTAAGCCCCACTGTGGTGCACCATTCCTTTGTTACTTTCAGCCCTCTCTGTATTAGGTCACAGAGTGTATTCTCGAACTTGCCTCTTGCTATTAGGGCTATATCGTCTGCGTAGCCTTGGCATTTTATGCCAGTATCGGTTAGCTTCGATAAGAGTTCGTCCACAGCTAGGCTCCACAGCAGTGGGGATAAAACTCCACCTTGGGGGCAGCCTTTGGTTATTTTGATTCTTATTGTGGTGGTTCCCACTTTCGTTTCTGCAGTTCTAGTGCTAAGCATTTGGCAAATCCATGCGCTAAGCATACTGTGTACCCCTTTCTTGTACAGCGACCTTTTCACGGCCTCGTGGGATGTGTTGTCGAAAGCTCCCTCTATGTCCTTTAGTCTTACTCCAATCAACGAATTTCTACACAATATTCTCAATATGTTGTACTTGAATATAAAAAACATAATGTTTTTGCAAAAAGTATAATATTAGCGGAATTTTCGTAAATATCAAAAACGCAATAAATTGCATACGATGTGGAAAAAAAACACTACACCTGAGAGATGGGAAAATTATAGGTGGCACGGAATGCTGCAGTTCTTATAGCTAGGCAATCCAAGATAACATATTGCTCAAAAAATTAAAAACTTCGCTACCCTCCAAAGTATTGTGGAAAAACCTAAAAAACCTTTGCATTGGCAACACACCAGTAGCTGACTGTGCTGTGAATCCGGATGTTCTCAATGACTTTTTCTTAACTAATGATTCAAGTGTTTATACTTCTGAGAAACTATCAAATGTTCTTGTTCTGCCCAGCTTTCAGTTTAGCAATGTAAACGAATATGAAGTTTTTAAGCATGGTATGAAGGTAAAGTCGAATGCTATTGGGGAGGATGGAATTTCGATAAAATTTATCAAACTCATTCTATCCCATGAAGTTAGCCCGCTTACACACATCATAAATCTATGTTTCACAACGTCCCTTTTTCCTTAGCCCTGGAAAACTTCCAAGGTATTACCTGCGCTAAAAAATCTTCTGCGTGTGAGCCCAATGATTTCCGGCCTATTAGTATTTTATCAACTCTGTCTAAGTTATGTGAAGCTATAATGGCTGATCAGATTTCTAAATTCTTGACTATAAATAACTACGTATACCCACTGCAGTCTGGATTTCGTTGTGGACATAGCTGCTCAACTGCTACTATTAAAGTCCTAGATGATATTCGATCACCATATGATGCAGGCCTAACTACGCTACTCTGCATGCTTGACTTCTCCAAAGCATTTGACTCTGTAAATCACTCCTTACTTTGCCAAAAACTTAGGTGCAACTATGGTTTCAGTAAAAATGCTCTGGATCTCTTAAGGTCCTACCTGTCGAACAGAACACAGAAAGTTAGTTTTGGTATAGGTGTTCTCAAATCAAGTCAGTATGCATTGGAGTGCCCCAAGGCTCAGTTCTTGGCCCACTGCTCTTTTCAATCTTCATCAATGACATATTTTCTGTCTGTAAATATGCATCTATGCATGCTTATGCAGATGATATCCAATTATATCTTTCTCGGAGGACTGGTATCTTTGAAGACTAAATTGCAGACTAAATGAGGATTTACATAATATAAACCAATGGGCAAAAAAAAAAATGGGCTCAATCTAAATGCACTAAAATCGTATGTACTACCTATTAGGAAAAGCAAAATATTCGTCAATAGCATTCCGGACGTGTTTAAGAAACTAAAATTTGTGAACAGTGTTAAAAGTCTTGGATATTACATAAATTCCTCCTTAACTTGCACTGACCATATAAATAACTTAGTGCGTAAAAATATACTTTATTCTACGTAACCTTAAAATTACAGCAGAGTTCACTCCTGTTGATACCAGGCGCAAGCTCGTGTTACAGCTAATCGTTCGTTCCTATTATAACATATTCTGAGCTCGTTTACAGTAAGCTAGACTTACTATCTGAACATAAACTGGAAGTTGCATTTAACTATGCAACACGATATGTACAGTGCTGTGCATATGCTAAGCAACTCGCACCAAGTTTCAATAAACTGATTATTTACTCTGAAAAAAATAGTCAAACGGCAAGTATTATAATTTTTATTTATTACTTATATGAGTACTTCTTTCTCAATTAAATACAACAACAAAACAAAATTAACTTAATTTTAAGCTGTGCATAACTTAAGCAAATTTTCAATATTTTGTATATGATCCTGCATTTTTTATGACTGCAGCACATCTTTTTGGCATTGAGGCAATTAAATTTCTTAAAATAACTTTTAGGATGCTTTTCCACTCCTTTTTAAATCCTTTGAACAAGGCCTTTTTGTTCGTATATCGATAAGACCCCATTCGCCGTTTTACAATAGCAAACAAGTTCTCGATCGGATTCAAGTCGGGTGATTGTGCCGGCCAATCAAACACTTGAATCCTATTCGCATTGAACCAATCTTTAACCAACTTCGATGTGTGTTTCGGATCATTATCCTGCTGAAACACCCAACGAAGTGGCATATGCCATCCTGCATAAGGAAGCATTTTTGTTTCTAAAATGTCCTTTATACATAAAACGGTCCATTTTATCCACAATTTGATGAACAGGACCAAGCCGGTTTCCGGAGAAGCATGTCCACACCATGACATTACCTCCACCATGTTTCACAGTCTGCTTACAATAACGTGGATTTAGTCTGTTACCCTTCTGATATCTTACTGTGCACATACCGTCCGAATTAAAAAGGTTGACTTTAACCTCATCGCTGAATAGAACCGTATTCCATTTCTCAACACTCCAATCAATATATTTTTTTGCGAATTCAAGACTAAAAATTAGAAAAACAATGTTGTTGTTGTTTTATTAGAAACTTAAAAATAACAAACCGTTTCTTCATATGCTTCTTTGTCAACATTGGTTTACTACAGGCTTTATAACTTTTTAATCCAAGTTTGATTGCATGTCTTCGTATTGTACTTGAATCAACATTCAAATTTAGAGTTTTAAGTATTTCTTTTGAAGAAATAAATGGGTTTTTTTTAATCAATTTTTTAATTTGAATATCGTCACGATAAGATAGTTTGCGTGGAGGCCCGCCACTTCTTAATGTTGCAACATTACCAGTATTGTTAAATTTATGAATCCATCTAGAAACCATGGATTTTTTAATTTTCAATGATTTCGAAATATCAGATTGACTTTTGCCAGCCTGGTACAACGAAATAACATTAGATTTAAAGCTATTATCGTATTTAACACGCTGCATGATTTAATTTCACAGTTTTGTCACAATTGTAACCTTTAGACGACTAAATTGCATTGATATAATTGAAGTGCGAACAAGCAATGCAAAATGAATTGAAAAGAACCGTTATCTACTTAAGAAAAAGAATATGCTTCTATGTTCTCTTTACAGTTGCTTAAGTTATGCACAGCTTAAAATTGAGTTAATTTTGTATTGTTGTTGTATTTAATTGAGAAAGAAAGAAGTTGTTATTTTGGTCAATATATATTTTTTTGTACTCATATAAGTAATAAATAAAAATTATAATACTTGCCGTTTGACTATTTTTTTCAGAGTAAATAATCAGTTTATTGAAACTTGGTGCGAGTTGCTTAGCTATGCACAGCACTGTATATGATATTCACAGATTTGATCACATTTCGCAATTTAAGAAAAGTATTCTTGGTTGTGACATCATTAGCTACCTCAAGTCCCGAAATTGTATCTTTTTACATAAGCTTATTTAGTTCAAAACTCTTTTGTATCTCTATGAGAAACTGCAATTTAGCCAGTCAGCCAGATGTAATATAATTATAATGCCTAAATGAAAATACTTAAACTCGTTCAGACTTTTTTTCATTAATGCCATTAGATTGTGGAATAGTTTACCAAATAAAATTAAATTTATTGATGGCAAAGGTTACTTTAGGCACGCCGTAATTAATCATTTTTCCTGATTTCTTCTTATTTCCTTATTTTCTTTCTTCATCTGTTTTCTTTATCTGTGTCTCCGTACTTTTCTTTCAATTTAATTTTCTCTTTTTTAAAATTTTTTGTGTTATTTAATATGTAGATACATAAAAAGTGTGACAACTTAATTTATTCATATTATTCTCTGCTTAATTAATGTAATTTGAAACAATATTTAATGTAATCTTTAATTTGTACTTTGCAATTTTTCATTAATTTAAGATTTTACGAAATTCATTACTATAAGAAAAATACTTTGTACAGCCAAAGAACTCGTTCTGATTATACTAATATATTCAATAAATATTCAATATTCAATATGCAAGAATTTTCCTGTTTGCTTGCAGTTTTTTTTCCTTCCTTTATTCAATGCGGCCGCAAGCATGAGTGTTAAATAATTTCAACCAATTACAATGAAAAAACTTTCAAGCAACTATTTTGTAGCCTGTTTTCATAAACTATGTGTGTACTATTTTTATTGATACACCTGCTTTTATGTTATTTTTAAAATTTTTATTTTACCTCATTTCGCATTGTCTGCGTTTTCCATTTTATAAGCATTGACAGCAAACAATATTTAATTAAATTCAATACCAAAAACGTATAAAGTCGAAGTTTACTTTAATTACGCTCACATAAATTGCGACTATGTTTGTCTGCCTACGAATGTATGAGTGTGAGTCTCAGTGCGTGTTGGTTGGTATGTGTTAATATAACAATTGTGTTTAAAGTTATTTATTGCTGTTGTTCTGTATGTTGTTTCAGTTGTTCATGTTGTTGTTCTACGCGACAGCAACAATGTCAACGTTATTGAAGCGCACACATAAAAAAACTTGTTAACAAGGAGATTTTTTTCATTCAAATCATGCAACTCACAATTCAAAATAATTTAAAAGTTTTTAACTCTATACAAAGCTATTAAAGAATAATAAATTTTAAGCTTATTAACTAAAAGCAGTTTTAAAAAGTTTTTGTTTAAAAATTACCTTTAAATTTTGTAGGAAACAATCTATCTCGATTGTTATTTCTCTATTTTTCGTAATCTTTACAGTTTTTCATATAGATTTTTATGTTTAAACATCCCTAAATGAAAAAAATATGTGTGTGACCGCCACACACGGTAGAAGTGAAACTTTTACCCAAAAATGGAATTTCTGGGAAGATTGCTACTTTAATTTATTAATATTCCCTTCTTCAGTGCAACCAAATGGTTAAGAAGCAGTCTGCCTTCATACCAATAGTAGTTCAAGAACTGTCTTTTTTCGTAAACCCAACTAGTATTTTCAACATGGTGATATGGACAGTTACTGAAAAGTTTAATATTCACGTATAGAATTAAATCGCAGTTTTTTTACTTTCGTAGCAGAGTTTTATTTTTGTACATTATTTTAATTTGATGACTTTGAATTTGATGGCTCGATCCTTATATCACAGACGACATATCTTACTGTTTTATTTTTTTTTGTTTACTACATTTTATTTTTATTTTTATTTATAAATATTTAAAAGAAAAACTTTGTCCAAAAACCAGTGTCGGAAATATGCTATTCACCTTTCCGTACTCGCATCGAACCGTGTACAATTCAACTGCAAGTTGAACATGCTACCATCGCACCTTTGCCTCGCTTGCATCAAAGGGAACAAAATACGAACAAACTTGAAAGTAAGCACAGTATGCATCTTTCCATTTATTCCATGCGATTGATGCCAAAAAGAATTTATTGTTTATCTAAAATAATGGTCCATCGATTATACAATTTGGGGTTTATTTATATAATTTATTTTAAATTTTTTCTAAAAAAAAAAAAACTTATTACCTTTTGACACCTGATTTTAACCATTGTAGTATGTAAAACAGCAATATTAAGGTACCCGCGACCTACCCGGAAACACGCCTAAAACAAAGTAATATTTGTGTATGTCCTTCACTTTACTATTAAAAAAAAAGCAAAAGAGCTATTCAAGAAGTGTGTGATCTTCACAAATATAATAAAAACAATCTAATTTAGCACAACTTGACGTCATTTTCGAAATATTTTTTGTTTTCTGTTTTGCTTTTTTAATTCAAATGACAGAGCAGAGCGACTTGAATGTATAATTTTAAATGTTTGCAAAATGTTTGCGGGGATGTACCAGAGTGTATGCTCATTTTGTTATTATCTTTTGTTATTGTCTTTTGTATGTTGTCTTTTCTATGCTGGGATTTCCCTCCAACAACTTTGTGCGTTATGCCAGCATTGTGCAGCAGGAGCCAAGAGTCACTCGAAGATCATTTGAATCCAAAGTATTTGTAATACTCATACTCTAAACACTCTCTTTATACGAGTATAAGTATGATTTATATTCAGTTCTATGAAAATGAGTCAAGTTCTTGGATATGATAAATATTTTTGTGATAAATTATTTATGAATGAATATAAGTACAGGACAGTATGGGCATACGCTAAGAATACTCAGAGTATGAATCACTCGCTGCAGATCTCTGGCCTATACTTGTTAACATGAAAAAAAAATGTTTTACTATAATGCCAGCAATAGAATAATTGTTTAACGATCATATCGTTACAAGCCTCTAAGATATGAAAATATCAATTTTTATAAAAAATGTTAACACGAATATATATATAAATAATATATCAAATTGCTTGAAATATTGAAAAGAAAAAAAAAACTAGTGAGGGTGGAGCTTCGGCAGGGTACCGAAGCTAATATACTCCCCCGCGGCCATATTGAAGTATATTCGAAGTCTTAAGCCACGACATTTATACACGATGACATTCAGTTTTATATATTAACGAAAGTTTTCCTATTTTGATGACGTCACTTTGTATGGGAAGTAGGCGTGGTTTTGATCCGATTTTGCCATATATGATACAGATGGTTTTTTATTAATTTTTGTGGATTTTGAAGAGATTTAACGTTTAAAATATAGCCACTTTGTATGGGAGGTAGGCGTGGTTTTCATCCGATTTTTCCAAATTTCAAAGCCAGGATTAAGACTAAAGAGCAAAGCGCACCTGCCAAATTTCAAGGCATTTCCTTAATCGTGTCGACAGACGGACAGACAGACGGACACACGGAAATCGAATCAGGAGATGATGCTGATCAAAAATATATATATTTTTCTATACCTGCCACGCCTCCTTCTTGGCGCTACAAACGGAATGACAAAGTTAATATACCCCTTACACAGTACGCGTTGGAATATAAAATGGAAAAAAAAATTAAATTTTTGTTGCCCCGGCGGAGATTCGATGCCGTCCCCAATCTGGGCACTTAATGTAAGTGATCGCAAAAAGCGACGTTAGCGCTCAGAGCCAGCAATGGCAGCAATAAGTGCGATCACGCGTTGCATTGAGACATGAGTGAATGCGTGTACTTCGCATGTTGTTCATATATCAATATGAACAAATAGTAAGCGAAATGTCATCATAGGGAGTCAAGTGGTTTGACCAAAATCAGTTGTTTAGCGGGTAAGCGACTTTCTGGTGATTCTAACAATACAAATAATTAAAAAAAAAAAAAAAATATTAAAAACGCAGTCTTGGTGGCAAGATCTAGCCATTCCGGTTTTTCGGCTTCGGCCAAACTCAAGCTTCGACTTTTCAACTCCGGCCAAACTCCAGCTTTGGATTTTCAGCTTCGGCCAACCGTATCTTAAGTATCCGTATTGTAAGGCCTTTTGTCATCGGCACTCTGCCGCCTGATTAAATCGGCCCTCAGCCGCCGTGTGCACTTTGCCACTATCTCCGCCTGTAAAATTATATATAGATGGTTAACCGTAGAAACATAGTGTTAAGCTAGTATTTTTAATAATTACTATAAATAAAATAATAATAATAAATAAAATAAAAAGAAATATTAAAAATAATAAAAAGAAATAGATTTTGTGAGTGCTTCGAGCTAAAACCTTCGGGCTTAGTGAAAGAGTTGGCCTCCAAGTCAAACCGTGAACAATTTTGCGATTCAAAAAACTATTTATTGTTTTTTTGAGACTGTTTTTGCACAGGGATTGCCAGATCCCTTGAACGGATCCTGGAGCCTGGAGCATACTGCACGAAATACTCACGTACGGCACTCCCATTGCAATTAACTTTTTGACTCATAAAACAATTTAATATGATAAATTTTTATAAACTATTTGCAAACTCAATGCATTCAAAATTATATAGTTTTTACACTTTTAAAAAAAAAAAATTACAAAAAATGCCAAATATCATTGTGCTAGAGGGTTAAAATCTTTTTAAAAATATTACCCATCGATTTTTCTTAAAAGTCGTTTAATATAATAACATTTTGGAAAAATAGTGCCAACATTTAACCAATATTTAATCTTATTTAGACGTAAACTTTTAAAACGCCGTTACAAGTATATTTTTTTCATCTTATCTATCAGAACCTCTGAACAGAATTCCATAATTTTTGTGTTTCTTGAACTGTGTAATGTGCCTGAATCAAAATTTAAGTGATTTCTGGGACACCTGTTTTATACATAAATGAAATTGATTTCAACACTGCAATTTGAGTTTTTGACAATAAAATGTGGGAAAAATTAAATTTTAAGATATCAACAACTGAAGTAAAAAATGTTTGTATAGCTAAGTATACAATTTTTTAGCAAGAAATCTTTTATTATAGATATACGACAAATTGAGGAGCTGCCCTGGTTGGCAAAGCACAGAAATCACAAATTTGCTAAAATATTTATAAAGCCTTTCATGGTAATTATTGGAAAGTTTTTTTTCTGTTTAAGCCATTAATTATGTACTCACTATTTCAAAAGCCACAAATTCAATTAAGCATAAACACAAAATGTTGCCACATTTTTATTTATTTAATTTTTGTTTTTTTTTTTATTTTTTGCATTGTTGGTTTATTATTTCCAACCACTACAGCTGTTGTAATTCCGTAGCTAATAGCCAAAAAACAAATAAATCTGTAAAACAATACATACGGATTTGTGTCGTTGTTGTTGTTGATTGTTTAAAAAATAATCAATTAGTTAAGTACACTCAAACGCACTCACTCTATTTTGGACTTACAAGTACCTTTCAAATGTCAAATATTTCTCAATTGATTGGACAATTTTTTTAGAGCAGCGCTACGAAAAGTTTTTTAAAATCCTTAAAGTATCATTTGCATTTCTGGCATCATACAAAAATGTTAATTATTTCAAGCCACAAATATTTGATCCTGCTTTGAAAATCTTAATTAAATCATTAAAATAAATATATTACATAAGCTTTTGAAGAGTTATTTTGTGCTTTAACCACACCAGAGCTAAGATTGAAACTTGCTGCTGCTGCTTCTATTGTTGTTATTGTTTTTGCTAGCGACAAACTGTTATTGGTGCGGTTTACCTGCTTGATGCAGAGAATTTAACTTAAAGCACAGAATAACAGCAAAAAAGCGCAAGAGATTTTTGAATAGATCTTACATGAATCAACTATGCTAAAAAGATGACGTACTCAGATTTTTCCTAACACATCAATATTTGACGTAAAACAAGTTAAAAATCTTAAAATTTCCGTGTGAAATATGATGCAGCCGTGTGAAATATCATGCAGCTAGTTCAAAACCTATATTTCGATTAAGTTCAAATTTTCGACATCAATAGGTCTACTAAAGCTTAGGTGAACCACAAATTTTTTTGCTCGAAACAAAATATTACATGTTGTATATGATTTTGAAATAATGTACTTTTGAAAAACGTTTACAGTTTCTCGTAGTTAACTACGATTTGTGAAAAATGTTTTTATTAAAGAGGTATTTTTGAAGACTCTTAAATCAACTGTTCATAATTTTAGAAATATATATAGAGAAAAGTATTGCAAGTCGAACGAGATTTTATTAGGAAGTGAAAAAAAAATTATAATACAATTTTTCATTAGAAAAACAATATATCAATGTTAAACAGATTCAAATATTTACTAAAAAACAAAGTGATTTTTAAACAGGTGTTATTGAAATTATCGCAACACCCCTTCGCAATAACATTATATTAAAAATCATAATCCGGACAGCTTTCGAAATTTGATAATTTTTACTCGTGCTAAAGGCTTTGTGAACATGTCAGCGACCATGTCTTCAGTTGGGCAATAAAGAAAGCTAATAGCTCCGGACCGCATCATTTCTCGAGTATAGAAATATTTAACATCGATGTGCTTGCTCCGTGGATTTATTTTGTCGCCTTCTATTATCCTCAAACAACTTTGGTTATCTTCGTAGATAGTAGTACTTATTTTGGAATACCCAAAATCATTTAACAACGTTTTTAACCAAATAGCTTCCTGCGACGCCTCTGCGAGTGCAACTAGTTCAGCTTCAGTTGATGACAGTGAAACATTGGATTGCTTGCGACTGGCATAGCTTATTGTTGCTGAACCAATCATAAAGATATATCCGCTGGTAGATTTTCGATCTTTCGTGTCACCTGCCCAATCCGCATCAGAAAATCCAGTAAGGGTTAAATCTGCTTTCGTACCGACACACAACTTGAGGTCTTGAGTTCCCTTAAGATACTTCAGCACTCTTTTAAGCTCCAACCAGTCTCTTTTACTTGGGTTACTTGTCTTACGAGACAATATCGAAATTGCTATGGAAATATCCGGCCTTGTGTTCCCGGCACGATATAACAAGGATCCGATTGCTTTACGATATTCATGATTGTTTTCCAAAAGTTCTTCATTCCCGGAATCCTTTAAATAACCAGGATCTAGAGGAATTTTAGAAGCATGTGCATTTTCTAAACCATATTCTGTTAGTAATTTGTTAATATAATTTTGTTGATGCATAAAAAAATATACCATCATCATTTCTAATAATTTCGATTCCCAAATATAATTTAATATTGCCAAGATCGGAAATTTCAAAATGTTTTTGAATATAAGTTATAATTTCTTGAATAGATTTATCATCTTCAGTGGCAACTATTATGTCGTCGACATAAATCAGTACATACATATATTTACCATCACTTTTCTTCACATACAAGCAATTATCAGCATTTCCCCTTCTGAATCCGAAATTAATTAGAATCTCGTTTATTTTCAGATTCCAGCATCGAGCCGATTGCTTAAGCCCGTAAATACTGCGCTTAAGTTTACAGACTAGATTCTCTTGTCCTGGATTAACAAAACCTTCCGGTTGTCTTAAGTATATTTCTGTGTCTAAGTCACCATTTAAAAATGCTGTCTTTACATCTATATGTCGAACAACCAAACTTTTATAAGATGCAATAGCCAAAAGCGCTCTTAGAGTGGCGTGTTTAACAACTGGTGCGAAAATCTGGTTATAGTCCTCACCATACTTCTGAGAAAAGCCTTTTGCAACCAGACGAGCTTTATACCGAAGCTTACCATCTAATGTTTTCTTGAGTTTGTAAACCCACTTGCATCCAACAAGTTTGCGTCCCTTTGGTAGTTCGACCAAATCCCACGTTTTATTATCGTGCATTGATTTGAGTTCATCTCTCATAGCTTTCATCTATTGCTCATTATTCGGACTCGAAACAGCTTCCTTGAAAGTAGAAGGCTCGTTTGTAGTTGTTGTCAACATACCATACCGTTTCGGAATAACTCCTTTTGTTGATCGCGATGAAACTCTTCTTTGAATTGAAACAACGTTTTCTGAGTCCGAAGACAATGAATCACTTCCAGCAGCATCAAAAACAGCACTCCTGTCGTTTTCAGAACTGACAACAATGGGTTCCTCAAAAACTTCTTCAACCTGAGAAACACATTCAACATTTTCATTATTTACCTCTGATTCCTGTGATAAGCAAACTGGTACCAAATGCTGACGAGCTTCATTGTAGAGCTTATTCATGTGCTTATCGCCAACTGCCTTAATTTCAATAAAATCGACATCCCTGCTGACGATAATACGATCGTTCGCTGTATCAAGCAAACGATAAGCTTTTGATTCTTCACAATAGCCAACTAAACGACACCTCTTGGACACAGCATCCAACTTTTGGCGTTTCTGCTTATTGATATGTACGTATGCTATAGCACCAAACGCTCGCACATGGCTTAAATTCGGTTTCTTTCCAAACCACATCTCATATGGAGTTAAAACTGTAGAACTTGATGGCAAACGATTCTGAAGATAATTCGCTGCATACACAGCCTCAGCCCAATATTTTAATTCCATTTCCGCATCAAATAGCATACATCTTGCCATTTCCATCAATGGATCAATGGTATATGGAGCAGTCAACTGATGAGTTATCCCTCTACTTTTGAGAAAAGAATCCATTTGCTTGCTGCAAAATTCGCCGCCTCGGTCAGACCTTAATGCTTTCATTCTCTTTCCAAACTTATTTTCTGTAAGTGCAACATAATCTTTTAATTTTTCAATAACCAAGCATTTTTTATCTAGAAAATACACAGTACAGTATCGGCTATAATCATCAATTAGAGTTAAAATATATCTGTTACCACTTGGAGTTGTATTTTGCATAGGACCACAAAGATCGCTATGAATTAAGTCTAACATCTGCGATGCCCGACTGTTTGACGACTTTGGGAATGGCTTACGAGTCATTTTACCCTCCAAACAGACCTCACATGAAATTTTACAATCGCATTTTGAAAGACTCACCCCAGTTATCAAGCTTTTATTTATTCCGCTTCTGATTGCTTCCATGTCTCGATGACCAAATCGTCTATGCCATGTATGTATACAATCAGATTTCAATGTACATACCTTCTTAGCAACATGATCTTGCTCCAAGACATATAAATTATTCTTGAGATTTGCGATTGCATATACCTCACCTTTCGACTCAATTGTACAACAGCTTTCATTAAATATTACTTTGAATCCTTCAGCAGTTAGTTTGCGTACAGAGAGCAAGCTTCCATCCAATTCTGGTACAAATAGAACGTTACGTACGTGTATTTTCATGTTTCTGCAAACGAACATTCCATTACCAATACCACACGCTTTAATCTCTGTGCCATCTGCCAGAAAAATGTTCTCTCCTTGACACTGATTCAGTTCAGTAAAGAAATTTTTATTGCAACTCATATGACAGGTTGCTGCCGAATCAATAAACCAATCGCTCTTATCGCAACCATTTGACACTCTAAAACACAGATTTCGCTCATCTACTGTAACAATCTTTGCACGGTTTTCATCCGTCTTCCTTTTGTTGAAACAGTTTCTTTTAATGTGTCCACGCTTGCCACATGAAAAACATTTTGGATTCCATAAAGTCTTCTTGTTTTCAGACTTCAGAGCTACTTCTGGTTCTACGACATGTTCCATTCGACAATTCCCTTCCTGTAAAAGCTTTTCCTTTACCATATGAAGTGTGAGATCAGCCTCTGGACGGATCTCCAATGCAGATACCAGCATGTTGTAATCTTCTGGTAGACTCCCCAGCAAGAATGCTACAACTTTGTGCTCTTGAAATTCCTCACCTAAGTCCTGAAGGCGGTCAACGATATCTAATAACTCACCTATATGAGCTTCCATTGACTGACCAACTTGCATGCGCTTGGTTGATAGTTGCCGCAGCAAACTGCCCTTATTTGTGAGATTAGACTTCTCGTGGTGTTTCTTTAGTGCTTCCCAATATTCACTTGCAAACCTCAGCTTCTTGATATGAATCTTTTGTGGTTCTTCAACAGTGAGACCAATTGTTGCACGCGCTTTTCCGTCCCGGATAAGCCATTTTGTGTCTGGATTGCGAGGAACCTCATCTGTTACCAGCTCCCACAACTCACGCTCCAATAGCAAAAGCTCCATGTTAAACTTCCATGTGTGATAGTTGCTATTGTTTAGTTTGGGAAACTGCAGTTTGAAATCCATTATCCAATAAAACCAAAATATATCCAACGGCGCGTTATACAAGAGGCAGAATTACTTTTTTTTATTTTAGGCGTAGAAGAGGCCCATAACCTTTTAGAAATATATATAGAGAAAAGTATTGCAAGTCGAACGAGATTTTATTAGGAAGTGAAAAAAAAATTATTATACAATTTTTCATTAGAAAAACAATATATCAATGTTAAACAAATTCAAATATTTACGAAAAAACAAAGTGATTTTTAAACAGGTGTTATTGAAATTATCGCAACACATAATTACTTGTATACGTATTATTCGAAACAATTAAAGAGTTTCATAATTTAAAATTTTTGTTGTTATCAGTATAGCCAGATGTCTTGTATTGAACGGGACGTCCAGTTTTTGTACTAAATTTTAAATGTGTCCCACCGGAACAAAATTTACCTTGTAATTTAAGAAATTTGATTCGCCCTTTACTTTTGACAAAGTATCCAGACATATACATATATTAGACCGGATCGTTTTTGTATGGAGAAAAAAAAAAGATCAGTCGTTCACCGTCTCAAAAGTTAGAGGAACTCATAACAACGATTTCTGTATACTTTTATTTCAAATCGGAAAAAACTCCACGGAGCGTTTTTGATTCTCATGATGGTACTTTTTGGTAAAAAAAAAATGTTTTTTGCTGATAACTTTTTATTTTTCGCAGAAGGCATACCCAAATATGCTAAAAGGATAAATTTCTTAACCATACCAACATTTTGGCATAAACATTTTTTTAAACTTATGCATTATTAAACTCTTATTGACCTCAAAAATCGAATTTTATTCCATTTTTAAAAACACATTTTGCTTAAACCGCTGTAAAAAACACATTTTTCATTGGATTTACGTGAAATTGATCTTGTTGGAAAGGTATTAAGTTTAACTTTTTTTTTTATATATCAATTTGATTGATTACCTATGAGCGTTTAAAGTATATATATATATTCAGGTGGGTCACCCCTTATGAAAAAGAAAGAAATTAAAAAGATCCACCCCTCATTTGAAAGCTAATTTTTCAATTTTAAAAAAGCTGACTTTTTGAAGTTGAATCAGTTGCTTCATGGTAAACTTAATGCAATTTTAGAATATATAAATGGAAATTGCCTTGATGACTCCATAAATTTTTTTTATATGGAACTCTTTGCTGTGTTTTCTCAATCCGTACCTTATAGTCTCAAATTTGCGAGGAATTCTGCGTACCCGTGGTACACAAAGGATTTAAAGACTCTTCGCAAAAACAGGAATAGGGCATGGAAGAAATACGTCTGTAGCTTAGGCTCAAACGACCTAAAAACTTACAAACGTTTGTTTCTGGAATTTGAAAATCGCTCAGCTACATTATATCACGATTATTTAGATAATGTTAAGCTGAGAATATTGACAGATCCAAAGAAATTTTGAGGATTCGTAAACACAAAGAAGAAATCTGATGGATTTCCTTCTTCATTTAGAACTCCTGAGGGATTTACTGTCAATCCCGTCAAAATTTGTGGCCTATTCGCCAATCTTTTTAAAGAATCATTCTGTTCAGATTCTTTTACTCCTAATGGAGAGTACTTTGAATATATGAATTCCGAATCCAGAGTATCTTTGGAACATATATCCTTCACTCCAGAGGATATTTTAATGTATATTAGATAGATCGATGAGGAGTTTGGTGCTGGACCTGAGGGTGTTCCTGCCGCAGTGTTAACACAATGCGGTTCCGTTTTGAGTCAACCACTTTCTTTATTATTCAATAAATCTATTAACGAAAATTATTTTCCACTTTTTTGGAAAAAATTATTTATAATTCGTTTTTTTAAAAAGGGTTGCAGGAACGATGTCAGTAACTATAGGCCTATCGCTAAGCTCTCATCGATTCCAAAACTGTTTGAGCGGATGCTGTATGATCGGGTGAAAATTCACTGTGGGTAAGTCATAACAACTCGTCAGCATGGCTTTGTGAATGGCAGATCCACTGTGTCTAATCTTCTCGATTTTACAACATTCTGCTTAAATTCTATTGATTCTGGTAACCAGGTCGATTGTGTTTACACTGACTTTATTAAGGCATTTGATAAGCTACCACACAATCTAATCTTATTTAAACTTGAGTTAATGGGATTTCCACAATATTTTGTGAACTGGATTAAATCGTATTTGGTGGAGCGATCTTATCAAATACGTTTCCGAGGCGCATTGTCTTCTCAATTTATTGCTGGATGAGGTGTTCCTCAGGGTAGTCACCTTGGTCCTCTTCTGTTTATTTTAGCTATCAATGATGTAACTCACGTCATTGAACACTCTCATCTGCTTATTTATGCCGATGATATGAAAATATACAGAACGATTAATTCTAGAGATAATTCAGATCTACTCCAGTCTGATCTAAAGTCCTTTGAAGTTTGGTGTTCTAAAAATAATATGTTTTTAAATCCAGATAAATGCCAAACTATGACCTTTTCGCGAAAAAGGAATAATTTTATTTTTAATTATAAGATTAAAGATACTGTCTTGAGTCGTGTAGACACCGTCAAAGACCTAGGTATATGCATGGATTCTAAGCTGTCGTTTAACATTCATATTGATAATATTTGTAAAAAAGCGTCTTCAATGCTTGGTTTTATAAAACGCTGGGCCAAAGAATTTAATAGCATGATTACAACTACAACGTTGTATTATGCAATCGTGCGTCCTCACTTAGAGTATGCAAGTCAAGTTTGGTCCCCAAGTTACAATGTGCATGTTGATCGAATAGAAAGAATCCAAAAACGTTTTGTTCAGTTTGCTCTAAAGGGCTTAAGTGGAACTGACATATTAGACCTTCCTCCTTATGAGGATCGTTTAAAACTATTAAAAATGCAGTCTTTAGGTGATCGAAGGAAATTGGCAGATATCGTATATTTACACCAGCTCATAACAGGTGTATTCGATTCTCCAGAACTTCTTTCTCACATAAATTTTAACACTAACCGTACAAGCAGTAGAAACGCTAACAACTTAATTTATTTGCCATTTAGTAGAACAAATTATATGGCCACAGCTTCTTTAAGTCGCATGAGTTGCTTTGTTAACTATTGTAGCGTTTTTGATGTTAGTTTGTCAAAAGGTCAACTCAAAAGTAGATTCTAATTAGTTGTGTAAATAGATCTATGTATACGCATGGTTAGTTGTTACGTCTTGTGTTGTCCCTGTGCCCAACCCATTTATTGGTGGGTAAATTTTTCCCACATTAACTTGTTGTTGGTCACGGGTATCCATAACATTGATATTTTTCAAAGATTACTGGGTAGTGGCTTTAGATGGGTTAATGCTGAGGAAGTGCGATATAGCTGTAGTAGCTGAACTCTATTGTTATTGCATGAATATTACGAGGGTCTTAGTACTATAAACATTTATTTTTTAGGTGGACGCAAAATATGGCCAAAAAGTTTTTTTTTTTAAATAACTTCACCATTTTTTAACCGATCGTAAAGAAAGTATGTCGTTGGATAGGTCTCAATAAAGTCAACAATTCGTTCTTATAACTTTTTTTACTCCGACTCCATCTTTGACTATATATTTCAACTTTTCGTTTTATTTCCTTAGTACC
This sequence comes from Coremacera marginata, assembly GCA_914767935.1. NCBI lineage: Eukaryota > Metazoa > Arthropoda > Insecta > Diptera > Sciomyzidae > Coremacera > Coremacera marginata. The sequence continues at coordinate 16,741,036 of OU612043.1, read as the reverse complement.
CCTATAACCTTAATTACTTCTTTAAATAGCAAAGAAAAGTTCATAAAAAAATCATTAAACTTCTGTAAAGAAATATAGGTGATATCTTGATATAATGTTTAGAAAAATTGTGACAACATTTGTATAATTTAAAGATGCCGAAAAGAATAAATTATTCAAAAAATGTTGTTCTTTCCTCAACATATATATTTATCTTCTCTAAAATGTCAGTTTGTTTTCATAATTTTTTCAGATTGTATTGCTTTCACTTTTTCTTTGAAATAGAAGCATTTCTTGAGTTTTTTAATAATTAATCACCAAATTCAACAAAATCAAAACAGATAATTGAAGTGTTAAGTTCTAACCTCAATTCAATTTAAAAGAACTTTCTCTAGGTATACGACTCATGAATACTACTTATGATGACAATTTATCTTCATGCAAATTGATTTCTTCGGCTTAAAGGTGCGATAAGAGAATTTTTTTTCTTAGAATTCACAAGATAAATTACACTTTAAAATATTATATTAGTGACTAAACATTTAAGCTTACATCTAAATATTTAATTGAGTTTGAGAAATAAAATTCATTGGAATTTAAAAGAAAATTTTCCAAATTCTTTTACAATTCAATCGGAACAACCGCAGAAAAATAATAATTTTTACCCTACAAAAAAGTATTTAATTTGAAAAGAACAACTTTCCAGATGCATAAGTTATCAATCAGTTGAAAATAAGGATTCTATAAATAAATAACTTAATTCAAATTATGCGATATTGTATTGTAATTTCATTTTAGCGTAAATTGAATTTGATATCTTTAAATTCTATTTTACTATACGTAAAATCATGACAACTTTTCTACTTCATAAAAAAGTGTGTTATATTGGATGATGAACTTAATTGACTTCAATTTAAAATTGGTTCATCCTTGTTTAATATTTTTTATATAATAAAAAATGTGTTTCTGATAACTGTTATTCAACTAACCCGTTATATTTTTAAAAATACCGTTTTTTCACAAAAATTTTGCTTTTGTCCCGATTTATTGGAAAAGAAATCTGGTAAAACTAATTGTTATATGTACAAGGTGGCCCCAAATGTATCACCTCATCGAAAGATGATATAAATTTTGGAAAAAGTGGCGACTGTCAGTTTTGTTTTGATATTTGTGAAGTTAACAGATACAGCATAAGCTTTGACAAGCCATGGAATACTATACTCCTCAAGAACGTGAAATACTTGTAAGTATTTTATTAAAAGGTATTTTGTTAGTGATTTGGCAAGACATGTATTTCGGCAAAGATTTTTCTGACCATCTTACGCAAAGTAGTCAAACACTAAGACGTTTTGCCATGCGCCTCGAAAAAAACAGAAGAGGTTCGGAAGGCTTCGTAGTGCTCGTTCCGACGAGAATATCGCTGCTGTGGCTGAAGAGTCAACGTCTGCTAGACGATGTTCCATGCATTTGGCATTCCACGTTAGTTTCTGAACCACCTTTTGGCCAAATACTTAAAGATTTTCCTTTACAAAGTCCAAACAGTCCATCATCTGCTGCAATCGCGTCTTAACTACGCTCACGCTCTTCCGAACCTCAACGATGAACTCGCGAACTTTCTATACAAACATATCTTGAGCGCGAGGTATATTTTTATCTGAACAAATACGCAATCAAACAGAATTTGGGCTCCTTGGGCACTGAAAATCGAAGTTCCTCAAAGTCACTGCATGTGCGCGGCAGATGTTTACGGCGGATGTTTCATCGGACCTTATTTTTTCGAGGACATCATGAGTTACTATGACTACTGAGCGATACAGAACTGTAATCAATGAGTTTTTGTTGCAATAAATTCATGAATTCGGACTGGAGGACATGTGGACTGGACTGGAGGACACACATCTTGAAAATTGATATTTTAAAGGACGTGTTTTCGACTCACCCATACTAAAAAAAGAGAGTATTTGTCATAAGCAATAATTGACTGAAGCATTTAAAGTGCTTGGAATAATATTCCTATCAATCAATCAGCAGCGTTTAGAGCAAACAGTAAAAATGTTCTACAATTGATATCATTTTATTTACTATCAAAAATGCGATCATATGATATCAATATTCCTATCAATCTATCATTAATGTTTATGAGAAACAGTAAAAATGTTCTTCAACTAATGTCATTTCATAAAAGCACTTAATTTGTCAATTATTTTGGCAGCCCCGAGGTCTAAGCAAACGGATTTTCAGTCAAGAGTTTCGTGATTCGACAAGAGACACAGGCAAACTTTTTAATTTTTTTTTTTCATTATTAAAAAAAAATACTTGTGACGACTATCTTTTTAATAAAAAGGTGTGATTTTTATTAATTCAGAAGTTTGCGATGTTATCGTTATAGCAAGTTGAAACTTTATTTTAGCTTTATTGAAACTTCGTCCAAGCTAAGACTCAAACCGGGGCTTCGAAAAATGCGCTCGAACGCTCTTCAACAGAGCTGTTGATCTCGTTAGAAAGTACGAAGCAAAATGTTTTTATGAATTTAGCGTAGTTTTGTTGTTATTAAAAAGCCTTTATGAACTAACTTGACGTCATGACCTTTTTTGTTAAGTTATAGAACTATTTACCATAATGCTTTGAAGTGTTCAAGAGACATTGAGATAGTTTTCTTGGAGTATTTTATTGATAAATGTATGGATTCATCAATGGAGTATGGATTTGAAATTGGATATTTCAAATGAATGATTAATATTTTCATTAAAAATGTTTTTCATATTATCATATGCCTAATGTTTTAATCAAGTGGAAATATTTTGAAAAGAGAACTATTATTAATTGCAATCATCAAGCATTTATTTTACATTTTTTTTTATTTCTCATATATTGAAATGAAACAATCGGTATTTTGAGTGTAATGTCTCGTTTGCGGGGTTAACAGTTGCCAGCGAGATCGCTCAATTTGACTACTCCAGACTTTTTTCTTTTTGAAGTCACGGGTCTATAGCATAACGGGTCTATGATCACAGTCTCTCGAAGCTTTCAAAGAGAAATTCTCGTCAGCACGAAAGATAATGATATTAAAAAAGTTTATATGGTCATTAAAAATGTTGTCACCCACTTGACCGATATCATCTTCAAAAAGCAATGAAAAATTTTAAAAATCCATATAAGCAATTAAAACCAAATATTATGCACTTATATCGTTTCTTTTTAAAGTTATACGTGTAGTAAAACAACATAAGGTGCATGTTTTGGGGACACCTTGAATTAAATGGTTTTGTTATAATATTTTTTCAACATTTCTTGAATTTTGTTCTTATGGAAGTTTTCCACCAGAAACTGTAAAGAGTTTTAAGGAAAGCTTTAATTACAGCGTATAGAGTAAAAGTTTGGGACCACATAAAAGTGAATCATCTCATTCCAAGCAAAACAGCGTTTGGAGTTAACTTTAGCCTCATTAGGTGTATCGGTGCTTTAAATTTGAACTTAGACAAATTTTGGAATTTGGACTCGCTTACTTAGATACTTTTATATGGAAATTTTAAACTAGTTTTACAAAAAATGTTGACATGCTACGAAAAAACTGACACAATCTCCTGTTTCATTGTTGATTTATATTAAATCAATTTTTTTAAATTCTTTCTCTTTTTATTTTGGCCAATTTTATTGTGCAGTGCAATAAATATTTTCAAAATGTTTTGATATTTCAATCAAATTAAATTGATTGCTGCTACAAGCAGATTAAAATGTTGTGCAACGTACAAAAGGATTAAAATATATAAACGCAAACGTACACACTTGCACAGCACAATTTGCGCGTCAGAGGTTAAATTTTCATGAAGCAATGTGTTTGTTTCATAAATTCTATATATGCGTGGGTATGTTAGGTTAGGTAAGTAGGGTCGTGCACCGTTACCGGCGCTTCCGCGGGGGCCTATAGGTCCATTGCGAATCCCTTTTTATGTTTGTGGTACCATTTTAAAACCATTGTTCCTATTTATTCCTCAAACCATCCTGTGCTTTTTATGAACCTCCAGATGTCTAGCAGTGGTGTGTTCATTAACTCTTCCATGTCTGTGAAAAATCTGTTCCCCATATATCGGAGTCGACGATTCTGTAGATTTGGACATTCACATAGGAGGTGAGTTATTGCTTCAGTTTCTTCCGGATCCTTGCAGCTCCGACAAAAGTCTTGCGCTGCTATGCCCATTCTTTTAGCCATTACCCCAATGGGGCAATGTCCTGTTAGAACTCCAACAAGAATCCGGATTTACCGCTTGACCAAAAGCAGAAGGGTTTTAGTTCCGGCCAAAGCTTTCGAGATATGTTGCAGTCACCTCTGGATGCCCAGTTTTTGTTAGCAATATCTCTGGCTTTAAGATCTATACTCCTTTTGACGACGCCTATTGGAATGTGCACCTCTGTATCAGCACTGTTTGTACTTGCGGTTACTCCACGCCTTGCCAGTTCATCTGCTGCGTCGTTCCCTTCAATATTGCGAGGGTAAGGTGAAGGGTTTTGTGAAAAATAAAACAACAAGATATAATTAATTTGGTCATAACTTGTACTATTTCTCAATATGATCTACACCGAGAAACAAGCTTATGTTAAATTGAAAAAAAAACCTAGTATAATTTATAAGATGGCTGTGCCAGTTTTCAGTCACGCAAGTACCTTATCAAAACGTGTAAGTTTTACATGTTGACTTACCAATTTTTATTTGGGTGATAAATTAACCAAGTATTTGGAAATTTTTTTGGTGTTTTGGGTTTTGTTTTTGTATTTTATTTTTTTTTTTTGAAGCTGCCGCCTGTTCTCGTTCTGTGATTTGCTTGACTGCAATCGGCACACAAAAAATTTTTTTTTTCAACACCGCTTTTTTCTTAGAAATTAATGACTTCTCGGCCTTCGCATGCCGTTGAGATTCGAACCCACAACCAACCGATACCACTGTGTATGAAGTTACTACACTACGCATTGAGTCAAGCTCCTTCGTTACGCGTAGTGATTTATTCAGTATTATTTAATCAGTTACCCAGGTGAAAGTCATGATTTGTAGCCATATCGGGGCTCTTAACCATCTCTGAAAAAAATATTTAATGCTTGAAGCAGACTATGTAGAGAATACATAAGTTGTTTCCCACACAAATTTAAATCTTTGTTTTTTTTTTGTCAGATCGGGTATCTCGGGGAATGGTAAATTATTTAACTTCATATTCCTGAACTACATATTCCTGATGATACCACACTGAGTCTCAATACTCTATTATTTTCAATTCTGAGGCTATTTTTATTAAAAAATTTGATTGCTTAAGAAGTTTAAACTAAAATACTCTGGAATTGGTATACAAAACAGTTTCGAAAAAAAAAATGGCTACTCAGGAATTTTTACCAACAAAGCTTCAAGAATTAAGCGAATACTTCAAATAATGCTTTTACCAAAATCATGTTTAAAAAAAAATCAAAAATTCAAAAAAACTTTACAAAATTTTAAGGGATCTTACATGGTTTAAGGGATCTTACCATTTCTGTGAAAAATTTAGGTATGTTTCATGAGGGGATTAGAAAATAACGGCACAAGATTTTTATTTAAAAATTTTTCTGTATGTTTAAGGTATTAAATTTTTGAAAAACAAAATATTTTTGTGACGTCATTTCTTCGTAAAAATAAAATATTTGAGGCATCAAGCAAACAAAGTTTCTTTTGGCTATCTCAGGTTTGCAAAATCTGAGAAAAAAAACAATAAAAAAAACTCACTTAAGTCTAGATTGGCACAGAATTTTTTCAAAATTTTCAAAAATTTTCAAAAGGTTTGCAAAATCTGAGAAAATTTTTAAAAATGAAGTCAAAATTTCAAAAATGCTTATAATTTGAGGGTAAAAGATGGTGCATACGATTTTGTTGACCTAAAAAAAAAAAATCGACGTTAATCCTTGAAAAATAAGTTGATTAAGGCCCACAAGAAATTTGAAGTGAATCGGCAAAATAGTTTTTGAGTAATCTTGCCTGCCGATATTTTTTTGGTGCTATTTGGTGCGATATTTTGGGGCGTAATTATTACCAAGACGAAATTTTTAGAATCAAGAGTATTTTGTCATTAAAAAAAGTAGGCAGAGGGGAACCGCCGACGGAATTAAAAATTTAAAGCTATGAAATAAATCGCATCTGGTATCGGTACTCTGTTGGTTATCACTTCGGAAATCTGTTGGTAGACTCTTTGGACATCGGTTGGAAATCGATTTGAAAATAGCTTCAGTAATTGATTCCATAATTGGTTGGTAATCGCTTCGGTTATAAGTTCAGTAGTCAGTCGGTTATCCCTTCAGAAATCTCTAATTGGTTCGGTAATCGGTTAGTAATTGGTTCCGTAATCGGTTGATAATGGCTTCGGTAATTGGTAATGGGTTGGTAATCGTTTCGGTAATAGGTTGGTAATCACTTCGGTAGTTGATAATTGATTGGTAATGGCCTCGATAATCGGTAATGGGTTGGTAATTGCTTCGGAAATCGGTAATTAGCTCGGTATTTCGTTGGTAATCGCTTTGGTAATCGGTAATTGGTTGGTAATCGATTCGGTAATCGGTAATTAGTTCGGTATTTGGTTGGTAATCGCTTCGGTAATCAGCATGGTTATTGGTTCTGTAATCGCTTCGGTCTTCGGCTTAGTCGATACTATTTAATCCCTTAAAAGGATAACAACAGCAATAATTTCTGTTACGCTAACAGCGTGATGATATCGCGAATCTCTAGTTTTGCTCTCTACAAAAAAGTGCTCAAAGCGCCTAAAGAAGTTTTCACTTAAAAAATTCTATTATAAAATGAATATGTATATCAAAAAATTGCATGCAAGTTAAAATTAGTGATAGTTTTAAGTGCATGTAAATTTGACATATTTTGTGAATATTATTCAACTAAATATGTGAATATGAAAGTTACTACAGCGGGAACTGAGCCCGGGTCTTTTACGTACGAGTACTAGTCTGTCGATATTCCTGCACACCAGCTCAGATGTTATCGAACAGTGGCGTAATTTACTTTTAAATAAAACAAAGTCGACAGACCGCTTATTCTAATATTCAGTAATATTCGAGTACACATGCAAAAACAATTATTTTTGCGACTACGCACAGCATTGACAAGTAAGGGGTTGCACTTTTTCGTACCAAACCAAAAAAATAAAAAATAAAAGCCATCGCGGGCTTCAAACTCACAACCTTAATGATGAGAGTCAGGCGTTATAGGCTATAGCAAAGCATCAATAGTCTAAAATTTCAATTTTACTCGACAAAAAAACATATTTTTTAAGGAAAATTTGATTTTGAAAAAAAAATCCGGTTTTTTAAGGCAAATGTAAATATTTGTTTCAAATAAAAATTGACTTATACGGTAACTGAGAAAATTTTAAATTTTTAAAATAAAAACTGATGGTTTTTTTATTTTAAACTTGATTTTTATGCCCCAACGCTTATTGCGTAAGGGGTATATTAACTTTGTCAAGGAGGCGTGGCAGGTACAGAAAAGTATATATATTTTTGATCATCATCACCTCCTGAGTCGATTTCCGTGTGTCCGTCTTTCTGTCCGTCTGTCCGTCTATCTGTCTGTCAACACGATTACAGCCGTAATTTTGAAGCAATCGCGATGAAATTCAAAATATAATTTTTTTTTTTTTAAAATTAAGATCATGTTCAAAAATGAGGCAAATCGGATGAAAGCCACGCCTACCTCCCATACAGAGTGACTTTATTTTTAAAGTAAAATCTCTAAAAAATCCTCAAAAATTAAGGAACTGACATTCAATTTTGCATTAAATAAGCTTTGATCTTTAATGTCAATCCTGACTATGAAATTTTAAAAAATTGGATGAAAACCACGCCTGCCTCCCATACAAAGTGGCCTCTTTATTACAGTAAAGCTAAAATAAAAAAAGCTTAAAGCTTAAAAAAACATAAAAATTAAGGACACGTCTTGGAATCTTGCACATGAGCTTTGATAATTAATATTAACCACCTATATAATATTTGCCAAAATCTGATGGAAACCACGCCTACTTCTCATACAAAGTGACTTTATTTTAAACTAAAATCTCTTAGAAATCCACAAAAGTGGCGCATGAGCTTTGGTATATTATATGAACCATATCTATGATATTTGACAAAATCGGATGAAAACCACGCCTACCTCCCATTCAAAGTGACGTCATCAAAATAGGAAAACTTTCGTTAATATATAAAACTGCATGTATGTCATCGTGTCTGTCGTGGCTAAAGACTTTTAATATACTTTAATTCAGCTGCGGAGGGGGTATTATAGCCTCGATACCCTGCCGAAGCTACATTCCTTACTAGTTTTATTTTCTCTGAGTGCATGTGTGACAATCATCATCGATCAATGATCAACATATATACATAGAACGGTCAACATTTATTTTTTGTTTTTTGAATGTTACCTATATTAGTAAAACTTATTTCCACACTTTAAAATGTGAGAATTTACAATTGCATTGAAAATTAGCTAAAATCAGTGTTCCTTCAAGTCGCAATAAAGTCGCAATATAGTTGCAAAACTGTGACTTAAATAACAAGATTTTGCAGCTCGTATTTTTTGTTTGCTAGCATTTATATGTATATTTTACTTTCTGCTTCAAAAGCTTATTCAACATTTTTTCAGAATTGCCATTAATAATAAAAAAAAAAAAAAAAAAATAACTATGACGGTTTTCTCTTTCTCTTTTTCATTTTTTATTTTTTTTTTTTTTTTGCACACCTTGCAGATGCGCAACATGCTACATTTAAACTTTTTACTTAACCACAGAGGAAGGAAGCAACCATTTCTGTATTTTATATATAGAAATATATACAAAATATTTATTTTTTGTTTCCTTGCAGTTGTGATGCTGAAATAAGTTACTAAACATGTGGCGTATGTATCACTTGCTTGCTTGCACACGAGGTCTGTGTGTATAGTAGAAAAAGAGATAGAAAATGAACAAAACGACCGGAAGTGTGGTAAACAGTCAAAAAGGAAAGCACTTTCGAGCTGTTTTACGAATTTTAAACAATTTACAATGTGACACCAAATTGTGCGCTCACACACACATACAGCGAATAAAGCGCAAACTAACAAACACACACAGTTTTAAAGAGGGGGCAAAAAAATACTATGAAACCAACTTCCAAAAGGAAGTTGTGCAAACAAACACACACAGTCGGCGCTGTTGTTTTTTTTTTTTTTGCTTTTAGATTTTAGCACTATGTAATGTGAGGTGGCACACTTCTCTGAAAATTTGTATGTGTGTAGAGATGGCTGGTAAAACATACATTTTCTCGCATACATACTACATATGCGTTCATATTAACTTACTGAATTGCACGTCTCTGTGTGTGTGTGTGTGTGTGTGTGTGTGCGTTCTACATTTTTTTCATTTTTCGTATCTCCTGTGGTAAGCTATACAGATACAAGCTATATTACGACAGTAATAGTTTTTAATAAAACTTTGCACCAAGACTAACTAACACGCATATCACACACATAGCCACACAATGGCAAAACACACACATATACAAACACGCATGCTATCTGTTTGACTTATCAATAAAACACACAAGTTAAGCTAGAAGCTTTTTTAGCTTTAACCTTGGCTCCCACCTCAGTGCTGTTATCTCCCTGCGTGTATGTGTGTATGTAACTTATAACAGCATGTTTAGAGAACACTGCAACGACTTCACCTGTTTAAGTATCCCTTTTTGTCGGCTCATATAGATCCTTAACTTTAGCTTATCGTCTTTTTTATAGTTTATGTTCGTGCAAAATAATAATTTTTATATAAATTAAACTTAAAGAACTCAATGCTGAAGGTGTATCCAAAATATCAATACCAATAAAACCAACTGTATTGACTTTCACACAAATGTACACAAACACACACAGGCACACATACACATGCGCGCATTCTCTTGTGCGTAGATTAAGGCAGTAAATGTCAATGACTAGAATCCTGAATAATGGCTTGTATGGCTTTAACGATATATGAAAGGATATAAAAATTACTTTATCGCATACATGAAGTTGAATTGCCTGATATAGAATTTGTTGTTGCTCTTTCGATATTTTTGTTATAATGGTTTTATGTTATGTTTTGTTGTTTTTGTCGATAACTCACTGTAAAGTTGTAGTAGCAGCAGTTTGGATATTCTTGAGAAGCACCAAGAGCTTTCTTGGACAGCATTGCCAATTTTAAACATATCTTCAATGTAGGCATAAATTAAGATTTGCTTTAGATTTACTTAAAAAATTCTGAATTCTATATATTGAATTTAAACATTTAAAAATCAACCGGGTCATGAGTAGGAAGTAAAATTGTTATTTTTGAAGTAACTTTTATAGCCGCGTATACAAGAATATGGCGAGCTAGATGAGGGGGTAAGACCAATGTAACGAAATGGTTCTTTTTGCCACAATGGTTGCATAAAACGAAAAAAATCGCTATTTAAGAATTTCTCTCTCTGCGAAAATTGCTGAGAGCCCGTCCAGAATAGAAGCGCTTGTCGAATGGCGAATCAGCGTTGCTTTTCGGTGTGAATGCTTAACTTTAGAGAAAATTATTTCACATTTTGCTTTAATCTTACATGAATGCAACACAGACAAACAAAACGAAACGTCAGCTCATGAGAAAAACTAAGAAAATTACACTGAACTCAGCTAATTCTTAGAAAAAATATGGCATTACTTACGCCACTCAGCGAGAGGTTCGCCAGCCGTCGGAGAAAAAATACAAAAGATCTATTCTGGCGTTTTTCCTTCGCTGATTTCTACGGCGATTTCATTTTTGGCGGCTGCATACATTTTCATGTATTTTGTTTCACGGCGAATCCGACAACTGCCTTCTGCTCTGGTTCTGTTCGGGCTCATAGCCGGCTGTTCTACCCATTAGGCCATGGAGGCATATTTATTTGATTAACTCATACATACATATGTTAAATCAACAATCAGTTCTTCTTTTCTTTTATTTTTATGATTGAATTCAATCCTTCGTTCAATACTCTGAATGTACAGTACGGTCTAAAAATTTGCATATGAGCGTAGTTTTTTTTCAGAACATTAGCATACTTTTAGGCATTTATCAAATTGAGTTTTGATAAATTCAGAAAGCAAACTGAGTTAAGTTCAGTTTCATCAAGCAAAATTGTACTGGTTTATTCAAGAGTTTATTTTGAGTTCAGCGACAAAACTCAACTTTGTACTGGAAACTTAAGGCGGGGCATGACATTCGCGGCAGAGAAAACAGACCTTGTTTTAAAAATTCATAACTCAGTCAAAAACATACATTTATCCAAAATTTTTTTGTTATTGTAGAGAATTGAACAAATTACAAGAAAAAAAATTCAAAAAAATATATTTTTCACTCCAACATGGTTTTATAGAGCTCCAAACTGGCGGCAGAGAAAAAAACGGGGCCTCGTGGTTGCAGTGCTGGGAGTTGCAAAAATTGTCCGATCTGGAAAAAAAATTACTTTTTTAAATCTTAACAAAATTGGTTATCGTATGACACGAGCTTTTTTTTAAATTTTTTTTCAATTTATGGTGATGTTCCAAATTTGAAAGTGTGTTTTTTCGAAAAAAATATTGACTTTAAAAATTCATAAAAAATCGAAAAAAAATTTAAAAGAAAGCTCGTGTCATACGATAGCGAATCAAGTTTAAAAAAAGAAGAAACAAAATTTCGTCAAAAATTAACCCGCTAGTGCCGCAACCAGTACGAAAAACATGGTTTCGAGACAAACGCGTTCAAAGTTTGTGAACAAAGAAAAAAAAAGGTTACCTTCAATCTGCCATGCCTGCTTCGTACTTTATGCCTTCGTTATCTTGTGTTGTTATCTTGTGTTGTGCACAGTTTTTTGCAATCGATTTCAAAAAACTGCCAATGTCATGCAACCCCTTAAACTAGAGTCTCTGTTTAGACATGCTTTTAGCATGTATAGCTATTAATAGAATGCACAAGAAGTATTGCCAGCTCCTTGTCAGTTCTCACTTCGATTCATGGCACAATAAAAGGAGGTAGATGCATGGGTTAGAGCCGAGTGTCAGAATTGTCAAACAAAAACACGCAAAAAAATATTGATCGGAGACTCAGTTTGCCAAGAGACGGAAAATTATTGCATTGGTTTTGACAATTCTGACACTCTGAAAGAAAGCATGATCAGAACTATACAGCGTACGCACGCTCAATTTTTGGTGCTGTTGCTTATAAAAAAAAAGTCTTTGCCCGCCGTGTGGAATCGAACCCTGGAACTTTTGGTGCCAGTCCATCGCTCTACCAACTTTGCTGCTGCTTGCTGACATAGCTGCAGCTACGTTAATTCACCTAAGCAATTTATTGTATAATACATTGCTTTCAAAGCACATACTTCGATACCCTGTCAAAAAAAATATTTGATTCACAGATGTTAACAGTTGCAGTATTTCGCAGTATTCTGTTGATAGCTGCAGCATGGCTTCAGTTGTACTTAATATTGAATAAATCACTCAGCGTAACGAAGGAGTTTGGCTCAATGCGTAGCGTAGAGTCTTCATACACAGTGGTATCGTGTTGGTGTGTGTTCGAATCTCGACGGCATCTCGAAGGTAAAATTTTTGTATTTGATATTTCATTTAATTTAATTTAATGTTCTTGTTATAATAGACGTCAAGCAGCAAGAAAAGCTGAGAAGTCATTAATTTAAAAGAAAAAAACGGTGTTGAGAAAAGAAAAATTTGTGTTGTTGCCGATTTCAGTCAAGCAAATCACAGAACGAGAAGCGGCAGCTTAAAAAAAAAGGTAAATAAATAAATCAAAATCCGAAATAAAGTTATATATCTGAAATTCAATTTTTTTTTTTTTAAAGTAGTGTATAAAAAATTTCCAAATACTCGGTTAATTTATCACCCAATAAAAATTGGCAAGTCAATATGTAAAACTTAGGCGTTTTGATAAAGTACTGGGGTGGCTGAAAACGGCTAAAGCCATCTTATAAATTATACTAGGCTTGTTTTCAATTTAACATAAGCTTTTTTTTCGGTGTACGTGTTTGGAGGGTAACTATCATATTATTAAATACCGAATCCCATTTGGTATCAAAGTAATTTGATGAAAATTAATGTCGTGCCATCTTATGTTGGGCAAGTAATGTAGGAGTTTCTTCATTATGGATTTAACAATTGATTCGGAAGTGTTTGAGACTCGTTAAACCGCCATTTTTGAAACTGATTGTCTACATTTGCTTGCAAGTTGGACACAAGATGTGGTTGAATTTCTGACTTTCATAATAATCATTCGCTTATCACGCTCTGAGAGCTTGAACTATCCATCTGAAAGCTTAAACTATCGCTATGAAATTTAAAATATAAAATTTTTTAAAGAAAATGAAGATTAAGTTGGAAAATGAGCAAATTCGGAAGAAAACCAAGCCTACCTCCCTATAGAGTGACTTTATTTTTACAGTAAAATCTCTTAAAAATCCACAAAAATTAAGGAAATACCTTCAAATTTTGCACATAAGCTTTGATCTTTAATGTCAATCATGACTAGGAATTTTGAAAACCACGCCTACCTCCCATAAAAAGTGGCCTGTTTATGAACGTAAAATCTTTTAAAAATCCCCAAAAAAATCAAGAAATTTCTTGAAAGTTTGCACATGAGCTTTGATAATTAATATACACCATCTCTTTAATATTTGCCAAAATCTGATGAAACCAATCTCTTAGAAAATCTCTTACTAAAATCTCTTAGAAATCCACAAAAGTTAAAGACATGTCTTGAAATTTTGCACATGAGCTTTGGTATATAATGTGAACCATAGCTCTGATATTCGGCAAAATCAGATGAAAACCACGCCTACCTCCCATACAAAGTGACGTCATCAACATACGAAAACTTTCGTTAATATATAAAACTGAATGTCATCGTGTCTGTCGTGGCTAAAAACTTCGAATATAATTTAATTCAGCCGCGGGAGAGTATTTTAGCTTCGATACCCTGCCGAAGCTGCTCCATTCCTTACTAGTTTCTTTTAAATTTGTGAAAAATTTAGCCCCTGGTCGTTATATGCTAAAATTTTGCCCCTTTCTTCTTTGGATAGTAAAGTCCCGCGTGCTATTTTGATCAACACGTTCTTGGAATCACAATTGATGTTTATATACAGACTGACAATGACACGACCTCTCTATTGATGAACTTTTAAATGACTGTCGTATAGTTTTGATACGATTGCAGTTAAACAGAAATAAGTGCTTTTCAACGCTAACTAACGGTACTCTTTCAAATCAGTGATTACAGCTGATAAAGATACTTTGTTTAAAGTAGCACAGTTTGTTCTCTCATTCTGTGTTTGAGCTTTCTTCTGAATGTAATCAACATAGATTTGACGAGAGTGCATAATAAAGTTTGCTTGATGTCGTATAGTTTTGATAAGCACCTTATCATCTAATATAACAAGTATCCATTAAATACGATTATTTACTAAAAATATTCGTAGTCTAAATAAATTGCGAGATTTTTTAAAAGTATCAATTATATTGTTAATGAGTAATTTTTCCATCATGTGATAAAATAAAATTGTTATTATAATACCCAAACGTTTCACTGCGTTATCCTTTCTTCACAACTGAATAAACCGATAAATGAACGAATAACTTCATTTATTCAATTCGTTAACCGTTCATTGAATTCATGTGCAGAAATTAATTGAATTTCATTTGCAGTTGATTGCACCATAGATCGTAAGTTAACATTTATTTTTATTGCAACAACGCAACTAAAAAATGTTTGCACGATTATATAAAAATTCCAAAAGAATTTCATCACATAAGTAAACTTTTTCAACAAATAAAAATTTTTTTTTAACAAATAAAATTTTTTTTGTTCTGTAATTATCAATTTCTTTCACATAATTTTAGATTTTCTTACCCGATGAACATTTTTGTTTGAGTGTTTTTAAGCATCCATTTGCAAAGAGCTTAATTTCATGCACTTGGTTACCACTTCCGCTTAATATGCACCTTTTATGCTTATGGATTGTATTATCTTTTGGTCATATATTGACACATATTTTTATAGCATTGCATTTAAGCTCAAGTGTTAAGATCATATATTTAAGCATGATTAACTCTTTGTAATCGCCTTTTTGAAAGAAAAAATAAGTTAATTTTTCACATCAGTAATGATTATAATAGTACGTCTTGCATGTGCTACACTCGCTTGTTTTTAACGGACTACTTTAATCTACCTGACATGACTGTAAAATTATATATATTTCCAGTAGCTTTTCATATTGATTGATTATTTTAAGCTGCAGTTATTGACAATGAATAAAGAAAAACCGTGTGCAGAATATATTAAGAAGTAAAATCGAGAATGTCAAACAAAAAATACAAATTTTACTTTTACTTTAATAGGAAAAAAAGCATGATTTTGTAAAAAATCAACTCAACTCAACTTAAACAAAATATAAACTTAATGTTAAAAAAAAAACGGTTTTTAGTAGGCTGAACCAGAAGTACAAATCTCTTCAAAAAAAAAAATAAACAAAAAAAGGTGCACGAGATAGTTGGTCCTAACACCAGTGTACAAATATTCATGCTAATCTGAGGCTGGATTCTGTAAATCGGCAAAGCTAAATTTTTAAAGCTAAAGTATTTTTAGCGTTTGGAAGCAACTCTAATTTTAATTTTAGCAATAATTGTAGTTCAATCAAATCAAAAATTTTGATGCCTCTAAAAGTAAAGGATTCAGTTATTCAATTGTTAATATAATTTTCTATTTATTAATGGTACAATAATATATTGAAGACATTCCAAATAATTTAAGGAACAGTGGAAATAAACAACGGACGAATCACAAAAGAAGAGAAGCTCGAGTTGGTACAATATTTAGAGTAGCACCACGAGTTTGCTTATGATATTTAAAAAAAAAAACAACCGGCATATATAAAGTGGAAGTAAAAGAAAGTAAACACTACTTTAAATTTGTATGAACGTAGTATATTTTAATAATAATTTTATTTGAGATTTGTCATGGCTGCAAAAATTTTTCGGAGCAATGGATGGTAGTATCCGGCATTGATAACGGTCTGACTGGCTGACTGGCTGGCTGAAAAAAACTTCGGAAAATAGAAGACAAGCAAAATTAATAATATCCAACAAGTTGCTATCAAATAAAAAAAAAAATATTAATAAGAAAATATTAGTGAGAAAATCATAGCAGAGACACCCTTTAAACATGACTCTATGACAATATATCACTTTTAACAACAATATTTCTTTAAGATTTTTTATACTTTAAGACTAAAATTTTGAAGATTTCGTGCTTAAATTTGCGTTTATTCATTGTACATTTCACTGATGAAGGCAACGAAATCCATATGCTCATGGCGTTCACAAAAAAAAATCTGCTGGAGTTCAGAAAATTATGGACAGTGATTATGAGTTTCCATCGCAAATAAGGTTCTCTCAAGCGTACTGTGTGAAAGATTAAAGCCGATTACAAAAACACTGATTGAACCTTATCAGTGTGGCTTTTGACATGGAAAGTCCACTATAGACCAGATTTTCACGCTACGACAAGTCCTGGAGAAAACCCACGAAAATCCAATTGACACACATCATCTCTTTGTCGATTTTAAAGCCGCGTTCGATAGCCCGAGAAGGGATTGCCTCCTATACGAAACAATATCTGAGTTCGGTATACCTGCAAAGCTAATTAGACTTTGCAGAATGACGTTAAGCAGCACATGCAGATCCGTCAAGGTAGGAAATGACCTCTCCGAAACCTTCAATACCGAAAGAGGTTTCTGGCAAGGCGATCCACTGTCTTGCGATCTCTTTAACATCATCATGGAGGGGATCGTACGAAAGGCCGGTGTGCCTCGTAATGGCACCATTTTCTACAAAGGCGTCCAGCTCCTTGCATACGCTGATGATGTTGATATTGTCGGCAGAACCAAGAGAGATGTTACCGCTGCTTTCGCCGCTATCGAAAAGGAATCAGCCAAAGTGGGTTTGACGATAAATGAGGGCAAAACACAGTATATGCTGTCTACAAACAAGGGAGCTCGGCGTTTAGACTCCCACGTTTCATCCGGCAGCTATAACTTTGAAGTAGTCAAGGAGTTCGTTTACCTTGGCACCGATATTAATACCAAAAACGAAATCAGCCTGGAGATAAAGCGAAGAACAATAATTGCTAATAGGTGCTACTACAGGCTCAGTAAGCAACTAAGTTCCTTCTCTTCGATCGAAGCCCTCTCTCGATCGACAAAACTAACACTCTACAAGACGCTCGTTCTACCTGTGCTGCTTTACGGCGCTGAGGCATGGGTAGTTTCGCAAACTGACGCAGCCGCTCTGGGGGTGTTCGAGAGAAAAGTTCTTCGCAAAATCTTCGGTCCTGTTCGAGTCGGCGATGACTATCGCATCCGAATGAACCACGAGCTGTATGAGCTCTACGAAGACATTGACGTAGTTCGGCGTATAACTGTGCAGCGACTACGCTGGCTGGGTCATGTCTATCGTATGGACGACGAAGCTCCAGCGGAAAAGCTGCTCGAGGCGAGGGTCGCTGGTCAACGACGACGTGGGAGACCATGCCTCCGATGGATGGACCAGGCTGAGGAAGCCCTAACCGCACTTGGTGTATCCGATTGGAGAAGGCGCGCGCAAAGCAGAGGCGCCTGGCGAGAGCTGATGATGTCGGCCGAAACCCGTACACGGGTTGTTACGGCCACCTAAGTAAGTAAGTACGAGTAAGTTAAATCTTGGTAGTTATGTTAAGATGCTGTCAGAATCAAATTAATTTTATGGTAATCCTTGCATTTTAGTATTGTTTTGTAATTTGTAGGATTTTGAGGGATTTTGTGTTAATTTGAGGTATTGAGGTAATTTGAGGGATTTTGTGGAAATTTGAGGTATTGTGGTACTTAGAGGGATTTTGTGGTAATTTGAGGGATTTTGTGGAAATTTGAGGAATTTTGTGGTATTTTGAGGTATTGTGGTATTTTGTGAAAGTTTTGTGGTATTTTGAGGTATTTTGCGAGTGTGGTAATTTGTGAGAATTAAGTGTGAGAAAAAGAGAATTTTGGTGGTAGTTTCATCTGGCGACTCTGGTCAGGAGATCACAAGAAATGCTATTTCACTTGGTCTCGTAGTAGAATTCGAGAGTAAGAGGGCGGAAAGATCTCGAGAAATACTATTTCACTTGGTGCCAAATGCTATTTCACTTGGTCTCATTGTCTCTCCACTCCAATTGGGTACGAGAGGGTGGAAGGACCTCGAGAAGTGCTACTTCACCTGGTCTCACTGTAGAGTTAAGAGAGGGAGCGGGAAGGCCCGATAGACTTTTCCTCATTTGTTTTAGCGAGAGAGTTGGGAAAGAGCAAACCAGAGAGAGGACGGTAACCTGATAAGGAAGGAGATAGGACACCTGAGAAGGGTGTTGTACCTGACGGACTAGTAAATTGTTGAAGTAAAATACCTGTAAACGAAGGAATTGTCAATAAAGAGATTGTCAGCTTAATGGAAGTAATTTTGTTGGGCAATGTAAACTTGAAGGAAATGCAAATATGATTTATTTTACCTTTTTTAAGCTTTAAATGTGTGCGTAGATCACGTTCGACATATGGAAATGCACATATATGGGCAAATCTAAGAGTGTCGGACGTTTTATTCGTACGCTTCTTTTAAAAATTTTTCATACGGAGATATATTTGGGGTAAGTGTATATTATCGAAAAGCTATCTATTGGTACAGTAAAAAGAAAGTAAACAAATTTTTATTCAACTCAAATTTATAACAAAATTTTTATTTTGAACAAGCGTTCGGACGTTTCACGAAACGGAAGTCATTTTGGGACTAAGTTCATTCTATGCCTAGATCTGAAAATTTATCAGCCTTATAAAAAAAGTCAGAAAACAATGTTTTTTACAAATATAACAAGTTTGCAGAAAAGCCATACGTCGTCTTTACTAAGAGCATATTGAGGTCAAAATTTACAATTATTTTATTTGTTCGGACGTTTCATGTCGGACGTTTCAGATTTTTCCATTGTGTGTATGTAATGGATAATTAAGTAACTAAGTAATTAACTAATTAAGTTATTAAGAAACAAATTTAATTTGTTGTTCCTTCCTTGCCTCAATCTTCCATTTTTAATAAAACAAAAACATTTACGAAACACTTACTTAACATTTACTAAAAAGAAAATCTACATTTGTGAAACACTGCGAGCAATGTGATCAACACGCTAAATGAATCAATGTATAAATTGCTTAAACAAATTAAATTTGAATGTTTCTCCAGGATAATATCCTAAAATCATAAGATATTAATAACTTTTAATTTTTCACCAGTGGTTGACCATTTTTGGGATTTGCCCATATATGCATCAATACATTCATACGGTATGCATAAAATAACATTAATGAACGAGTACCTGCATAAATATTGTCCAAATGTTCACTTAAATGATTGCATGCATCCTTTGCAATCTGTATGTGTGTGAGTAAGTAAGTGAGTATGTTTGTTTGTGAGCTATGACATATTATTATTAAGATGATCTTATGCAAATATTGAGGTAAAATTTCATCATTAAGATAAACATTGGGAATGAGGTTAAATTGAATTGGCTTAAATTTGACTGTCAGTCTGAGGATGACGTTGAGGCAGATGACGTTGAAATCAAACAACTTCAAAATTAATACACTCGAATGTCACATGAGCTATGAGCTTGTGTAGATACACACACACACTTTGACATTGCAATGCAGACAGGCAGAGAAGTGCACTGAACTTAATATTTAATTATAGCTAAGTCAATAAATTTGAAAACCAAAGCTGTATGCCTATGGGTGTGTTTATATGTGGGTGTGCTATTTTTTTTCATAATCAACACAGCTTTGAGTGTTTATTTTGTGATAAAATATTAGGAAAACAATGAAATGAATCTGCTTTTGAGTTAAACTAAAAACTTCAGCCGACAAAGTTGTGAAACTCAAATTAATGCTTGACTTGCAGGTGAGAGCTTAAATAATATGAAATTTCAAATGAAACTCTTTGTTAATTTATAATACACATTAACACACAAAGCACAAACACACACACCCCCTATATAAAATGCGTAATGAAAACTATATATATAAATATACAATGCTGCTGCATGTGTTTGTCTTAGCAACAACTCATTGCTATGCTAAGAGTTAAAGCAGCAAAAGCTTAAGCTTGAAAATATGCAAAATATACTCTGTACACTGTGTAGTGTGTGTGTCACTCACGCACACACAAGCTGAAGATAAAAAAAAAACATAAATGTTTATATATAAATACATATATGTATATATTTGGCAGTACCAAAGCAACATTTGAACCTTTTATGCAAGCTGCATACCATGATACATGGCTGTGCACTCTAAAAGAAACACATACCAGCACACACACAACACACCCACTGTTCGCTCAACAATCAAATCAAATAAATAACAGAAAACCACTTTGTTTTAAATTCTACTTAAAAATATTTATTAAACAAAAAGATATTAAAAGGAGTTACACTTTATTAACTTGAAGGCAAGATCCACGTCTGTTACAGTAAACGGTTGAAAAGCGACAAACTAAAAAGCGGAGCAGCGTCAACTGCTTCAGCCCAAAATGTCTTGTACATACAGTACAAAGACAACAACAAAAATAACGCGATGAACAGTTTTATATACATTGTAGTTGTATAAACAAATAAATTGTGTGCTGCTAAGAGCACTGTTGAATGTTATAAATAACAAAAAAAATGCAAGTTTGCATATTTGGTATGACGTGCCTCGAAGTTATTTAGATTATTGACTGGACAGCCATCCGAAACCTTTGTTTCAAGTGACTGAATAGTCATGAAAGAATTTAACTTAATTATAACTTAATTATAATAGTTCGCATTAAACATTCCGCCCCCCAAGGACGATAGTTCTTCAAGTATGTGCGAAGCCAGAGAGATATGCTTAGGTAAGTAGACCTCAAGGATGAGGAGTAAGGCCGATGGAGGTTATTGGTGAGTCGCCTGGTTGACTGGCTGCGCCTCGACTCGCAGCCGATGTGCCATTACTTTCATCGCTTTCTCGAGTGGAATCGTGGGAATCTATATTCGGAAGAAAACAAATTTTTCTGATTGGTCGTTTAAAAAATTTACCATTGCATTTTAAGGTAACTACGCGGACCAAGTTATCTTTGCCTGGATGAACTTCTGTAATGCGTGCTAAAGGCCATTTTCCAGGTGGACATCTCTCATCGTATAGTAAAACCAGATCTCCGATTCTTGCATTCGTGCGTATAGTTGCCCATTTTGGTCTCGATTGCATTCGACTTAGGTATTCTGAGCGCCATCTTGACCAAAAATGTTGTTTCATCTGTTCTATCAATCGCCAGCGATTGTTGCCGGTTGTTTTAAGATCGAGGAGGTCCTCATTTGGTATGTTGATTGTAGGCTCACCAATTAGAAAATGAGCGGGTGTGAGCGCATCGCAATTTTCAACATCTTCGTTAAGTGGACTTAGTGGTCGTGAGTTTAGACAGGCTTCAATTTCAGCTAGAAGCGTAGCTAGTTCTTCATAGTTTAAAACATGGTCCTGCATGATTCTTTTCAAATGATGCTTGGTAGATTTCACGCCTGCCTCCCATAAACCACCAAAATGGGGAGATGCAGGAGGAATAAAATTCCAGGTAGTACCTTCTTCAACCAAAAGTTCTCTCAGATCCTTCGTTAACGCAGAAGTATTTTTTGAATGCATTTTTTGTAAAGCAGTATCAGCACCTACAAAGTTTGTGCCGCAATCTGAATATATTTGACTACATTTACCCCTTCTTGAGACAAATCTTCGGAATGCAGCAATGAAAGCCTCAGTGGAGAGGCTCGATACGGCTTCTAAGTGGATGGCTTTAGTTACCATACACAAGAATATACATATATATCCCTTTGAAATTTTCGAATTTCGAAGTGAAGACTGTCGAACATCGATGGGTCCTGCATAGTCCACACCGCTATGTAGAAATGGTCGAGCTGGCTTAAGTCGAATTGATGGCAAATTTCCCATAAGTTGCTCAGCAGTTTTGGCGGTATACTTAAAACATACTAAACAGCGTTTCAAGATGTTTTGTGCGATATGTCGAGCATTTGGTACCCAGTATTTACAACGAACGAAGTTCAACATCAATTGAATGCCACCATGTAATGTTCTAACATGAGCATCTGAAAAGATTAGAAAGGTAAGTGGATTTTTATTTGATAAAAGAATTGGATGTTTCATAGATGCCGGAATGTCTGCAAGTTTAAGTCTGCCACCAACTCGTAAAATTCCAGTTTTGTCCAAGAAAGGACACAGGTTTGCAATAGCGTGCCCCTTTTGTAGGCAACCATTGGATATCTCTTCGATTTCTCTAGAAAAATCTATCTGTTGAGCTATTCGAATAAGATGATTAGTTGCCATTTGTATTTCTTGAAATGATATAAACCCTATACGGCGATCTTCCTTTTTGAGACAGTTATGATGAAATCGAAGCAGGTAACTGGTAATGATGAGTGTTTTTCTCAATGTAGAATATTTTACCAATATATCTGGATATGACTTCGAAACAAGATTCGATACTTGAACGGATTTACGTTCCTCTAAGTTTGTGTTTACTGCTGGATCAATATCGGACGGCCAAGAGGCAGGAACATCTCTCAGCCAAAGTGGACCATGCCACCATAGATCATGGTTAACTAGGTCTCGCGGCATAACACCTTTTGTTGCGCAGTCAGCTGGGTTATCCTTCGTAGGTACGTAACGCCACTGACTTATTGAAGTCAATCGTTGAATTTCAGCTACACGATTTGCTACATAAACAGTCCAGCGAATTGGTTGTGCTCTTATCCAGGCTAACACAGTTGTGCTGTCACTCCATAGAATTACTTCATCTATGGATCCTTCGAGTGATTCTGATACTTTGTTTATTAGTTTTGCCAATAACTGTGCTGCACATAATTCAAGCTTTGGTATTGATAATGTTTTAAGGGGTGCAACCTTTGTTTTTGCTTGTAATAACTGTATTATAATGTCTCCATTTTCCATTATAGTCCTTGAATAAACGGTTGCGGCAAATCCAACTTGTGAAGCATCACCAAATCCGTGTAATGAACATTTTCTTTGTTTAGAAATACCAATATATCTATGAATTTGTACCTCTTCTAAGTACTTAAGTGAGTTTCGATACTCCATCCACTCTATTCGTATATTGTCGGGGAGCAAATCGTCCCATTTGATGCCAGCGAGCCATAATTTTTGGAATAACAGTTTAGCAATAATTGTTGTCGGTGCCAGCCATCCTAGTGGATCAAAGAGTTTCGAAGCATCAGACAACAGGCTTCTCTTAGTAGGAGCCGATGATGTATCAAAGTTAACTATAAATGAAAAACAATCAGTATATGGTTTCCAATATAAACCTAATGCTTTTATAAAATTATCTTGATTAAGTTCAACAGAATCTGATGATTCCCTTAGCTCATGTGGTATTAATTGAAGTAAATCCATTGAATTTGAGGCCCATTTCCGCAAATTAAATCCACCAGCATTCAGTAATTTGCACAGTTCTTGTTGTAGAGCGAGGGCTTCTGGAACATCATCAGTTCCAGTCATGATGTCATCCACATAAATATCAGTCAAGAGCTTATCCGCTGCATCGGGATATCGATTATATTCATCTCTAGCTAGTTGTTGAAGAGTTCGAATTGATAAGAACGGTGCGGAAGTAGTTCCGTACGTTACAGTGTTTAATTTATATATTTGAACTGGTTCATTTTTAGATTTCCTCCACAATATTTGCTGATACCATTGGTGTTCTGGTTCTATAAGTATTTGTCTGAACATTTTCTCAATGTCAGAGCTCAACGCAATTTTGTGTCTGCGCCATCGTAGAATTATTTGAGACAAATCGCACTGAAGAGCAGGGCCTGGTGCTAACTCTTCATTCAACGACCGTTGATTACGATATTTGCTAGACCCGTCAAAAACTACACGAAGTTTTGTTGTCGTACTACTTTGTTTTTCAACTCCGTGATGAGGAAGATAATACGCATTTTTCTTTACGTCATGTGGGTACTCGCCTACTAGTTGCATGTGTCCAAGATGAAGATATTCATCCATGAATTTGCTGTATTCTTTATACAACTCAGGTTTTCTCTCAAAAGTTTTCTCCATATTACGTAGCCTAATGCTAGCACCAATATGAGAATCTTCAAAGTCTTGAATTGATTTTCCTTCAATTTCAGCTTTGAATGGCAATGATACTATATACCGACCTTTGTCGTCTCTTTTATAGTTCGAAATAAAATGATTCTCACATGCAACTTCTTCTAATGTAGGTACCCGTTTTTGGGTCAATTCTTCTTGTTCCCAAAAGCGCCTTAATTGATCATCTATTTTGCAAAAATGAGTGCTAATGGTGAACTCTTGATTCAAAGAACTTATTGGTCCAGAGAGTATCCAACCGAAATAAGTTTCTTGGAAAAGTAGTCCATTTTCATTTTTATGTTGGCCCTCTTTTAAGATTAAACCATATACATCAGCGCCTAATATAATATCAATTGGACGTGATTCGAAATATTGAGGGTCAGCAAGATTGAAAGGTAAGCTTGATGTTATTTTTAAAGGCGAAATGCTTCGATTTGGTAAGTATGTTGATAAATTTGGCAAAATAAAAGCTTCAACAGCAACAGAGAATGTGTCATGATTTGAATATAGTCGCATATAAGTGGACTTCCGTGCATAATTGACTTGATTAGGATTTACCCCATGAATTTTGAGGTGAGTAGAATGACAGCGAAGTTTGTATGTTTGCACAAACTGTTCAGTGATAAATGATCCTTGAGATCCTTGGTCTAGAAGTGCTCTTGCCCAAACTCTACCATTCGGGGTTTCAATTTTCAGCAAAAGTGTTGCAAGTAAAATATTAGTTAAGTATTGCGGCTGATGCGCATCGAGAGTGGAAACGTGATGGTTTTGTAAACTGCTTGAGCTTTGCTTGACTGTGATATTTTTAGCTGTCTCACTTGGAGAAGTATTATGTAGGAGAGTGTGATGCTTCTGATTACACACTTGGCAAGTATAGCTTGATTTGCAATCACAAGCCTTATGTCCGCTACTTAAGCAATTCATGCAAATTGATTGGCTTTTCACGAACTTAATCTTATCTTCCAATGAGTAAGATTTGAATGCCCAACACGAATAGAGGGAATGAGATTTTTTGCAGCAGAGGCAAAGTGATGATTTGTTAAGACTGAATGTCTTAAGCTGAGAGCGCAATGGCCCATTCATAGATTTTGGTTTAAAGGCAGCTTCAGCTGTGCCTAAGGTTTCTAACGTTCGGAAGGTACTTTCCAAGAATTGAAACAGATTTTCAAGTTCTGGAAGTTCATTTGAAGCTCTGAGAGTGTGCTCCCAATCTTTTCTAGTTTCTGTATCAAACTTTTGTACCGTAAGGTGTACAATCATTGGGTCCCAATTATCAGTAGGGATATTTAGATTAGCAAGTGAAGATAGACATTCCTTGGTAGTATCTAATAAAGTTTTGATCGCTGAGTGCGAAGGCTTACTACACTTAGGAATAGCGAAGAGCTTTTGAAGAAGCGTGTCTACAATAATGCGTTTATTGTGAAACCTGTCCTCCAATGTCTTCCAAGCTAGATCATAATTTGCTTCAGTTGCAAATATATGTCTTATTAAATGTTCTGCCTCTCCCTTGACGGAGCCCTTAAGATAGAACATTTTCTCAATTTTGTTCAATGACTTATTGTTATGAACCAGAGATGTGTACAGGTCTCGAAATGAAAACCATTCTAGGTAATCACCTGAAAATGTTGGAACAGCAATTTTGGGCAGCCTTGTTTCTGCTCCCAAAATTGTGTCCTCTCGTTGCACATAGACTGTGCTAGAATGGGGTGGTGTGCATGGATCTATAACGCCTTCAGTTTGAATAATGTCTAAGAGTTCTCCCTTTAATTCGAAGGTTAACTCCCTATAATGATAATATATCTCTTCGGTAATGTATGGAATATCCTTTGATTCCAATGATGTTTCTTGAGCTATTTTTAATATATCGAAATGATTTTTCTTTACCTTATCAAAGTTGTTGTTCAGTTCATTTAACACGGTGGTAGAGTATCCTCTAGATTTACTTCTTCGTTCACGTACCATCTTTATCATGCGTGACAAATCGTCAAACGCATCGCGTTGTTCTTCAATTAATTTTTCCATCGTTGTTGATCTTTCAGATACAAAATACAGTGCTGATAATCACTAGAGTTCCAAGGAAATACAGTAGAGCAGCGGCACAGCAAGCTAATTGTAGCGCACAGCAGGGCAGCCCGGAAGTGCAAGATGATATTCCAATTAAATATAGCAGAGTTGTTATGAAGATGCAAACAAAAGCTTTTGAATGCATTTAAATTTCTGTTAAGTTCCCGGGTTTCGGCACCAAAAAATGTTCGCTCAACAATCAAATCAAATAAATAACAGAAAACCACTTTGTTTTAAATTCTACTTAAAAATATTTATTAAACAAAAAGATATTAAAAGGAGTTACACTTTATTAACTTGAAGGCAAGATCCACGTCTGTTACAGTAAACGGTTGAAAAGCGACAAACTAAAAAGCGGAGCAGCGTCAACTGCTTCAGCCCAAAATGTCTTGTACATACAGTACAAAGACAACAACAAAAATAACGCGATGAACAGTTTTATATACATTGTAGTTGTATAAACAAATAAATTGTGTGCTGCTAAGAGCACTGTTGAATGTTATAAATAACAAAAAAAATGCAAGTTTGCATATTTGGTATGACGTGCCTCGAAGTTATTTAGATTATTGACTGGACAGCCATCCGAAACCTTTGTTTCAAGTGACTGAATAGTCATGAAAGAATTTAACTTAATTATAACTTAATTATAATAGTTCGCATTAAACACCCACATTTAGTGGCACACATTTTTGCATATGATATCAAGTGTTTCTGCTAAACACCTGAATTAAGTGAAACTTAAACACATTTAAAAGCTCAAACACAGATACAATATACAACGTTTTAAGCTTTTTTGTGCACATTTAAATGAATGTGGTTGTGTGTTTGAGTGTGTGAGTGTGTGTGTGTGAGTTGCAGTTTTAGTATTTTTTTATTTCTTAAAATTTTCAATGCTGCTTCACTGCTTCAATGTTTTTGAATAGCTAGAGCTGAAGTGCTGGTTCTGGTCCTGCCTTTTGTTATGCCGCATGAAAGTGCTGCCTTAAATAAAATAAAACGTGGCTTAAAAGATGTAAAAGCAAAAATAATACCAAAATATATAGGTCTTTTTTTATATATAGGCGAACACTTTTAACCCTTTCACTCTTTTAACAAGTAAAAATATATAGAAGACGTCCAGTACTACAGGGTTGTCCATATTCGACGGACCCATCTGGCAACGCCATAACTTTTGACAGAGATGTCAGATCGCTTAATGACATACCGCGTTTGAAGCGTCAGTCCAAGCAGATTTTTACCATGGAACAATACACGCCACGGGAGCGCTCTGAAATAGTTGAAATTTACATTCAACAGAAGAAGTCAATTGTGAAAACTCAACGTGCTTTTAAAATATTAAAAAATGTGAGAAGTGCACATTGAATGGGACCGTAAATAAGCAAAATTGCCGTATTTACGCCACTGAAAATCCTCAGGAGATTCAAGAAGTGCCTCTTCATGACGAAAAAGTCACAGTTTGGTGCGGCGTTAGTGCGAAAACGGTCATTGGGCCGTTTTTCTTCCAAAATGAAAATGGCCATGCTGTTACCATCAACCAGGAGCGTTATCGCGACATGATGACCAATTTTGTGATGCCAATTATTCGTCGAAAGCGTATGAGGCAGTTCTGGTTTCAACAAGACGGCGCTCCACCGCACACAAGTCGCATAACAATCGATTTTCTGAAGAATTTGTTTCCGGGCCGTTTGATGTCGAAAAGTGGTGATTTGGACTGGCCACCGCGTTCGCCCGATTTGACGCCACCTGACTTCTTCTTGTGGGGATATTTGAAGTCAAAGGTTTAC
The DNA here is from genome assembly GCA_914767935.1 of Coremacera marginata. Taxonomy (NCBI): domain Eukaryota; kingdom Metazoa; phylum Arthropoda; class Insecta; order Diptera; family Sciomyzidae; genus Coremacera; species Coremacera marginata. The sequence continues at coordinate 16,712,945 of OU612043.1, read as the reverse complement.
GTTAACAAGCCAAGGACCGTAGAAGAGCTCAAGGACAACATTCGTGAAGAAATAGCCGCTATTCCGGCCGAAATGTTGGCGAAAACGATGGAAAATGCTGCAAAAAGGGCACAATACGCCATCAACGCCAGAGGCGGCCATTTGAGAGATATCATATTCAAAAATTGATGTAAACAAATCTACTTGGAAGAAAATAAATGATTAAGACTGCCAACCGCCAACCGCCAACTTTTTATTTTTTTCTTTGATTTTTTTAACAAAAAGATGGGTCCGTCGAATATGGGCAACCCTGTATTTCGCTAACACTTTTGTCTCATATTTCCCGCAAGAGTCCCAAATTGTAAAGAAATGTTCCAATGAAAATGTAGAACCAGATCGGCCACAATTCACACTTAAGGGACATTTTATCTAATTTATTTTTTTGAGAATCGATTTTTTTTTTATAAGTCACTTCATATATGTCTCAAGAATATGCAAAAAAATATTTTTTTCCTCCTCAAACTATACTTTTAAGCCTGTTTTGTATGTTTTTTTTATTTCTAAAATTGAACAGATGGCTTCATTATCCTAGCTCTTTCAAATAGTTTATATTGTATTTACTTATATTATTGATGTACGTATATTATATTATTGAATTGGTATACGAGTGAACATCGCCAAACGTTGCAGTACTGTTAATTGGGCCTATACGGCGAAATCTGTTATTCTGTTACGCATTTTCTGTTATGAATCATAAAAGATGTCGGCCATAAAAGATCTGTTAAAATTGATATTTAGCATTGCGAACTTTTATGGCACCCTGTTATCAATCTTCGAAAACAAAAATCTATTACAATTCCGTTAGCTTATGTTATGAAACAGCTGATTTAATAGGCCCAATTTTTTCAATATAAAAGAAAATCTCATTAAAACGTGTGCACAAGTGAGTAGCTATGATTGGTGAAGTCGAAGATAGTTCATTATTGAATGTCTACTTTAAGGGAAAAGTTGGCTCAAGCCTATGATTTTGCTTTGGAGAAGATTGGCATGGATTTGCATTCCTACTCGATATGGCTGGATTATATTAATTTTCTGCGTAGTGTGGAGGCTGTTGATAGTTATGCGGAAAATCAGAAAATAACTGCGGTGCGGCGTGTTTACCAGAAAGCAGTTATAACACCAATCATAGGCATTGAAACACTATGGAAAGATTGCAATCCCATAATATCGGAGAAAATGAGCCTTGAACGCTTCAAGTAAGTGAAAAATATTTTTTACATCTGCTTAATTAGAAAAATTATTATTTTAAGAGATTTCATGAACGCTCGACGTGTTGCCAAGGAATTGGAAATTATCACAAAAGACTTAAATCGTAATTTGCCCGCCGTGCCGCCTACTCTTACCATGGAGAAGATAAAACAGGTCTATTTTCGATAATATAACTTCATGCGCAAACATTTTATTAATTTATGGTAAAAATTTTTCTTTTATGTTGACTCTTGGAAAAAATGCATATCATTTGAAAAATCTAATCCTTTGCGTACGGAAGACACGGCACTTATTACGCGTCGTGTCATGTTTGCCACGGAGCAGTGTTTGCTTGTGCTCACACATCATCCTGCTGTTTGGCATCAAGCAGCACAGTTTCTTGATCAAAGTGCTAAGGTTTTGGCTGAGAAAGGAGTGCGTAAATTGTTGAACATGTTTATTAATAATATTTACAAATTTCACAGCCATCATAAAGTACAGCATAAATTTTGCGAACGTTCATTAAACAATTGCTGTTGATGTATATGGGCCTCCTAAGCCTAACGGTGGGACAAATAAATCCATACTAAGTCATCTAAAAAAAAAAGAATTGTGGTTAATTTAAAAACGAAACTCTTGGGATCGACATGGACCGATTTTTAAATTTTTGATTTTTAAAAAAATTTGTTGATGTTGAAGTTGATAGCCCGAAAATTTATGACATTTTATGGTCAATGTCATTGATTTTTTTCCTTGTGAATGAAAAAATGAAAATCGGGCCACGGTGGTCCCAAGAGTTAGGCCTTTAAATTAACCACAAACTTTTTTTTCAGATGACCCGATATGGATTTATTTGTCCCACCGGCATTTTTTGACGCCAATTTGCAACGCCACCTGTGGGCTTACATGTACATGAATTTTTAAAATAAAAAAAAAGTGTTAATAAATATCTGCAGTGGTTTTTTTCAATCAGCCTTTAAAAGTCGCCTTAAAAAGCACGCCTCAACCCGGAACAGTCGCCTCAAAACACACACATATTTATTGAATATGTAATCATACATTTGCCTCCTTTTTGAGCCATTCTTAAAGAAATTCTTAAATAAACATCCATTTTTCACACCAAAATGTTTACTTTCTAAAAATTTGTTACGATAAAAGACAGAAAAATGTATCTGTTATTCTGTTGTCATTCATAACATTCATTTATGTTCATAGCAGATTTTGACATGCCGAATACCAATTTAAGGTTTTGTTAAAGATTTTTTGACAGTTCGAAAAATCTGCTATGATTCATAACAGAATTCGTAAAAGATTGTTGTGCAGAATACGAATTTTGGTCTCGTAACAGATTTTTTGACAGCTCAAAAATTTGTATGGGAAATCATAACAGAATAACAGAATTTTTTCATAACAGATTGTGCCGAATAGGCCTAAATATTTCTTAACAAGGTAAAATGTCCCTAAATTTTTGCCTCTCATTTACTTCTAATTTGGAGAGTTAATAGACATACACAAAAAACGAAGCAATCGAAAATTTTGTTTTTTTTTATGCATATTTTTATAAGCTATATACAAGCTTTATTAAACTAAGTACTATAAAAAGCGAATGTGCTGCCAACTTTTGGGAGTCTAATGTTAAAACCAAGTAATTAAGCCCTAACAAAAACAAATTGGGGAATTTTTGATTTTTAGAAAAAAATTTAACATTAACTTTTTTAAAATTTTGTATGTTTGCTGTTTTTTATTGTTTTAAATATTCAGTTTTACCAAGAAAATAATTTAGTGCTGGTTCTAATTAGTGCCATCAGTAGCAGAGGCTACAGCTGCTACTATATTTAAAATCTGATGCTGCAATTTAATATAAGTTTTTTAGTAAGGCTGATTGAATTTTTCTTATTGTTGTGCTGGTTGCGTTAATTTGGGCTAAAAAAGAAAAACTAAAAGAATGGACATTCCATTGAAGCCTTTTAAGTGGTAACAGTGGGTTGAGAGCTGTCGCGTGACCTTGAAAGACAATTCCAAAGTATGCGAAAAGCATTTCAAGGAGAACGATTTTATTAATTCACCTGGGGACCCACTAGCTAAACGAGCTCGGCTTATGCCAAGGGCAGTGCCTTCTCTATTGAGTGAAACTTTAAAGGAGTTTTTCTCGAAATGACATTTTTTGTAACGGCTTGCACTCTAATTCAAAAAGTATTCATCCGATTAACTCAAATCTTGTTTTATTATTTTTTAAAATTAAATACGCTGTGAGTGAACCGACAAAATCATGTAAAAAACATTTTTTTTCTTTATTTAAATTATAAAGTCCACAGGCGCGCAACCTGTGGGGGAGGTTTCCAAATTGATCGGACTTACATATAAAAAAACACGTTACTACAGCGGCTATTGTGTACTGGTTGGTGAGTCTGATTTTTGCACTAATAGTTCCTGGTAAAAACCTCAGCCAGGGCAAGCAACATCTTACCACTCAATTTCTTCACCTCTCATGGCGGACTGGCCATGGAAGCCGGTGCAAATTGGGACCTGTTGCCGTATAGCACATAAGAACATAACATATCTTTCAAATAGTTAATATTTCAAAGCGCATTTATAAATATACATATCAAATGAAAACAATTTTCCAAACAAACTTATAATTGTAAGTACTTTCATAAAAACTTAATTACATAGCATTTGCTAGTATTCTTGATCCTTTTTTATGGAAGGGTGGCGCATAGAGCTCTAAGAAATCATATAATAAACTTTTTATAGAAATGTCTTCACCAAAAAAAAAATTAAAGGAGGTTCCGAGAAAATACGGCTGAAAAAAAACAACTTTAAAAAATAGCCAAAAAGTATCGAAAGAAGATGAAAGTGATCCAATATTATTAATTGTGTGTGATTTACTGTATTAATTGTATAATCCAAAGAAAAAATAGTAGAAGAATAGAAGTAAATATGCACCAATCTGTAGAAGAGCATGCACAAATTTCTAGATATTTAAACTCTTCTGAAACTTATTTATATTTTACACCAACATTGAAAACTTGATGTATTGGAAATTTGCTTTTCAATACACCTTTTCATACATTGAAGTTGCTTTAATCATATATCTGAATTAAATTCTTTGGCTCAAGTAAATACAAAGGCGTGATATTCTTAAAAGAATTATTAACATTATATTAATAATAATGCAAAATATGCACTAGCTTTAGAGAAAATGAACAGGAGGCATATTATAGGTTACAAAATGAGTTCATTTATCATGAACATTTTTTAGAATTGGTTCGTTTAATAAGTAAATATGATGTTTGTCTCAAAAAATATGTTAAAAAGTCAATAGTCTTTACTTTTAACAAATTATAAAGGAAGAGGATCCTTAATTTGTATATTTTTAAAGGCATGTTATTTATATATTATTCCCACTTTTTTTACCCGCTTTAGGCTAATAAAATGCCATTTGTCGTGTTTTTACGTCTGCGTGAATTTATTTTAGATATGCTTGCAATTTTTATACACCAACGCGTACTGCGTAAGGGGTGTATTAACTTTGTCATTCCGTTTGTAACGCCAAGAAGGAGGCGTGGCAGATATAAAAAAAATATATGTATTTTTGATCTGCATCATCTCCTGAGTCGATTTCCGTGTGTCCGTCTGTTTGTCCGTCTGTCGTCACGATTACAGCCGCAATTTTAGATCTATCGCGATGAATTTCAAAATATAAGTTTATTTTCAAAAAACGAAGATCAAGTTCGAAAATGGGCCAACTCCGATGAAAATCACGCCTACCCCCTATACAAAGTAGCTTTATATTAACCGTAAAATGTCTTTAAAATCCACAAAAATTAAAGAAATGCCTTGAAATTGGGGGCAGGTGAGCTTTGCTCTTCAATTTTAATCCTGGCTATGAAATCGGAAAAAAATTGGATGAAAACCACGCCTACCTCCCATACAAAGTGGCTTTATTTTAAAAGTAAAATCTCTTAAAAATCTGCTCAATTTAAAGAAATGTCTTGAAATTTTGCATATAGGCTTTCATATATAACATAGACCACCACTATGATATTTGGCAAAATCGAATGAAAACCACGCCTACCTTCCATACAAATTGGCTCTATTTTTAACGTAAAACATCTTAAAAATCCACAAAAATTAATGAAATGTCTTGAATATTTGCACATTAGCTTTGATATAATATGAACCATCGCTATGATATGTGACAAAATCGGATCAAAACCACGCCTACCTCCTATACAAAGTGACGTCATCAAAATAGGAAAACTTTCGTTAATATATAAAACTGACTGTCATCGTGGTATGTCGTGGCTAAAGACTTCGAATACACTTCAATATGGCCGCGGGGGGGTATTTTAGCTTCGGTACCCTGCCGAAGCCCCATCCTTACTAGTTTATTTTGGAATTTTAACTAATATTGCCAAAGGCTATCTAGCTATCGCTCGATCCATTTGCGATTTTATTTGAAAGGTATCTTCGTCATAACATGCTGCACCTTTATTTATGACTGGAATATTTCTTTTTTCTGAACTTTAAAAGTATCTTAAAACTTTGTATCATAAAACGTTTTAAATATAAACATAATGAAGAATAGTGCCTTAAGTTGAGAAGGCCGGTCAAGTCATAATTTGTCAGGTAAAATTTTAGGCCCCAGTCTGTCACTGTACACCTCACAGTAGTAAATTGCAACTTTTGGGAGTAATATTTGCATATGAAAGTATGGTAAAGTTAACAAACAATAAAAAGAATGCCACCACAATGATAACATACATAATAGCTGCATACCCGTGGCACTGGATCTGATCAAATCTCAGTGGAACAGCTTTAGTTCAACTTTATTGCAATTTGGCATTACTCGCGATGAAGTGTCAAAATACGAGTGCGAGCAGTAAGACGAGAACTTGTCGAAGATTTAAAGATGAAGTACTCTCTTTTACATCTTCATCTAAAGATGATGTACTCTTCAGTCGAAAAAGACTCTTACTTCATCAAGAGTTTTTTCTTTCATCGAAAAACTCCCGGAGGCCCTTAAAGAACATACCTTGAATACCAGTAATTTCAGTATTTTTCTATTGAAAAATATTGTATGGTTTTGTTGCAGATGGCCGTAAAAAAAAAACTGTGTTTATATTTTTGCGTTTCGTGACACACTAAATTGTAACGAATTGGATCATTTGCAACAAAAAATGTCAATGGATTGATTTAACTAACAATATAAACTAGTGTTTGATCAATAGATTTAAAAAAATATGCATTTTTTGACACATTGGTGGTTCGATTTTCATTAAAAAAAAGGTTGTTTTTGGAAGTTTGTGGCGGCCGTGGCGTAGTGGGTAGAGTGTGTGACTCTTACGCCAGAGAACCCAGGTTCGAATCCTCCATCCGACACAGAAAGTTTTTTCAATTGAATTAATTTTTCTGTCGGCCGTCACCTCTTTGCAGACAATGGCAAGCCTCAGAGAGTAAAAACTGCCATGAAAAGCTTCTTGAGAACATAAGCCGTTCGGAGTCGGCGTAAAACATGTACATAGGTCCAGTTCTCGATCACTTGTGTGCAAACATTTCACATCACACACAACACAATTGATCATAAGAAGCTCGGCCAAAGTCCTTTCAAGGGCTGAAATGGCCATCTTCGTTTTTTTTTTTTTAGTTTTTAGAAATTTTAAGAGTCTACTTGCAAATAGTTTATTTTCAAAAATATGAAGAAAAAAAACGATGAAAATTGAAGGTTGCAAGTGGGAGTAATTTCTTAAGCAACAAAAATCATTTTCGTTGCAAAAAATTATTATTCACTTAGTATTGATGCTACAGTAAATTTTTTGTTAAAAGAAAAAAAAAGATTTACTCTTAAACCTCAATACTAAAATAAAAAAACTGGCAGCGTAATGCAACAAAAATGCAACAAAATTGCAATGGTGTTGCATGGAATTAATGTTGTTCGGTGACAACAGGCGGTACGGTAAGTTTTAAGTTTTAATTTTAAAATAAAAAAAAAACCTAGAACAAAAACAAAACAAACATAAACAAAACAAAAAGAAAAGGTTCGGGGCGAGAACTGGCATACAAAATGGCACCAAATTGGCTTATTATTTATTATGAATTTTCAAATGTTGACTCCGGCTTTGAAATTTGACTATATGAGTTTTGAAAAAATTTTTACGCTCATGTTAACGATAAAAAGGATTTAAAAATTCTACGACAAATTTGGAACAAAAACAATAAAAAACCTTAATCAAAATTATATTTAAAAAACATAAATATTTTAAGCATTTTTTATGTGATATGGCAGGGCTGTAGCTGGCAAAATAATGCTCGCAGAACTAACAATTTTTTTTTTTAAATTACAAAACACTAAAATAATAGTAAAAAATAAAACTTAATACGGGAGATTTTGACTAAATATTTTTCAAAAATCATTTATGTAATCATTCAACAAAAATGGTATCTATTTAATTCATCGTAAAGTCTTAAAAAAATTTTGCCTGCATTCAGAAAAACCTATTCATTAATAATTTTTCTATTTGAAGCAAAACATATTGTCAAAATAATTAAAAAAAGATTTTATTCATAGTTTTAAATTATCCTATTTCACCTATTGAAATAACTTCAGAAAAAAATTGGTTAAATACCACACTGTTTTCTAATTTTGTAGTTCTGCTAGCAATATTTCACTAGCTACGGCCTTGTAAATGTAAAACTAATTTAAATTTTCAAATATAGGTTACTACACCGAGAAAAAAAGCAATAGGTAAATCACCTAAGTTGGCTTAAGTGAAGAGAATTGCATGGGAACTATAAACTTATGCATATTCACCTAAGCAATTTATTGTTTAATGCATTGCTTTGAAAGCACATACCTCGATACCTTGCCAAACAAAAAATATTTGATTCACCTAAGCCCAAAATCCAAAAATACAAAATTAAAAAACAACTAGCATGGATGGCTTAAGCATAGTTTTGAGCTATTTTCTGCAAAAAAAAAACACATCTGCGTCATTAGACACGCATATAGATTTGATAATTTAATGTTTTTTTTTTAATAAAACCACTTTTAAATTCAAAAATAACTTAATATACATTAAAAGACACACGTCAATATTCACACCAGTAAATTTTATTACATTTCATCAACAAAAAATTCGAACTCGAATTCGAATTCGAACCTGGAACTTTTGGTACCAGTTCATCGCTCTACCCACTGATCCAAGCAGCCTTGCTACTACTTGCTGACATAACTGCAGCTATGTTAACAGATGCTGTATTACCAGATGCAGTATGTCGCAGTATTCTGTTGATAGCCATGCAACAAAAATCTTCTAATATATTATTGTGTATGCTGCAGCATAGCTTCAGTTGTAACTAATATTGAATAAATCACTCCGCGTAACGAAGGAGTTTGGCTCAATGCGTACTGTAGTGACTTCATAAACAGTGGTATCGGTTGTTTGTGGGTTCGAATCTTAATGGCATGCGAAGGTAGAATTTTCTGTATTTGATATTTAATATAATACACGTCAAGCAGCAAGCAAAGCCGAGAAGTCATTAACTTCTAAGAAAAAAACAGTGTTGATAAAAGAAAAATTTGTATTGTCACCGATTTCAGTCAAGCAAATTACAGAACGAGAGGCGGTGGCAGCTTCAAAAAAAAAAAAAAAGATAAAATAAAAAACTAAAACCCGAAAACAATTTTTGAAATTAAATTTTTTTTTTAAAGTAGTGTATAAAAAATTTCCAAATACTGGGTTAATTTATCACCTAAATATAAATTGGCAAGTCAACATGTAAAACTTAGGCGTTTTGATAAATACTTGGGTGACTGAAAACTGCCAAAGCCATCTTATAATATATGCTAGGTTTTTTTTTTCAATTTAACACAAGCTTTTTTCTCAGTGTATAACAAGCAATTCCAAAACTTCAAAGTTTTCAAATTAAGTTAAAATTTACAAAATCGATAAATTTTATGAAGCTCTAGTTAACCCCAAACATTCTTTTATTTGGAGCCATATGGTACACATTTTATATGTTTCTACACTTTTAATCTTTAAGCTGTAACTAAAGCCTACTTATAAATGTTATAATTTTTGGTAAAAAAATACCTATTTTTACAAATTTAGTGCCTGTAAGGTTTGCATTTTAAAACCGCTAAAAATAGAATTTTAAAATATTGAGAACAATTTATAGAAACAATATTTTTATGCATACAAAAACAAAGATTTTCTCTTAGGGACCCACCCCCCTCCCCCTTTAAAAATCAGAGCAATTTTTGATTTTATGTCAGGGGCTGAAATTGCCATTTCGTTTCTTTATTTTTGTAACAGCAGAGTATGAAAGCTTGATGAGACTGAATCATAAGATAACTCCAAAATGAAATGATAACTCCAAAATTTTTTAATGAATTTAGTGAGATTTAGAGAATGTTTAATATTATCCATTTTATATAACAACATTTATAAGTACTGAACCTTATAAAACGCGTACAATTTTGTTACAAGATATAAAAGTTTGGGGTTAATTTTAGCTTTTGTAGACCTTTCCATGCTGACGACCAAAGCTCAACGAAATTTTATTGATTTATTTAAGGTATTTTTTAAGTATTACAATTTGTAAGCAGTAAATAACTTTTAAAAAGTATTTTTTTTTCTAGCTCAATACTCTATTTAAAGGATTACAGTTTTTTATTTTACAAATATTACTGACATGGCAGAGTATCAAGAACTTTTTTGCCTCTTACTTTTGGGTCGATTTGGTAGCATGTCGATACAAAAAAATTTTTTTAAAAATCGTTTTTCGATTCAAAACAAAGCCGTAGCTAACAATGATATAGATACAGACAATCGGCTTTAGAGGGCGATATTTTAAAACTTTGATTACGAGCAAAACAAATAAACTTTTTCAAAATACTTCTTCAATAAAACTCGAGTTATGCTATCAGCCAGTTGCTATCAGTTAAGAAAAACTCGTTTAAAGATTTAGCGTTGTTCAGAGTTGCGTTGTAAACATAGCTATAATTGGAATTATATTATTTAAGTAGTTTAAATCAAAAAAAAAAAATCAAAAAATTTATAAAAAATTTGTTCTTTGTGACAAACTGCAGAGTCTTAAATAAAATGCGATGCGAACTCTGAACTTTTAATAAAAAAGTTAACATTTAAAATAAGATCTGTTCAAATAAATTGCGTAAAAGGCCCTAATACTGAATTTCTCACCTTCAACCGTTTATCAACTCTATGACACCCAAATAACTAAACACATCATTTTGGCAGTACAAGGGTTAAATACCTAAAACTTAACCGTATAATGTCGGCATCAAATAAAGACCACATAAAATTCACATTGTCTTCAGTATCTGGCAGAAGCTTTTATGTATAACCTTTATTTATCTATTTCGGTTTCTATTCTAATGCCATGATATTTTCTACTACAACTCTGCTACTATTTTACATACCCTACTAACCAGTGTTGCTATCGGTCAGCTAGAAAATGTAAAATATGCACAACCCCCGAAAAACCCGAGATCACTTGACTATAAACGAGATTAAAAATTCAATTACAGCGTTGGAACTGAACTGCTCTGGACTTTAGATGTTGCCAAAATAAAGCAGAAAAAAATTTAAAAAAAAAAAGTAAAAAAACAAAAAATAAATTAAAAACAAAACAGAACAAAACACCGCAGCTACCAAGGATAAAGTTGCAAAACTTTGTATTTTAGCAGACAAATGGAAAAATGGAAATATAGTGCAGGTAGGGGACAAAGAATGTAAAAGAAAAAAAAAATTACAGTACATTTTCCGCTACAGCTTCCGAGTGACAACAATTTATGTAGGAGCAATGGCTGGAAATTACAATCTGCAACCTGAGCAACCAACACACGGCAACCTCTACCAGGTGAGGGTGGCAAAGATTGTAATTGGAGTCACCATTTTGGTAACAGCTGTATTGAGAAATGCTTTGTTGTTGATTTTTTTTTTATATTAATTCTAGGTGAAGCTAATTAAGATATGGCTAAAAACATGTCGGTTGATGCCGGTGAAATATAATACGAATTAAGTTATCTGAAAAATAATGATTTTAATGTAGTGATTTTTGGATCAAGAATCAATAAATCATTTTAGAGAATCATCTTAAAACAATTTTTAACTTATTAAATGCCGGTGTTGCTGTAAAGAAAACCACCGCGAAAAGAGGACGGAAGAAAGGAGCCTCTTCAGACGCAAGAAAAGAAAGCAGAAAAAGCGTGAGCGTAAGAAACTAGAGGTATACCAGGGCAAGAAGAATGCACGAAAAATCTATCAATAGGTTAAACGTCTAACCCAAGGTTTCAAGACCGGAGCATCCACTTGCAGAGACGAAAATGGAGATCTGAATGCGGATACACAGTGTGTGCTGAGGTTGTGGAAACAGCACTACTCCAATTTACTTACAGGCGACGATTCCATCAATGCCGCCCATGGAGAGCGCAGTTCAGTGCCACCAATCAACGATGACGGATGACTCTTCATGACTAGCCATGAAGAGGTTCGAGTTGCTATCCAACGACTCAAAAACAATAAAGCAGCGGGTGCTGACGGCCTGTCAGCTGAATTGTTTAAAACCGGCTGCGATGAATTGATAAGGCGCATGCATCAGCTCATCAGCAAAATATGGCTAGTAGTGGAAAGCATGACCGACGATTGGAATCTCAGCGTACTTTGCCCTATACATAAGAAAGGAGACCCAACAATATGCGCCAACTATCGAGGTATCAGTCTTATTTCCATCGCATATAACTAAGCTTCTCTCAAGCGAACTGTGTGAAAGATTAAAGCCGATTACAAAAACACTGATTGGATCATATCAGTGTGGCTTTCGACCTGAAAAGTCCACCATAGACCAGATTTTCAAGCTACGAGAAATCCTGGAGAAAACCCACGAAATCAAATTGACACACACCATCTCTTTGTCGATTTTAAAGCTGCGTTCGATAGCCCGAGAAGGGATTGCCTATACCCCTTTGAGACCTGACGCCAAACTACAAATAATTCTTTTACGATTTTTGGAATATATTTTCTTTGCATAATATGAAAACATATTCAATATCTAGGTTTTTCTATTTTCATACCTTTCATGTATTTTTAGGGCTCGGATACTTGATGCATCTCGGTCGAAACAAGGAAATTCCCTTAAAATAAATTTTTCAAATTATTTTTATTATTGACCTCAGTCTTTTTGATTTATAAAAATTAAGTATTTTTTAAGTTTAAATTTGTCCACTTCACTAATTTTTCGCTATTAGTACTTTAGTAATTGAAGCACAACTTACTTTTACGGCTCATTTTGACAAAATTCAAATATGAAACAAGAATTCCGCGAATATTTAAGTAACTGTAAAACGAATAACGGAACAATGTGAGAAGCGAACATACGCAACAATCAGCACAATCGATACATGTCAATCTTTATAACATTCGTCAAAAAGAAGTGAGGATATTGAGACTGAAACTTACCCGCACAATCGATGCATCACGGTCTGAAAGGGATACGCAACAATGTCTGAGTTCGGTATACCTGCAAAGTTGATTAGAGTTGAGCAACACACGCAGCCCCGTCAAGGTAAGCAATGACCTCTCCGAAACCTTCTATACCGAAAGAGGTTTCAGGCAAGGCGATCCACTGTCTTGCGATCTCTTCAACATCATCATTGAGGGGATCGTACGAAAGGCCGGTGTGCATCGTAATGGCACCATTTTCTATAAAAGTGTCCAGTTCCTTGCGTACGCTGATGATATTGATATTCGCGGCAGAACCAAGAGAGATGTTACCGCTGCTTTCACCGCTATCGAAAAGGAATCAGCCAAAGTGGGTTTTGACGATAAATGAGGGTAAAACAAAGTATATGCTGTCTACAAACAAGGGAGCGCGTCGTTTAGACTACCACGTTTTATCCGGCAGCTATAACTTTGAAGTAGTCAAGGATTTCGTATAGCTTGGCACCGCCATAAATAACAACAACGAAGTCAGCCTGGAGATAAAGCGAGGAACAACAATTGATAATTGGTGCTACTACGGGCTCAGTAAGCAACTAAGTTCCAGAGCACTCTCTCGAGATCGACAAAACTAACACTCTACAAGACGCTCGTCGTACCTGTGCTTCTTTATGGCGCTGAGACATGGGTAGTTTCGCAAACTGACGCAGCTGAAAGAAAAGTTCTTCGCAAAATCTTCGACCCAGTTCGAGGCGGCGATGACTATCGCATCCGAATGAACCACGAGCTGTGTGAGCTCTACGAAGACATTTACGTTGTTCGGCGTATAACTGTGCAGCGAATACGCTGGCTGGGTCATGTCTATCGTATGGACAACGATGCTCCAGCGAAAGAGGTGCTCGAGGAGAGGGTCGCTGATCAACGACGACGAGGGAGACCATGCCTCCGATGGATGGACCAGGCCGAGGAAGCCCTAACTGCACTCGGTGTATCCGATTGGAGAAGGCGCGCGCAAAGCAGAGGCGCCTGGCAAAAGCTGATGAGGTCGGCTGAAACCCGAACACGGGTTGTTATGGCCACCTAAGTAAGTAAGTAAGTAATTCGAACGTCGATTCATAAGCTCATAATGTCTTAAAGGCGTTTTTATCAAAACTATTTTCTCAAAGACCGTATTCACTGTCATTAAAAAAGTACTCGACCGATTATTTTCAAACTTGGCACACATTTTCTACATATAAAATACCTTCCTCTATTGGTTTTTTATATTTTTTTTTTTTTTTTTTATATTAAGCAGGTTTCCCACCCACAAATTGGCGAAATTTTTCGTGGAAAATAGCAGTTTACTCATCAGATGGCCACCAAAAATTTATGAATAAAAAAAAAAAAATAATCAGAGTACGTTGGGGGGAGGATATGATGGTACTTTGACTAAATTTGAATGGTTTTTGATTTCATATAATTTCCGACCGAGACATTGTGAACACGTCAAATTGTTATTTTTCTAAGACGTTATGGGGAAAGCATGAAAAAATTACAGAATATTGCTTAAAGTATACCTAATAATGTACAAAAGGTTTGAATAAATTTGCCCAATCCATACTCTTAAAAAAATTCACAAAAAAAGTGTTTTTTTTTCGCTGAAACTTTTACCTCCACCCCTTTATATTAATTTCTTATATTTTGTGTTAAAGAAGGTAAATTGTATCAAGGAAGGTAATAAAAAGGTTATAAAAAACCGTTAGCTCATTTTCAATATAAGATCTTTAAACCAAGTTTGTTTAAGTTTTTGTTTGTTGCCTAAACAATAACAACTTTTCGTAAAGTAAGAAAAACACGTTTGGACACTTACACTTTTGGACCATTTTTCAAAATTAGATTTCTCAAAGAATCGCAAAAAATTCGGTGGATTTTCTTACAGCTTCTGAAAAACAAAGAAGCAGACTTACGGAAACTTTTTATGGTGATCTCAATCTGCAATTTTGCGAAATATAAAGTAGAACAAAATTTTCGACTTAACCCAAATTTTAACAATTTTTAAAAAATTGTCAAAAATTAAATTCTTATATTTTCTTCGAAATAACAAAACCCGAATTTTTCACAATACTTATGACTTAAGCAAAAATTTACCATAAAAAAAAATATAAAAATTGTCGACTTTGAACAGGTGCAGTATCAACAAAAATGATTTAATTGACCTGAAAGTTTAAGTTCTTCATATTTGGAATATTTTCTTTCCAATGATACCCATTTTGTATGATTTTATGACAAGAAAATTTTTGATTTTTGTCCACTGGACAAACTACTGTGAGCCGCCGAAAAAAATCGTTGCCGTTTCGTCGCCGGTTTGTGTACAAGTATACATAAGAACACAGGGTAGTTTTTTTTTAGTTTCGTGTCGTTTTGTGGCGGCCGTGGGGTAGTGGGTAGAGTGTGTGACTCTTACGCCAGAGAACCCAGGTTCGAGTCCTCAGAACACAGAACACAGACACAGAAAATTTTTTCAATTGAAATAAGGGGTGGAGAAAATTTTGTTTCAATTGAAATACTTTTTCTGTTCAGCCGTCACCTCTCTGCAGACAATGGCAAACCTCAGAGACTAAAAACTGCCATGAAAAGCTTCTTGAGAACATAAGCCATTCGGAGTCGGCATAAAATATAGGTCCAGTTCTCAATCATTTGTGTGCAAATATTTCACATCACACACAACACAATTGATCATAAGAAGCTCGGTCAAAGTCCTTTCAAGGGCTGCGATGGCCATTTTGTTTTTTTTTTCGTTTTTCGTCGTTTCGTGCCATAAGTGGGCAGATACTTTAATTCGGGTGTTTGTGTCGATAATGATTATTACGGTAAGTAGGATGAGAATCAGCAAGACGAAAGCAATTATAAGTGTTAATGAACCGAAGATACCCGACCTTTACCCGATCCGACTCATTTTAGGATACTCATATTTAATTGAGCCGCCGCATTTTAGCTTCGTAGAAGTGAGTTTGAGTCGAAATGTGTGAGGTAAGGGTTGAGTAGGTTTTAGTACTTATTTTTTTCGGATATACTCAGAGTTGCAAAAAAGTTATCCGTTGCAGATCACTGTTCCACACGTTCGGGAAGCGTGAAACCTTATCGAATATTTTGGCAGCTGCATGTCATTGGTTACTTTAAGAGCTGCTGAAACTGCTACATAAGATCGCGGTGTGTATTTAACTTCGAACCTATCGAAGATTAATTCCTTACTATTTTTCTTTATGTTATTTAAAAATTGTCTAATTGGCATAATATTTAAAAAAAACTAGTAAGGAATGGAGCTTCGGCAGGGTAACAAAGATAAAATACCCCCCTGCGGACGTACTGAAGTATATCCGAAGTCTTTAGACGTCTATAAAATTTTAATATATATCTGCAAAAATATTTGTGTTATTCGCTTAATTTAATTTTAACCATAGCTGCCACATAGAGTTATTTGTAAACAAAGTAAAATACCAACTTTTCTAGTACAAAGACTCCACATTTTACCGTAGCATATATGTATGGGTTGGATAAACGATGTGGGTGAAGCTTGGGTACATAAAGACACGCTGCCATTTAGTTTTATATACTTAGGTTATGTCGAGCTGATTAAAAAATCGTATGGGAGGAGGGGTCTATTTTCACATTCTTAGGAGCTACAGGGTTAATTAAAATTTCACGACTTTGATTCACGTTATTGTTTCTAGCACATAAACTAAGTTACGGAAAGATTTTTCTGATAACTCATTCCAAAGGCAATAAAATCACCATTTCAAAGGTATATCAACAAACAGTACCAACATAACCGTTACCAAGCTGTGCTCGTTCAAAGATGAAATCATTCGGTTGAAACTACCCAATTTCAATTTTGATTGCAAATTTCCCAGAATTTCGCGGAATAAATGAAATTTTTTTTATCAATTTTGTAACATATTTAATTTTCTTTTCAATGACACCAAAAACATAAATTTATCTTAAAAAATAAAAAAAGTTGGCTGTACTAAAAAAGTTATACCTATTAAATGTAATGGTAAATAATGACATTACAAGAACTTATGCAGTAAATAATATCGTTGTTTTCTAATAAGTATAATGTTTTTAGTGCAGCCAACTTTTTTGCTTTTTAAGATACATTTA
Source organism: Coremacera marginata (assembly GCA_914767935.1). NCBI lineage: Eukaryota > Metazoa > Arthropoda > Insecta > Diptera > Sciomyzidae > Coremacera > Coremacera marginata. The sequence goes on along the minus strand of OU612043.1, from coordinate 16,696,116 downwards.
TGCTATTGGTATCATTGAAAAGCAAATTGAATAAATTACAAAGTTAATTATAAAAAAAATTCATTTATTACGCGAAATTCTGAGAAATTTGTATTCAAAGCTAAAATTTGGTAGTTTCAACCGATTGATTTCATATTTGAACGGGCACAGCTTGGTAACGGTTAAGTCGGCGCTATTTGTTGATTTACCGTTGAAAAGGTGATTTTATTGCCTTTGCAATGAGTTATCAGGTAACGTTTTCCGTTACTTAGTTTTTGTGCTAGGAACAATAACGTGAATCAAAGTCGTGAAATATTAATTAACCCTGTAGCTCCTAGGAATGGGAAAATAGACCCCCCTCTCGAAAGCTATTATTCTCAGCTCGATATAGCCTTTCATCTCCGTAAATAATTGCACTCAATTGCGGGACACCCTGTATTTACGAAAGCTTTTCAATTTTGATGACGTCACTTTGTTTTAAAGGTAGGCTTGGTTTTCATCCGATTTTTCCAAATATCCAAGAGTGGCTTGCGTTAAATATTAACGTTTGTATGCAAAATTTCAAGACATTTCTGTAATTTTTGCAGATTTTTAAGCGATTTAACGTTTTCAATAGCGCCACTTTACATGGGAGGTAGGCGTGGTTTTCATCCGATTTGGCCAAATATCACAGTGATAGTCTAAATTATATATAAAAGCCTATGTGCAAAATTCCAAGACATTTCTTCAATTTGTGCAGATATTTAAGGGATTTTACGGTTAGTATAAAGCTACTTTGTTTGGGAGGTAGGCGTGGTTTTCATCCGATTTTTCCAAATTTTATTATTGTCTGAATTTACATTGCAGATCAAACTCTTATATGCTAAATTTCAAGGTATTTCAATAATGTTAGTGGATTTTAAAGAAATGTTACCGTTAAAATAAAGTCACATTGTATGGGAGGTAGGCGTCGTTTTCGTCCGATTTTTCCAAATTTCTTTGCTATGATTTATATTGAAGATCAAACCTTATATGCAAAATCTCAAGACATTTCATTAACTTTTGTGAATTTTAAAGAGATTTTACTTAAAATAATGTCACTTTGTATAGGAGGTAGGCGTGGTTTTGATCCGATTTTGCCAAATATCATAGAGATGGTTCATATTATATATCAAAGCTAATGTGCAAAATTTCAAGACATTACTTTAATTTTTGTGGATTTTTAAGAGATTTTACGTTTAAAATAAAGCCACTTTGTTTGGGAAGTGGGCGTGGTTTTCACCCAACTTTGCCAAATATCATAGAGATGGCTTATATTAAATATCAAAGTTTATGTGCAAATTTTTAAGATATTTCTTTAATTTTTGTGGATTTTTAACAGATTTTACATTTAAAATAAAGACACTTTGCTTGGGAGGTAGGCGTGGTTTTCATCCAATTTTTCCAAATTTCACAGCCAGGATTGAGATTGAAGATCAAAGCTTAATTTCACGCTGAATACCTTCAATTTTTGTGGATTTTAAAAACATTTTACGGTTCAAATAAAGTCACTTTGTATGGGAGGTAGGCGTGGTTTTCGTCCGATTTTGCCCATTTTCGAACTTGATCTTCCTTTTTACTTTAAAATTACGGCAGTAATCGTGTCAACAGGCGGACAGACAGACGGGCACACGGAAATCGACTCAGGAGGTGATGCTGATCAAAAATGTATATATTTTTCTATACCTGCCACGCCTCCTTCTTGGCGTTACAAACGGAATGACAAAGTTAATTTACTTACGCAGTACGCGTTGGGGTATAAAAATTTCATAGTTTTATTGTGCAGACGTCTATACAAGCAATTAATATAAAAACGCTTGAAATATATCAACAAATAACTGATATTTTTCAAGAGTTATTGTATTATAGAAAAACCGAGAAAAAAATATTTCACTCTGAGTTTTTTTATCTACCAAAAGCATTATTAAAATGTTGGCAATAAATTGCTTATCTAAAGTCGATATGAAAAAAAAAAAGTAAATTTATTATATAGCAGCATATTACTACATGTCCTTCTCGCGTCGCGGTTGTATTTCAAATATAAAAAAAAAAATGATTTTATTGAACATTAGCTTGCTCAGCAATTCTATTTTCTTTTACCATATTTTTATGAGAAACAATAACATATGTATAAATAGCAGAATGCAGTAGCATTTACTGAAAACTATGGCAGAAATCAGCATTTCAAATTTTTATTTGAGCTGTGTTGTTCTTCAATAAGTTGTTCGTACAGCTTATTACAATATCTTCATATGTATATATTTTATTTAATTAAAGCAGTTTTTTAAATACTCGCTCTGATAAGCATTTACTATAAATTCATAACTTTTGTTAATGTCAAATTTAATTTTCTTTAAAGCCCATTAAAACTTTGCTAATAATGCTAATTATATGTTAAATACGCACAAACAGACATAGACACACACATACTATGTTTGTTGAAGTCGTTGACTTTCAATGCATGCACATGTTTTTTCGCCAAAAGCATCCGGTACTGTTCTCTTCAAGATCACACCCACCTAAAACAAAATAAAAAAAAGAAACTGCCCCAACCAGGGGCTATTTCTATGCCGCCTATTGTATTAATTGTTTCAAGACCCTTTTTTGGGTCTCTTTAACTCACGCACTAATAAATTTAATTTCCTTCCTGCCAAACTGCCTTTCAACAAATTTATATATATGAAGAAATAAATTTAAATTAGTTTTAACGCATTAGCCATAAAAAGGGGACTTTGTTCGACCCTTAAAAAGGCACTTACTGCAGTAGCAGCAGCTACAGCAACAACTACAATAACCATAATAACAGCAAAAACTATAATAACACGAAGGAAGTCCTTGTTGGCTGACATCCTTGCTTATAGGCTATAAAAGTCAAGTTGAAACACAAGCGAACATAAACGATTTTAATGAATTTTCCCCAAACGCCACAAACATACACAAAGACAGCTAGCTACGCTTACAAGCACACGTCACACACAAAGGCATTGTTATGGAGTTATTTGAAAATTTCGCGCGCATCCTGCGCTATTTTATATTTTAACATATTCAACAAAACTTATGTAAATAACTCAGGAAAGAGTAGCGGAAGGAAGTCATGGACAATATCAATAAGGAGTAGAACAGAAGCAGAAGAATGGTTTTTGAGGCAGACTTAGAAGCATAAGAAACAGGAGTAGCAGTAAAGGATGCTACTTATATTAATGTTGGTGAAGCAACCCTGTAGGAAAATCAACTAATTTAAAAGTAGTTGAAAAAGTAGTTTTTTGTCAACAACAACAAGTTGAAACTCTGACTTTTTTTCCATAGAACGAACTAACATATTTTGTATGGTGATGTCCGCTAAATAAGTCAATTGACTTTCATCCGCATATTTTCAACTACTTGTTAAACTAGTTATATTTAAACTATTTTTTTAATTACTTTTAAAATAACCAATTGAAAAGTATTTAATATTCCACTTACTGAAGATGAATTTAAAACCATAAAAATTTTAAATTTCTATATATCAAAGAGGTCATTTATTTGACTGTTCTGAAAAATACATAAATCATGGAGTGATGAGGTGTTTGCTGAATGGTTAAGCAATGCATCAATTTCCGTACAGAGTCGAAATTGTGCAATGTTTGCTAAACACTACCAGTTTGTAATTTGAATATCTAAAATAATAAAGAATTTTTAATCGTTTCACATGGTTTTGAGGCTTTTCACAGGCGATTCACAGGGTTTTGATCAGTTTTAAAGTGTGTTTTCCACGTCTGTCTTGCAGTTCAATGTCGTAAATAAAAAAAATATGTCTGTTTGAAACAAAATGTTATTGAAACCTAAAGTTAATAATATTTGATGAAATGACATGGTTAAATATATATAAACTTGTAATCTAATAAAAATTTGCAAATAAAACATGTCAACATCAGAGTAGTTGCCGCCTTAATATAATTCAAAGTTGTTTATCAATCACTTGTTTTTAATTAGTATTTCAATTACTTCATATATAATGCAATAAAAACTATTTAGAATTGAAGTGGATGTCGCCTTAATATAATTCAAAGTAGTTCATATACTGGTTTATTTAAAACTAGTTTTTTAATTAGTTGTTCTTAAAAACAAGTTAGTTTGTTCCCTGTAGGAAAATCAACTAATTTAAAAGTAGTTGATAAAGTAGTTTTTTGTCAACCACAACTATCTGAAATTCTGACTTTTTTTCATAGAACGAACTAACTTATTTTGTATGGTGATGTCCGCTAAATAAGTCAATTGACTGTCGTCTGCATATATTTTCAACTACTTGTTAAATTAGTTATATTTAAATTATTTTTTAATGACTTTAAAATAACCAATTGAAAACTATTACTGATGGCCTAAAGTTAATAATATTTGAAATAACATGAAATAACATGGTTAAATATATATGAGCTTGTAATCTAATAAAAATTTTCAATTAAAACATGCCAACATCAGAGTAGTTGCCGCCTTAATATAATTCAAAGTAGTTTATCAATCACTGGTTTTTTAGTAGTATTTCGATTACTTCATATATTGAAGTGGATGCCGCCTTAATATAATTTAAAGTAGTTCATATACTGGTTTATTTAAAACTAGTTTTTTAATTAGTTGTTCTTAAAAACAAGTTAGTTTGTTCCCTGTAGGAAAATCAACTAATTTAAAAGTAGTTGATAAAGTAGTTTTTTGTCAACCACAACTATCTGAAATTCTGACTTTTTTTCATAGAACGAACTAACTTATTTTGTATGGTGATGTCCGCTAAATAAGTCAATTGACTGTCGTCTGCATATATTTTCAACTACTTGTTAAATTAGTTATATTTAAATTATTTTTTAATGACTTTAAAATAACCAATTGAAAACTATTACTGATGGCCTAAAGTTAATAATATTTGAAATAACATGAAATAACATGGTTAAATATATATGAGCTTGTAATCTAATAAAAATTTTCAATTAAAACATGCCAACATCAGAGTAGTTGCCGCCTTAATATAATTCAAAGTAGTTTATCAATCACTGGTTTTTAAGTAGTATTTCGATTACTTCATATATTGAAGTGGATGCCGCCTTAATATAATTTAAAGTAGTTCATATACTGGTTTATTTTAAACTAGTTTTTTAATTCGTGGTTTTTAAAAACAAGTTAGTTTGTTCCTAAAGGGTACACTCATAGAAAAACGCATATTTCCGCATAAATTTCACTATTTATATTGTGTGCAGCACAGCGTTTACTGGTAATTTTTTCATATCGTATATTTTTGCATAGAAATATTGCAGAAACTTACTCACTCACACAAATACACGCACTCACATACACTCACACAGCTAGCTATACAATAACATTTTAGGCATTTTGCTAGGAATTTGTATGCATACCACTTAACATTCATTTGACGCTGTTTATGTGCGTGTGTGTATCCATGTTTTTCTTTATTTTTCTGCTTGCGTATCTCTGGCTCGGTGTATACATTTATTTGACTTTTGCACCTATTTTGACATTGAATACATGGGTTGCCAGTTTGCCGTTGTTAAGAAGCGTCAACAGCTAGTTGAAAGAAATACTATTTAACTTAAAATTCAATTCAATTTATTTTTGTTGTACTTGTTTTTGTGGTTGTAAGCAAATTATTTTGAATGTTCAAGTGTTGCCACTGCTGCTGTGTGTCTTGTCTGTTATTGCTAGAGTTTGTTACTCCGTAGGTATAATAGGTACGTTTTTCCAAGTGACAAGCTTGTGTGCTGCATTTTATTGCTATGAAATTATTGGAGCGAGCGAGTGAAGCTCCCATGGCGCAACTTATTTGCAAAATGTTATCGGAATCAGATCTCAACAGTGGCTTGGCCGATTTTAAAATTTTTTTCACTGAACAGTTCTTCGCTTTTAAAACTAAGTCGTAACGAAGCCCAAGTTTTAATAATTTTAAAAATTATGCTGACATTATATTCATAGATCTAAATACCAATAATATTTCCAACAATTGAACAAATTTTATGTGTGTTCTAGTTTGCCGAATTTGAAACTTTTTTTGGTTCTTGCAGAATATTAATAGGATAAGATTCAATTCAATTCAATTGTAGTCATCAATAATTGCAACTAATACAAATGTAAATAATAAATAACAGTAAATTGAGTTTTTCTTTGTTAAGATATTACAACAAATGATTACATATTTTCTTTTTTTTTTTTTTTAATGGATGCAACTAATTTTAATACAAAATAAAAGAAAATTAAGATGAAAAAAGGGGAAATCCTTTATATGTGATATAGTTTAAAGGAATTTCAAACATTAGTTGAAAATATTTAAAAATTATATGATTATTTTGTAGAATTTTCTTATCAAGGCATAAGATGAATATGCAGTTTTTATTGAAATAATTTGAATTTATTTTATTAATAAAGTCGATGATCATTTCGTATCCTGTTTCTTCGTGCAGAGTCAAAGTTGAGTATCTTCAATGTCTTCTGTTGATCATTTTCAAACATTTATTTTGAATGACCTGCACCTTTGTTAAATGACACTTGGCTGCTTTGTACCATATAGGGCAGGTGTAGGAGGAAATTGGTTTTATCAATGTCCCTATTAAAAAAAATGTTCCTAAAAGAAAAAGTCCCTATTACTGTAATTAAGCAATGAATGCCTATTTAGGAAAGGCCAAAGGGATCTGAAAGATGTAATTGCTTTTTGACATGCATAATCCATATGATTTCGTTACTTACTTACTTAGGTGGTCGAAACAACCCGTGTCCGGATTTCGACCGACCTCATCAGCTCTCGCCAGGCGCCTCTGCTTTGCGCGCGCCTTCTCCAATCGGATACACCAAGTGCGGTTAGGGCTTCCTCAGCCTGGTCCATCCATCGGAGGCACGGTCTCCCTCGTCGTCGTTGACCAGCGACCCTCGCCTCGAGCACCTTTTTCGCTGGAGCTTTGTCGTTCATACGATGGACATGACCCAGCCAGCGTAGGCGCTGCACAGTTATACGCCGAACTACGTCAATGTCATCGTAGAGCTCATACAGCTCGTGGTTCATTCGGATGCGATAGTCATCGCCGACTCGAACAGGACCGAAGATTTTGCGAAAAACTTTTCTCTCGAACACCACCAGAGCGGCTGCGTCACATTGCGAAACTACCCATGCCTCAGCGCCATAAAGCAGCACAGGTAGAACGAGCGTCTTGTAGAGTGTTAGTTTTGTCGATCGAGAGAGGGCTCTGGTAGTAGCACCTATTAGCAATTATTGTTTTTCGCTTTATCTCCAGGCTGATTTCGTTTTTGGTATTAATGGCGGTGCCAAGGTAAACGAACTCTTTGACTACTTCAAAGTTATAGCTGCCGGATGAAACGTGGGAGTCTAAACGCCGAGGTCCCTTGTTTGTAGGCAGCATATACTTTGTTTTGCCCTCATTTATCGTCAAACCCACTTTGGCTGATTCCTTTTCGATAGCGGCGAAAGCAGCGGTAACATCTCTCTTGGTTCTGCCGACAATATTAATATCATCAGCGTACGCAAGGAGCTGGACGCCTTTGTAGAAAATGGTGCCATTACGATGCACACCGGCCTTTCGTACGATCCCCTCCATGATGATGTTAAAGAGATCGCAAGACAGTGGATCGCGTTGTCTGAAACCTCTTCCGGTATTGAAGGTTTCGGAGAGGTCATTTCCTACCTTGACGGAGCTGCGTGTGTTGCTCAACGTCATTCTGCAAAGTCTAATCAACTTTGCAGGTATACCGAACTCAGACATTGTTGCGTATAGGCAATCCCTTCTCGGGCTATCGAACGCAGCTTTAAAATCGACAAAGAGATGGTGTGTGTCAAATTGATTTTAATGGATTTTCTCCAGGATTTGTCGTAGCGTGAAAATCTGGTCTATGGTGGACTTACTAGGTCGAAAGCCACACTGATAAGGTCCAATCAGTGTTTTTGTAATCGGCTTTAATCTTTCACACAGTACGCTTGAGAGAAGCTTAGTTATATGCGATGGAAATAAGACTGACACCTCGATAGTTGGCGCATATTGTTGGGTCTCCTTTCTTATGTATAGGGCACAGTACGCTGAGGTTCCAATCGTCGGGCATCTTGCTGATGAGCTGATGCATGCGCCTTATCAATTCATCGCCGCCGGTTTTAAACAATTCAGCTGACAGGCCGTCAGCACCCGCTGCTTTATTGTTTTTGAGTCGTTGGATAGCAACTCGAACCTTTTCATGGCTAGGTGGTGGTACTTCCACTCCGTCATTGTTGATTGGTAGCTCTGAACTGCGCTCTCCATGGGCGGCATTGGTGGAATCGTCGCCAGTAAGTAAATTGGAGAAGTGCCGTCTCCACAATCTCAGCACACACTGTGTATCCGTATTCAGATCTCCATTTTCGTCTCTGCAAGTGGATGCTCCGGGCTTGAAACCTAGGGTTAGACGCTTAACCTGTTGATAGAATTTTCGTGCATCCTTCTTGCCCTGGTATACGTCTAGTTCCTCACGCTCACGCTTTTCCTGCTCTCTTTTCTTGCGTCTGAAAATGCGCCTCTCTTCCTTCCTCTTTTCGCGGTAGTTTTCTCGCACGGCTCGCGTTGCAGCTGACTGCAGCGTTTTTCTATATGCGGCGTTTTTTACTGCAGTCGCAATGCGACACTCCTGATCATACCATTGGTTCCGAGGTTGCGGGCGCCGGAAACCAATGACTTCTTCAGCGGCAGCGCGCATGGAGTGGGATATATGCGCCCAAAGTCCGCCGGCGTCGTCGGGTCCAGAGGTTGGTTGGTTGAGCTTAACCGAGAGTTGAGCGGAGTGGGCTTCGGCAGTCCGTTGTAATTGCAGCTTAGCGACATCTAGCTTTCGTTGCATTCCTGTGCGTATGTTCTTCGCATTGCATAATCGCATGCGGATCTTGGCTGCAACAAGATAATGGTCGAAGTCAATGTTGACCCCCCGAAATGTACGCACATCTAGAACACTAGAGGTATGCCTTCCGTCGATTACAACATGATCAATTTGGTTTCGCGTTTTTTGATCCGGGGACAGCCAGGTGGCCTTGTGGATGTCGAGGTGCTTAAATCTGGTGCTACTAACTACCATGTTTCGCGCCGAGGCGAAGTCGATCAGTCTTAGACCGTTGTTCGTGGAGGTCTCATGAAGACTGAACTGACCGACAGTGAGGTCAAAGATGCCTTCCCTTCCGACTTTCGCATTAAAATCGCCGAGAACTATTTTCACGTCATGGACCGAAAGGTGGACGTCTACGTCCTCAAGACTAGCGTAGAAAGCGTCTTTGACGGCTTCGTCCTTTTCCTCCGTCGGGGCGTGCGCGCAAATAAGGCTGATGGAGAAAAATTTTGCCTTGATGCGGATCGTGGCCAATCTTTCGTTGACAGGTGTGAACCGGGAAACAAGGTGGCGTAGTTTCCGACTAACAACGAATCCACATCCAAATTCGCGCCTCTCCGCATGACAGCTGTAGTAGATATCACAGTGTGCTTGTTTAGAGCAGCCTTGCCCTTTCCATCGCATTTCCTGGATGGCGGTGATGTCAGCCTTTATTGTTTTGAGGGCTTCCGCCAGTTGGATAATGGCACCTTCCCCATAAAGGGTTTGGACATTCCAGGTGCATATCCGTAAATCATTGTCCGTTTTTCGTTTTCGGTGGTCGTCAACGTAATTGGGGTTCTTATCCGAGGCTGGTTTAGTTTTCATTGGGCATTAGTAATGTGGCGGGACCCAAACTCTGCGCACATTCCATGTTTTAGGTCTATGGAGTGACCCGCCGCTCAAATTAGCCGTCAAACTGTCGGATACCAGTTTGCCGTTGCCCAGGGAACACCACGTGGAGGTTTGAGTCGACTTGAGACGATTTCGACATGGATAATGCTGGCCTCGCCAGGTTGAGGCGGTCTGACACGTTGCCATGTAAGGGTTCGCCCCCTGTTCCCCATATGATTTCGTTAGTTTAGTTTTTTATCGAGGATGCCACCAAGATATTTAACCTCATTTTTAAAGTCTATATAGTTGCTGCCTAAATTAAGTTGTCTAGCTGAAAACCTTTTTGAAGACTTGTTCAATGGAGAAATTAGTTTAGCTTAGTTTATAAGCATTATATTGAATTAAGAATGATTTTTAGTTAGACTAAAATTTTGTGGACTCATATATGTTAATTTTTGGGTCAAATGAAAAAATGTTCCAACAAACTTTTATTTTCACTCATTGTTACACTACCAGATAATGCAATACGAAATGTTAAAAAATGAGAAAAGAATTGATTGATGAGAAATTCTTCAAGATCAATAAGGATATTATTTATTTCAAAATTGTTATTATATCAAAAATTATTAATTCATGAGTTTTGCTGGGCTAGCAATTGAGAGAGTAAATATTTTCGGAGACTAACGAGTTATATGGGACAATTTTCTGAATAGCATTCGGCAATCTAAACAGCTTTAAAAATTGTGAGTTCCCTGAATAGGTGAGTAACATATAACGTGAAAATGTTCAGACAAGCTAGCTGCTTATTCGTACTTTGCATATCGTTTTGAGAACTTTCTCATAAAGTGCTTTCGTTTGAAGAAGTTTCTCAGACCTTGAGATACATCTCAATGAACGAGATTTTACTAACGAGTAAACTTATATGCATGAGGCATTTTAGGCATATCCAGAAAATACTTGTTCATGACAGCAATCTAGACAATATATGAAAATTTAAGCTATTATTAAGGTATTCTTGATATATTTTGGAAAAAAGAACAAATGAAGTTAAATTATTTTTAAAGCGAAACATAGCGGCTGCTTCGAACTCTAATTCCGCTGTCAAATATCAATGTAAGACTCGTTTATTCATTATTATATTTTTGAAATATTACAGCCAGATTTATTTCCTTGGCTGTTAAACGAAGCGTACCCACTCAACCATAAGAGAAGGTTTTGAGTAAGGTGAGAGTTTTGCGAACGTTTTTGGTTAGAATTTTTTTTTTAATTTTTTCTTTTTTATTTTGTCGCTTAAAAGTGCTTGTTATAAAAGATTAAATTCGTGAAAGCTTTTCCCATAAAGAAAAATTGTGCATATTTTGCGAAATTCATTAAAAACTTATTTTGAGTAGAAAATGAATCATTTTGTATCATTTCAGTAGGTAAGACTTCCTTGTAAATGAACCATTTTTTGTTCATAAATGAGTTCGGAAATGAATCATTTATGTTTCTTTTTTGCATTCTGAAATGAGTTCAAAAAAGAATAATATTTTTTATCATATCAGTAGGAAACAATTTCTCATAAACGAACCATTTTTTGTTCATAAATGAGTTCACAAATGAATCATAAATATTACTTTTATATTCTAAAATCATGTAAATAAAAGAACTTAAAATGAAAATGTTAACCTTCGTACAAACGTCATATACACTTTTTTACCAGTGCGAGATGGATGTACACGTATGCATTTCAACATTTAATTAATTTTCAACATTTCAACATATCTATCAAAAATTAAAATCAAGCCCAAATAGAATGAAAACCACGAAAACATTCCATGCAAAAATGTAATCAAATAAATTCCCCAATTAATAGCTTAACTATTTTGATATTTCATATATAATTTGGAAGTTTGTCAAATTGGAAAACAATCACGCCTTTTCCCCTTTGAAACATCAATATCATGAACAACACAATGCGTGAATTCCAGCCCAGGTATATTAACCCTATTAACCCAATGATTAATATGATCTATAATTCAATCATTTCTTTAACAAAATATCGATATGTAATAACAAATAGTATTATGCAATAATAAAATTTATAATTCAAAAAGGTTCTTTTTTTTTAACTCATTATTGAACAAAAAAAGGTTTGTTTTTGAGAGGCAATTCAGTCCAAAGATTGATACAAAAAGGGTCCAATTTCGTTTCGGTTTTTTACAAAAGAACTTTTGTATGGTTCATTTTTGAACTCATTTCCGAAGAAAAACCAGTTTGTTTCTGAGAGGCATTTTCGTCTGGCGATTGGTTTAAAAAAGGTTAATTTCCGAGTGCCGAAAAATAACTTTTATGGTTCTTTTTTTAACTCATTTCCGAACAAAAAAAAAAGATTATTTATGGTTCAGTGTGTGCTTAGATTGTGGAGACAGCACTTCTCCAATTTACTTACTGGCGACGATTCCACCAATGCCGCCCATCGAGAGCGCAGTGCAGTGATCCAACTACTCAAAAACAATAAAGCAGCGGGTGCTGACGGCCTGTCAGCTGAATTGTTTAAAACCGGCGGCGATGAATTGATAAGGCGCATGCATCAGCTCATCAGCAAAATATAGCTAGCAGAAAGCATGCCCGACGATTGGAACCTCAGTGTACTGTGCCCTATACTTAAGAAAGGAGACCCTACAATCTGCACTAGTTATAGAGGTATCAGTCTTATTTCCATCGCATATAAGGTTCTCTCAAGCGTACTGTGTGAAAGATTAAAGCCGATTACAAAAACACTGATTGGACCTTATCAGTGTGCCTTTGACCTGGTAAGTCCACCATAGACCAGATTTTCACGCTACGACAAATCCTGGAGAAAACCCACGAAAATCAAATTGACACACACCATCTCTTTGTCGATTTTAAAGCTGCGTTCGATAGCCCGAGAAGGGATTGCCTATACGCAACAATGTCTGAGTTCGGTATACCTGCAAAGTTAATCAGACTTTGCAGAATGACGTTGAGCAACACACGCAGCTCCGTCAAGGTAGGAAATGACCTCTCCGAAACCTTCAATACCGAAAGAGGTTTCAGGCAAGGCGATCCACTGTCTTGCGATCTCTTCAACATCATCATGGAGGGGATCGTATGAAAGGCCGATGTGCATCGTATTGGCACCATTTTCTATAAAGGTGTCCAGCTCCTTGCGTACGCTGATGATATTGATATTGTCGGCAGAACCAAGAGAGATGTTACCGCTGCTTTCGCCGCTATCGAAAAGGAATCAGCCAAAGTGGGTTTGACGATAAATGAGGGTAAAACAAAGTATATGCTGTCTACAAACAAGGGAACGCGGCGTTTAAACTCCCACATTTCATCCGGCAGCTATAACTTTGAAGTAGTCAAGGAGTTCGTTTACCTTGGCACCGCCATTAACACTAACAACGAAATCAGCCTGGAGATAAAGCGAAGAACAATAATTGCTAATAGGTGCTACTACCAGAGCCCTCTCTCGATCGACCAAACTAACACTCTACAAGACGCTCGTTCTACCTGTGCTGATTTATGGCGCTGAGGCATGGGTAGTTTCGCAAACTGACGCAGCCGCTCTGGTGGTGTTCGAGAGAAAAGTTTTTCGCAAAATCTTCGGTCCTGTTCGAGTCGGCGATGACTATCGCATCCGAATGAACCACGAGCTGTATGAGCTCTACGATGACATTGACGTAGTTCGGCGTATAACTGTGCAGCGACTACGCTGGCTGGGTCATGTCCATCGTATGAACGACGAAGCTCCAGCGAAAAAGGTGCTCGAGGCGAGGGTCGCTGGTCAACGACGTCGAGGGAGACCATGCCTCCGATGGATGGACCAGGCTGAGGAAGCCCTAACCGCACTTGGTGTATCCGATTGGAGAAGGCGCGCGCAAAGCAGAGGCGCCTGGCGAGAGCTGATGAGGTCGGTCGAAATCCGGACACGGGTTGTCACGGCCATCTAAGTAAGTAGGTAAGTATTTATGGTTCTTTTTTTAACTCATTTGCGAACAAAATAAGGTTCGTTTTTGAGAGGCATTTTAGTCCGACGAATGATATAAAAAGGGTTCATTCATGAGTGCCGAAAATTATCGTTTCTACCCGAAAAGGTTCATAAATGAATTCAAAAACGGTAGTTTTGGTTCACTGGGTAGCTACTGTAAAACAACACACGCACATGCATACAGGAAAATACCATATATCGGAAGAGATTGGAGAAGGTTAGTTTGCTTTACATATGAAAGCTGTGGATAGGCAGGGACAGAGATAGAGACAGGGTTAGAGAGATGCAGTAACCGACCGCTTGGTAGAAAAGTGAAGTTTGGATACGCTTGAATTTTCAACGGCTTCGATGAACTTTTAATCAAAAAATTCCAACACAATTTTTTTTTGTTTTTTTTATACTATCATTTTACAGTGCTGATGTTGTTGTTGTGGTTGTTTTCATTGTTTCTGTTATTCTTTCCAGTGTAGATCTTTGTATATCATATTGCTGCGTGTTCAGTAGCCTGTTGATAGTAGTGCGCGAGTGTGTGTGTGTGTATGTGTGCCAAGCGAAACAAATATTTTAAGATTTATTTGAGGGGATAAGCGTGAGTGTGTGTGTGAGTGTGTGTGTGTGTATATAGAGAGTTTACCAAATCGAGTACATCCAGAAAAAATTTAGAAAAAATACGAAAAAAAAACATAAAATTTGATATATTACCAGGCAGAGAAAACTGCTGCAATCACGTTTATGAGTTGGTTGTGAAAGGGCTAAGTAAAAAAGGGGAAGAAGCACAAAGCCTTTTTTGCAGAAATTGAAGGAAAAGTTTAACAAGAAACTTTTTGATTTCCATTAATATTTCAAGGATTTTGAAAAAAAGAATTTCTCTTTGTTATATAAAGATAGGCAAATTACAAAAAATAATAAGCTTATAAATTATTTTTTAAATTAAAATCTAGCTCATACACACCAATTACTACCGTACCGTTAATACATACCACTCTTAAGTAGTTTCATACAAAATTCTATAAACACAAAGATTTAATTGAGAATGCTTATAAAAGCTACTCATGGCCAATTCAAATAACAAAAACAACAACAACATTCGCACTACAAATGGTTCTACATCATTAACATATCTGAAAACAACAAGAATGTTGATTGATTTGTCGAGCGGCCAGCCTTAGGCCAAATTCCGGAAACAGCGGTCGAGATACTCGTCGCTTTATGAGTGCCCATACACATACCCAAACACTCATATCAAAGGCTTGGTCAAAACATTGAGGCGTGCCATAGCCAATCGCATGAATTTCAAAAACAACAAAACCCAACACTTGATACTCACTCGAATAACTCTGCAGGCCAGATGACTGGCGATTATGATTTCCTACTCCTTAGAATATGCTATGTTATACACATCCAAACATCAAACGGAAATGAGTAGTATTTTTCTATCATGTTTTTTTTATTTTTCTGAAATGTTTTGATGTGTTTGATAAGTTACATACAAACTGATATATTTTCACTCAAAAAACCATTCAAATTACCAGCTAGAACAGGTAGCCAGACAGTCCTTTAGCCGAAAGGCAGGAAAAAAAAACTTGCGTGCGGCTTTTTAATAGCTAATTTTTAATATTGCTGGCAACTTTAGCCGTTCGCTCGATTGCATCGATTGCGACCCAAAGCAATCTTTATTTCTGGCTTTTTACTTGTTTTTCGATATGATTTATTTCTCAATCGTCCATTTCAATTACTCTTGCATACTCAGTCAAACGCAAAGACACAGCAATATGCATGCAAACTCACACACAAAATACGAAACACACACATATACTCGTGTTCATAAACAAACAGACATAAAACACTCAATTCTCAAGTGACACTGAAAACCGAAAAAGTATGACAGAGAAGCAAACATAATATGTGTGAGAGGGGAAGAAAAAAAAAACAATTTATGAGCTTCCTGTATGTTTCCGGTAAGGAATTCAGATTTCACTCTCGTACTGCTTTGGGGTATTTTATCGAAATGACATGCTTGACAGTTGCGACAGCTGAAACGCCTCGTATGGGCAATGTAAAGAAATGCAAGAAAATTTCCAATTTTGGATTTTTTAAAGGACACTATTTAAGCGCTCAAACTTGAAAGTAAAACTAGCATAAGTCAAGCTTAAGTTTGTTGCAGCTAATGATCTAAATAAGCTGACTGAATTGAGGAAGTTTACTGTAAGAGAGAATTTATTAGCGAGATATTCAGTTTTATCATACGATAAAACTAATGAGCGTGGGATATTCAATATTTTTGTATCTTCTATCTATATACAGGGTGTCTCGCAATTGAGTGCAACTATTTACGAAGCTGAAACGTTATGTCGAGCTGAGCAAAAAAACGTATGGGAGGGGGGCAGTCTATTTTCACATTCTTAGGAGCTATAGGGTTAATTAATATTTCACGACTTTGATTCACGTTATTGTTTCTGCAGAAAAACCAGCAGAAAAACCAGCAAACTTATTTTGATAGCTCATTTTAAAGGCAATAAAATCACCTTTCCAACGGTATATCAACAAACCCCATCAACTTAACCGTTATTGCGCTGTGATCGTGTAAATAAGAAATCAATCGGTTGAAATAACCAATTTTCAAATTTGAGTGCAAATTTCTCAGAATTTGGCGATATGAATGAATTTTTTTTTAAATCAATTTTGTAATTTATTCAATTTTCTTTTCAATGGCACCAAAAACATATTCATATCTTTAAAAATAAAAAAGTTGGCTTTATTAAAAAATTTAAATTATTAGAAAATAATAGTTTTTCTGCCAGAAACACTAACGTGAATCAAAGTCGTGAAGTATTAATTAACCCTGTAGCTCCTAAAAATGTAAAAATAGACCCCTCCCCCCTCTGCCATTCGATATTTTGCTCAGCTCGACATAACCTTTCAGCTCCGTAAATAGTTGTACTCAATTGCGGGACACCATGTATACTCAATATACGTAAGCGGTAGGCCCGTAGCCAGGATTAACCTTAGGGGGGGAGGGGGGCGGGGGTTGGTTTGATAAAAAATCTATAAGTAGATACCAGTAATAACTAAAAGAGAGATATGGAAATTTTTAAACAAATCCGTTTTCTTTATATAATATGCCTGTTTTTAAATGATCATAAGAGAGATGAGAAGAGTTTATATAATTTTTTTTTTTTTACAACTCAATCAATTTTAAGTACCTACTAAGTTTTTTGATTTTTGCCTATGGTTTGTTGAAAAATGGTCCAAATTAAGAATTTTTAATTTCTTTTAAAAAGTATTATTCCGAAAATTAGCACAAAATGTAAAAATGTCTGTGACAAAATTTTACTAATTAACCAATATAAGTGTGAACGGTAAAAATAGCTTAGAATTCTTGCAGTATATTAAAATCAAAATTGATATCAGCCATGACAAACATTTTTTAATAAGTTCACCTGGTGAAGCTGTATTCATAACTTTTATGGACATTTCACATAAACAGGAGAAAAAAAAAATTTTAGTTTTTAGATTTGGTTTCTTTTAGTCTATCTTAAGCTTTCATTGATCCCCAGCTTGTGTACAACTATTTGAACCTGTGTAAACCCAAGATCGAGTTATCGTTAAGGGCTTAAATATTACTGTTTTATTCGGCAATTTAAATAATATTCAAAAGAAAATATTTAAAGATTTTTAAAAATTGAACAGTTTAATTTTCTCATGATGCAATTCCTATAACAATTACTATATATGTATATTGTTCTTTAGTTAAATTTTTTGAGCAGAGGAACCGACTCCGACAAAAGTCGTATTTAAATATCAGACTATTTTTCCAAAACCGTAATTCGAAAACTGATTTTTGCACTGCACCAGTATCTTATACCCAATTTATTATATAAGATATCACCTGAAAATAAGTTCATGTTAATATTTAAATAATTACTCAGCTAAAGAAATTTTTATAAAAATATTGAAACAATAACTTTTCTTGGATATTTAAGAATTTAATCGGTCGTGGACTTATATTTAAATTATTTACAAATTAAAAAAACTAAAAACAAAATTTTTTGAACTTCCAAATTGTTTTTTTATTTTTTAGTATAATAAAAATAATTTTACAAATGCTGAAGCTTAAAAAATGTAAATGTTTATTTTTGGTAACATTTCATGGTAACATTTTCTTGAAAATTTGGTAACATGACTAAAAAAACATCAATTCACTATAGAATTGGACTGTATAAAAAGTTTTAAAAACATTTTTTTTATTGAGAATTTTTTTTCAAATAAATGCATATTTAGCTTTAAGACGGTCTTCTCATTCAAAACCCGTTTTTTGGACCCATTTTAAAAAAATTCTTATTTGAAAACGCAAAGAATAATTGAAAACTTTTTTTATTTATTGTATTACAAAAGGTTCAAAGTAAATAAAAAAATTTTTTTTGCCTCGATAAGTGGGCTGTTCAAAAAGTAATGAGACTTCAAAGTTGGTGGTGAAAAAAAAGGTGTCGTCACGGCGGCCACGATTCCGGGTCTCCGGAGCGTCTGAAATGAAAGAAAAAAACGGGGTTATAATCAGTATAGATGTAATTCTCGGGTGAACTTCAAGCTTAATTTTGTGATTTTTTTTGACAAAATGGCGGCCATTCAAAAAAAAAATTTCAATTTCGGGATTTTTTTTTTGTTTAGTGTAAAAAAAAATAATAAAAAAATTTTTAAAATTATGGTCGAGGTTCACCCTAGAATGGTGACAATTTTGCGTCGATTCCACTTTGTTTCATGAAAATCAGTTCAGTTGAACTGGAGATATCATGGCCGCCGGTTCGAAAAACGTGGGTTCGAGATAAACGCGTTTAAAGTTTGAAGTAATTTTTTTGGGAAAAAAAAAAATAAATCAATAGTTTATTATAATAAACTATTAAAAAAATAATAATAGTTTTAAAGAGCTGACAATTTTTACTTACAAATATTAGTCGGCGATGCCAGCTCCATACAGGCCACCTTCCTCTTTTTCGTAGAAACTGCTTTCTGCTGCCCTCTCTGCTCTGCGAGCCGTTCTGCCAGCTTTTGATGATGCCGCAGCTCGAGTCTCTGATCGGTTCAATCTGTCTTCATTGCGAGATAGTGCGTATTCGTATGCGTTTTTGCCAATCGCAATACCCATCAAACCCATAATTTTAAGTATGGGTATAAAACCGTCGTTGAAGAGGCACGTTGCAATGAAATTGGCCACTTCGATGGTGCGTGCGCCTGAGTTGATGTGTTTGGGCGAAAGTGACCAAAGAACAGAATTGTAGGACTCATTGGAATTCTGAGTTTCAGATCCAAGTCATCTTTCAAGCAAATTATCTGCCGACAGCGCTTCAAAAGCTGGTTTTATTACCTCCATCACCTTCTTGTCGAGAGGTGCATACGTGTGGTGAAAGCTATCTAACGTACCTTCAGCAGCTGCTTTCTGCCATGCGCACCAGCTTGACGCACCGGTGGGGCAATTTTGGTGTTGCGGCTTATCATCGGTGGAGCACTTATGGAAAAAAGTGGCCCAAATTTCCTTTTTCATATCCTCCACGGAGTCAGGATGACGGCGGATCGCAAGGCCATAATATGTGGTCAACTCGGATATTAATTTGTCGGTGAGCTTGCCCGCACCTTTGCCTCCAATGCCCTTATTTTCTTTTTTTATTTTTCGAAGTCGCGTGCCCATTCGCTTCTGCACATGCCCAATGCATTCTTTCTTTTCCACTATAGGGTCACCGTCATAGGGGTCGACATCTAATACACCTTTGAAGGTCTGCGAATCACCATCGCCGATATACTTTACATATTTTATGCCGTGTGTTTCAAACGACCTGGAGAACATCTCTATTACAGCGTCCACCTCCATTTTCCCAGAGCTTCCTTCATGGTTTATGGTGCATTCTTCGTCATGAGTATCAAGCCAAATTTGGTAAGCCTCTGGCTCTTCTTCCTTCTTGGCTTCCCAATATTTGCAGCTGTTACACAGACGAGATTTTACGACAGTGTCAACAATTTTTTTGGTATGCTTGGCAATCAAAGTTGTGACACCATAAAGGGAAGCAAAGCCACGCTTCTTCCAAGTCCCATTCCCCGACACAGTGAATAAAGTGGGATCGCACTCTGGATTCGCTTCGATCATAGCCTCTTTTTCTTCTCCAATAGCTTTTGAAATGACATGTTCGTACATGGCTTTTCCAGCAACGTACAAATTTTGTAGGATAGTATAGTACAGATTGTTGGACAAACTTTGTCCGAGGTCCATGAGGCCACAAAACATGGTTATACCTTTTGGCCCAATCCCTAAAAGCCGCATGGCAACAACCAAGCGTCGATTAATTTCATATGATTTTCCGATCATAGGAGACGAAGGAATATATGTTGTGCGTGGGCAGGCGCAGTTCAAAGCGATTTTAAATCCAACTCCATTTGGTGAGGCTTCTGAGAACTCAATTTTTTGCTTGCATGAGGCACAAATTACCAACGCTGACAGCGTGGTAAACACAGAACAGAACTCGAGAATGCAATACTTCAAATTGTTTTTGATTGATACTTCGTCGTCTTCGTTATTCTTGAATTTCTTGGCCGATGTACTAGTATATTCAGAATCCTCTGGTCTAAGATGCTAATTTCCACTAAACCCGCGTTTTTTAGCACGATTCTGACGCTCACTTGGGCGTTTTTTTTTTTATTTATTACTTTTCCGATCCATTTTACAAAAATCACAATAAATTTATGAAAAATTTACTTTTCCGTTCACTGAAGCGCACGCGTCTGTTGCTCAACTTGATACAAACTGAACTAAATGATGCTTTCAGTTGAACACCTGGACTCAAAAAATGCTTCAACCCCTAAAATAAGCAGAAATGTGTATTCGTATGTTTGTATGAATATGTGTGCAAACACGTTTTTACCTAACAATAAACATTTTCAACGGAATTCGGTGGTTACTTTATGCCGCTTCGTTCGAAAATGAGTCGAAAAAAAATAGCTAATTTTGACGAAGACCTTGCTTCACAAAAAAGGCTGTATCTTCTAAAGTATTTCGAATTTCTAAAAATCCTTTTAGGGGCATATTCACAACTACCCAAGCTATAAATAAATGCAAAAAAGTTGCTCAATGAGAAGACCCCCTTAAGGTGATTTTCCGAAACCTGTTATTAGGAAAAGACTTCGCATAGGGCTAAATTTTTGTGCCAAAATGGAAATTTTAGATATTTTCAGTCAATCATTAGCTTTACTCATGTGTTAAATTTCGTGGTTCATTTATTTTTTACACTTTAAAAAATGAAAAAAAAACTCATTCAAATGAATGCATTTTCAAAAGTTTTGGGTCCTTAGCTTAGATATGGCATAAAAAATGTCAAGCTAATTTTCTTCAATTTACAAAATTATATTCGTTGTAGGTATAATTTCATATATATACCACCTTGTTTAAAAATAAATGTTCATTCACACTGTGAACCGGACTTAACTGTTCGATTCGAGTAGGTTGCCACATGTGACTATGACAATGCTGCCAAATATCAGCGTCTCTCGTTGACATTTGGTAAAGTGACAGTGTTTTGTTTACAACAACTTTTTTCACACAACACGTCAACAGACGTGGTAAACACACTTTAAAACTAATAAACTGCCTCAAAGCCCTGTGAAACGGTTAAAAATTCTTTATTAATTAAGATATTGAAATTACAAACTGGTAGTGTTTAGCCAACATTGGACAATTTGGACTTTGTGCGGAAATTTATGCATTGCTTAACCATTCAGCAAACACCTTATCACTTCAGTAGTAAAGACGCACGCGATTGACACTTAAAATAAGCACTAAGCAAAATATCAGTGTGTCCATCGACCATGATTGATGGTTGCAAAGCGTGGAAAATCCCGCTGACACGCTTGTTTAGCTTATATTTTGAAATGAAGCATCAAAAAGCTGGCTCGTGTTAAATAACAGGCGCAGTATCCACACAAATCCGATCAATTGGATTGGCACCTTCGCTCATGTACCCAGGCGGTGGCGTGCCCGTTTTTGTAAACTGCTTCCGTGGTAGGCATGCTCACATATAAGCGCAAAGTTCCTCCAGTTTCTGGACAATCACCTGTTGGAAGCAGAAATAGTCCAATGAAGAAAGGAATAATGAAATTATATCTACCATCGCAGCGTACTTCTCTTGCGCTCCTTGAATGTAATTACTAGTCCTTTTTTGAATTAACTGGCAATGAAGCTTGGCATGAATCACTTTTGAATTGTTTTAAAATCAATTAAAGCACCACAAAGAACGACATTTCACAGTTTTCCATTATAAAACTCACTTCTAACTTTGTTTACATTTTGCTTTCAGATTTCATATTTCAGAATTTATTTGTGTCGACCAGACATGATTTTTTTAGCATGATTCATGTATTTTTCAAAACAGTCAAATAAATGATCTACATCTATTTCTACATCTACAAATCTACATGTATTTGATGTATAGAAATTTAAAATTTTTATGCTTTTAAAGTCATCTTCAGTAAGTGGAATATTAAATAGGTTTCAATTGGTTGTTTTAAAGTAATTAAAAAAATAATTTAAATTTAACTAGTTTAACAAGTAGTTGAAAATATATGCAGACGAAAGTCAATTGACTTATATAGCGGACATCACCATACAAAATATGTTAGTTCGTTCCATGGAAAAAAGTCAGAATTTCAACTAGTTGTGGTTGACAAAAACTACTTTTTCAACTACTTTCAAATTAGTTGATTTTCCTACAGAGTGATGTGCAGACACCACATACTCTTACCTTTAATTCGCTTTTTGCCTCTCCTCTTTGACGTGTTCGCGAAATCATGTCGTTCAGGTGGGCGGATTACGCCCACTTCAATTAGCACACCATCGAACACTAAAACAAAGGGAAAGGGGAGAGGAAATAAAAAAAAAAAAATAAAACTAAAAAAAATTAAGTTAGAATAAGTAAATTGCCTTGCTTGACCGATAAATAAATAAACTCCAAAATGTGTCTTGCATGGTGAAATATAGTATGAACTTCATTCCTTACATTTAAAAATTTTAAAATAATTAAATTTCATTCTTTACATTTAAAAATTTTAAAATAATGTACCGACTGACACAAGAATTATAAACTTGTGATATGTTTGTATGTATATAAAACGGATATCATAAAATAGAAATGGCAAAATAAATAAGTTATGAAAACTGTTCGAAATTTGATATGATTAAAAACGAAAACTCAAAATTGAGACATTGTAAACTTAGCTATGCAAAGCTTCGTGCCAACTAGCTACCATTTTATTTAATCCACAGGATAATGTTTCACCACATATAATGCCACATAATTATATGGGTGCATATTTAGCACAAAAATAATTTCCGCCAATATTACAAAATCGCTTCCTTCTTGCGGCACAACGATAGCGATTTTATACTCGGCCAAACCACGGAGCACAGCTTGGTACCTACAAGTACCAAAAGAATAAAAGAGAAATTAAAACCTTTGCATTTGTTAATTAAAGGATAATTATATGCTGCCTGCAAAGGAAATTAACATATTAAGTGGAGCGTTGCATACTTTACGGATTGAGATAGAAGTGAAAATGAAAAAAAAAAATTTTAAAAAACTAAACGATTGTAGTACGACGTACGTTGGCGCTCATCGTTGTGGATATACTGAAGTGCTGCGATTGATGATGTATTTAATAAATGTCTGCCTTGGCAGTGGGCGTGGTGGCAAGCTTAAAGTCGGCTAGGATGGGCCATAATAGAAGTGCTGGCAGTAAGTTTTTCAAAGTAGCGTAGCCAGAGTCTGCAAAGTGTGCGTGTGTGTGTGTGTGTAGCTTGCTGTACACCGTGATGAATGCGCAAAGCATGCAACTCATTAATCAATTTAAGCTAGGAGCTGAAAAATTCGGGCTTAAATTGCCAACACTTAAGGTGTGTGGCAAAATTTAATGAGTGGAAACAAAAAAACAATCTGAGCTGGAATTTTAAGCAATTTTCTAATGCAGCAATTATGTTAGCCTTAATATTGTAGCAGCGCACCTATTTTGCAGCACCAAATGTTTGGTGGTAATTGCTAAGGACCTACACTGCGCACACTGACACACTTTACAATTTTAGATTTCTTTTTTTCATGGTCCTACCTGCAATTCAATTCTAGTTTAATTGTGCGCCACCATATTCGTGGAAGCTGGTGCGCGCTGCATTATTGAACACTGCTAATTGCGACATAAGTGCAGCAGAAAACCATCGTTTTTGGGTTTGGAACCTGCATTAGTGAGCAATAAAATAGAGCTTACAAGCCTTAGTTGTAAATAAAGCTAATGAGACTTTTAAGCGAAAAATGTTTGAGAACAAAGCTTATGTTTAGTGTTCATTAAATATTAATAAAGCTTTTAAGTATACGTATAACATAAAGTTACACTTAAGGCCATATAAATACCATATACAACTAAAATACTTGCACATGATTCACACAAGAATTTGATGCTTTTTTTTTTTTAAATCTTTTGCTTCATTGCACTGTCACTCTCGCTCGTTTTTTACAATTTTTCTCTGTCCGAGCGACAAAGAAACCATTTAACTGTAGGTTAATTGATATAAACCCAAGACTGGAACAATGACATACAAAGCACTCGAATCACAAACAAAACACAAGATGACCTGACAAATCCTTGCGGTCAATTCACAGTTGGCTGCATTCCGAATAATGACCATCCGTCGTTGGCCACTTGTTAGATAGAATCAAGGGACAAACGCAAATTCTTGGTAACAAATAGCGATGTGGTGTTGGCACTTAAAATTAAGGCTTGCCAAAAATTCAAATTAAATGAGAATCTTATCTTGTGGCACGGCAAGAATTTTCGATTTCATTAAGCAATGCAAGAGTTGCCAATAAGTTTTGCATAACCTCAAGAAGTAGCGGAAATCGTTGCTGTTCAAAATAATAAAATCTAAATGGAACACAGCTTTGGCAAAAAAGCACACTTTTCATAAACATAATGCATATGCGCTCAAATTTTACTAAATTTTTAATTACAACCGAAACTAGAATGTCTAGATATTTCAAGTATTTATGACTTAATAATACACAAAATTACTGACATTAGATAAATCGGTAGAATTCTCACTTGCCGCAAAGCCAGTGAGAAAAGTGACACATTTTTATCGATTCACTTTTTGTACAGAAACACTTTTTTAAAAGGTTCCATTGAAATGAAATCGGAACAGGGGACAGCTTATTGATTTGAAACGACCGAATGGAACAGAAATCGATACAGATTCGTACAGAAACATTGCAGATGAGAGTGACGTCAGAGTGACGTCAAATCGGTAATATGAGTCGGTAACTCTGATCGGTATGAGTTGCAGGAACGAGCTACAGGAATCCCATATTTGAGAGCGTCCATTTATTTCGCAAAGTGGTTTTCTCTAAATTTGGAGCCCCTTCCTCCCTCTTGATAAGATCTGATAAAATTCTATAGTGAAATTGTCTCTATAATTTTTATATAATTAAATTTATTTTCATGTCTATCATGTTTTTTGCTGTGTACCACTAAATCGTAACTAAGCGTTAATAGTGATGAAATGAAAGTAGAAAAAACTACCTTGTTTAAAGTGTATTAAGTATACAACAAATATATTTATATTTAACGAAATTATAACTAGATTGCGACACCACCCTCTCTTATTCCTCATTCACTTCATGGTCATTCATGTACTTCTTCTATTGTTATTGAGCAATTGACTGCGTTCAATTGAAATCAATTTGATGTTCATAAATTCGTTTGAAGTCAGTTTGAATCGTATTTTAAATCACTGAAATGTTGAAATAATTTGAAGTCAATTGAATCCTTTAGATTGCATTCAAAACTTTTTTAAGTCATTTTGAAAATAAAAAAAAAATCAAAATTCAAGTTGTATAAACTACTTATATTTTTACTCAAATAAAAAATACATAGTTATAAAGTAATTGCTGACTTCACTAAATTTTAGATCACAGTCATGACTATAAACCTAAATTGATTCTATTCATTAATTTTCTTTGAAAAGATTGCAATCATTTCAATAATTATTGAAGTTCTTGAAGTTAATTTGAAAGCATTGTAGTCATATGATTGTAATCTTCCAAATTAAATTAAATCATGACCGAGAAAAATCATTAACGCCACAATCTATATTTTCTTAGCTTAATGTCTGCAGTAAATAATATCAAAAGCTAGTATAGGCGTATTCTTTTGTAAACGAGTTGCAAAAGAACAGTGCAACTCTGATAAAATTTACTTTTAGTTGCTTACCAACAATGGCAAGAACTGTCATGAGCATAGTTTTATTTTTATTAAAAAAATAAGAAAAATTAAAACAAAATGAGCAATTTAGAGGATTCGCTGGTAAATACATTTATTTAGCTACTTAAAAATATGAAAATAAAATCTGTAAATAATATTTTGTGTTTCTAGATTGTATCTGTAGTGATGGGTGAGCAGCGCGAAAATATTAGAAATCGAGATATGGAAGAAGTGAACCAAGTGATGAACGCGATTTTTGAAAGTTCCAGCTCCTCTGAAGAATCAGAATGAAATGATTGGACTGGTGCCAAAAATTTCGTCCATTAGCTCCATATACGGAGCAAAGCATGGACTGGCACCAGTGTTGTGGTTGTTGTCGCGTGCTGTTTTGTACACTTGGAGAAGGCTTCGCATCTTCGACTCCAAGCTTAGCGGTTTCCTCTCTGCATCCTGGAAATGAAGTTTTTTAATCTAGTTCGTTAAACATATATTTATTTCTTAAACGTACCGTAATCGCCAGCGACACCATGTCTTCTAACACGTTCGCGTAGGCCAGCCTCTTTTTCATCGGATGCTCGAACTCCGCTTTCCGAGCCAGGTAGCATCTCAAAAATCCAGTAATTTCCTAACGGGACCACCTTCTTCTCTGTTTTTCCTGAATTCTAAAATAAAAATCATGTTTAAATGTATAAATTTATAAAAAAATTTTGCTTAAAGTAATTTTACTTACACTTGCTCCATTTTGCTTCGTTTATTTGTTTACATGTACATAAAAAAAATGAGTTTGACGTTTGCATAAAATTTCCCTGGGATTTTTTCATGGTGTATTCACAATAGAGCAGTTTTTCAACTTTCCAGCACTGCAAATCAGGTCGGTTAGCAGTTTACCGAGTTGAGCTGAGCTCGCATAAATATCCGACTTTGTGTTGTTGTTTTGCATGTATTAAGTTATCCTACCTAGTGGTCTTTTGTAAGTCGGTAGCAAAAGAAATCACCTTATGTAACAAAAAACAATTCAATTTAAAAACAACGCAATAATTGAATTAAACAATTAAATAAATTAAATTGCAAGGTCCACTTTTTCGTTTTTTTTTTGTATTTGAGTTACAAAATAAGTTAAAAATTTCTAAATTTTTTCAAAATGATTTCATAAAATTTTTAATGCAATCAAATGACTTCAATCGACTTCAAATTATTACATTTCAGTGATTTAAAACATGATTTAAACTGACTTTAAATGGGTTTACTTACTTCAAATTGAATTCAATTGAATGAAATTAATGACTTCAACGACAGCATCTTTAATCATAGTGAATGAATCAAAAGACTTCAACAAAAATTTTTTATGAATTGATTTCGAAGTCATGACTTCAAAATTGTTGCTGATTGGCTTCAGTGATTAGCTTCAGCTGATAGCTTCAGTGACTTCAAATTGACTTCAAAGATTTCCATAATTACAGCAGTGATGACAATATTTCCAAAAGAATGAAGGAATTCAATCAATTCAGTTTTCCAATGATGACAATAATTCAAAATGATTTTCGAACTTCATGTGTTGAAGTCATTGCAATCAAAAATTATTTAAAGATTTTAGTGAAACCTTGAAGTCATAAGCTATGAATGCACTGATGGCAATACAAAATGATTGCATTAATTTATATCTCCGTATATGAAAGCAGTCAACGAAAGTGTATGGGTGAATTTCAAAATAAACAGCTTTTTTCTGTCGCTGCACAAGGAGCACAAAAATAAACTAAAACTAGTAAGGGTGCAGCTTCGGCAGGGTACCGAAGCTAAAATACCCCCCGCGGCCATATTGAAGTATTTTCAAAGTATGTAGCCACGACACACACGATGACATTCAAATTTATATATTAACGAAAGTTTTCCTATTTTGATAACGTCACTTTGTATAGGGAGTAGGCGTGGTTTTGACCCGATTTAGCCATAAATCATAGAGATGGTTCATATAACATATCAAAGGTAAAGTGCAAAATTTCAAGACATTTCATTAATTTTTGTGGATTTTTAAGAGATTTAACGTTTAAAATAAAGTCAATTTGTATGGGAGGCGTGGTTTTCATTCGATTTTGCCAAATATCATAGTGGTGGTCTACGTTATATATCAAAGCCTATATGCAAAACTTCAAGACATTTATTTAATTTGAGCAGATTTTTAAGAGATTTTACTTCTAAAATAAAGCCACTTTGTATGGGAGGTAGGCGTGGTTTTCACCCAATTTTTTTAAATTATAATATAATAGCCAGGATTAAAACTGAAGAGCAAAGCTCACCTGCCAAATTTAAGGGCATTTCTTTAATTTTTGTGGACTTTAAAGACATTTTATGGTTAATATAAAGGCACTTTGTATGGGAGGTACGCGTGGTTTTCATACGATTTGGCCTATTTTCGAACTTCTTCTTCCTTTTTTTAAAATAAACGTATATTTTGAATATCATAGCGATAGCTTTAAAATTGCGGCTGTAATCATATCGACAGACGGACAGACATACGGACACACGGAAATCGACTCAGGAGAGTTTTATTAATTCTTAATGCTGTTTTTAATTCTTAATGCTTACTTAACAGTATTTTTTTTTTTGCAGAATTTCTGTTGTTACCGCTTCGTGTCAGGAGTGTTATGATTTATTATATTTGTTATTATCTTTATTTTTGCCACCGATATGCCGTCAAGTGCAAAACTGCAAGAAAACACACGATTTATCAAATTCGGTTTTACTAAATAATAGGCATTTAAAATGTTTATTCAAATTTAATCAGCAGATTATGGTTAGTATAGATTAAGATGTCAAGAGTGTTGTCAGTTTGCGGTTTTATTTGCGGGTTTGCGGAGACAGCACTTCTCCAATTTACTTACAGGCGACGATTCCACCAATGCCGCCCATGGAGAGAGCAATTCAGTGCCACCAATCAACGATGACGGAGTGGAAGTATCACTACCTACCCATGAAGAGGTTCAACGACTCAAAAGCAATAAAGCAGCGGGTGCTGACGGCCTGTCAGATGAATTGTTTAAAACCGGCGGCGATGAATTGATAAGGTGCATGCATCAGCTCATCAGCAAAATCTGGCTAGCGGAAAGCATGCCCGACGATTGGAATCTCAGCGTATTTTGTCTTATACATAAGAAAGGAGACCCAACAATCTGAGCCAACTATCGAGGTATCAGTCTTATTTCCATCTAAGGTTAAGGCATATAAGGTTCTCTCAAGCGTACTGTGTGAAAGATTAAAGCCGATTACAAAAACACTGATTGGACCTTATCAGTGTGGCTTTCGACCTGGTAAGTCCACCATAGACCAGATTTTCACGCTACGACAAATCCTGGAGAAAACCCACGAAAATAAAATTGACACACACCATCTCTTTGTCGATTTTAAAGCTGCGTTCGATAGCCCGAGAAGGGATTGCCTATACGCAACAATGTCTGAGTTCGGTATACCTGCAAAGTTGATCAGACTTTGCAGAATGACGTTGAGCAACACACGCAGCTTCGTCAAGGTAGGAAATGACCTCTCCGAAACCTTCAATACCGAAAGAGGTTTCAGGCAAGGCGATCCACTGTCTTGCGATCTCTTTAACATCATCATGGAGGGGATCGTACGAAAGGCCGGTGTGCATCGTAATGGCACCATTTTCTACAAAGGCGTCCAGCTCCTTGCGTACCGCTGCTTTACCGCTGCTTTACCGCTGCTTTCGCCGCTATCGAAAAGGAATCAGCAAAAGTGGGTTTGACGATAAATGAGAGCAAAACAAAATATATGCTGTCTACAAATAAGGGAGCTCGGCGTTTAGACTCCCACGTTTCATCCGGCAGCTATAACTTTGAAGTAGTCAAGGAGTTCGTTTACCTTGGCACCGCCATTAGTACCAAAAACGAAATCAGTCTGGAGATAAAGCGAGGAACAATAATTGCTAATAGGTGCTACTACAGGCTCAGTAAGCAACTAAGTTCCAGAGCCCTCTCTCGATCGACAAAACTAACACTCTACAAGACGCTCGTTCTACCTGTGCTGCTTTATGGCGCTGAGGCATGGGTAGTTTCGCAAACTGACGCAGCCGCTATGGGGGTGTTCGAGAGAAAAGTTCTTCGCAAAATCTTCGGTCCTGTTCGAGTCGGCGATGACTATCGCATCCGAATGAACCACGAGCTGTATGAGCTCTGCGATGACATTGACGTAGTTCGGCGTATAACTGTGCAGCGACTACGCTGGCTGGGTCATGTCCATCGTATAAACGACGAAGCTCCAGCGAAAAAGGTACTCGAGGCCAGGGTCGCTGGTCAACGACGACGAGGGAGACCATGCCTCCGATGGATGGACCAGGCTGAGGAAGCCCTAACCGCACTTGGTGTATCCGATTGGAGAAGGCGCGCGCAAAGCAGAGGCGCCTGGCGAGAGCTGATGAGGTCGGTTGAAACCCGGACACGGGTTGTTACGACCAACTAAGTAAGTAAGTAAGAATTGTACCAATCGATGCTTCAGCTTTCGAATAGTATAATTTTCTAACCTTACCGAGGTGCATGTGTTAGTTGGGTAGTGCAAAATAGTGTGCAATAAACTCAAAAGAATTTTTGAATTAACACAAATTTACAATATAATCAAAACAAACCCAATCAACAAAGTCAACTACATGCATTAAATGAATTGAATGACTTGATTAAATTTAATGAACTAATTGAGTATGCTGCTATTTTTTTTTTTTATCAAGTATCTTTCTTGTATTGTGCTCCTTTAATGCTTTTGTCAAATGTTTAGAAAAAAAAGAACTCTTGTCATCTTTTCTTACCCTATCTTATCATGAAAATGTAGAAGCAATACATTATATTGCTTTATTGCTAACAACATAAAATGTTAACTCAAATACAAGAACAAAAAATAAAACGCACATATACGCTCTTTTATATAGTGCTCGTAATGCTGCGCTTTATATGTCAGTCACGCAATTTTATTGAGCAAAACAAAATTTATGTATAGACCAAAAGAACAAGAAAACCATTAAATAAAAATAAAACAAAAAAAAAAGAAGGCAGAAGCTTTACACAACATTAATATAACATTTCTTCATTACAACAACAATAACAATAAATTGAATTGAAACAGTGAAAGGATGCTTTTGTTTAGTTTTGATTTGATTGCAAACAAGGTACAAGTAGCAAAAAAAGCTGCTCCTCTTTATAACGTGGTATAATGCAGGGGCGCAGCTGTCGAGGAGTGCCTAATGGACAATAATAACGTGAGCGAAAAATAGTAAAGAGTGAGTAGAAGACAGAACAAGACAAAAGAAATAAATATTCATTAATTGTAGAACAAAGAAATATCAAATTTTAATAACGAATGAAACAAATTGTCAAACACACACATGCAGACACATTCAACTGCAAAGTTGAGAAGTCTGCTAGCAGCATATAAAGTTTTTCTAATTTGTTCATACATGGCAACATAATTGCTTTTTATCGATTTGTAAGGACAACAATAAAGAATAATTACAAGCATTCATTCATTCATTCATTCATTTTATTTCTCTCCTTAAATATTTAGAAATTTGAACTGCAATCATTTGCATGGATTAATTATTATTTTAATTATTATAAAAAAGCTCAAAATTTTAATAACAAGAATTCAAAGTTGCTGCTTTTTCATTGCTACAAGGATAACAAGGACAACAACAAAACCAAACGAGCACAATGGGCGTCATTAAGCAGCTCTATGTTGAACTGAAAATGTCAGCGAATGCAAGAAAAACAGAGAAATGCTAAAGCAAAAAATAAACTTAGTAACTTAGACAATGCAACAAGCTAGATGAAGATAGAAAGTGTGCAAAGTAGCGAGGAAAGATGGGATGGCCGAAAGGAATCGAAAAAAAATGTTAAAGAAAGTGCAGCATTTGACCATGTTAGATAAACAGAGAGCACAGCAATGAGGTATAGTAGCTTAGATAGGGAGAGATTTTGGCAAAAAGCCTCCTTTGATTGAACTTTTTTTTAGACCGTTAATGTGCATAGCATGCACATTAGAGTGGCCCTTAGTTGTATGGAGCAAAAATTCATTTTTCTAATCTTTTATTAAGCACCAGGGTTTTGTTCCTTAACATGACAGAGGTAAACTGTGAAATTTTCAGGAATAAAATAATGATATTTAATCTTGCCTCAAGCGAACTCACTATTCAACATCAGATTCATTTGGCAAAATAGTGCTGTTTTCCCAAAAAAAAAAAAAAAAAATCCCAAAAACATTTTTAAAATTTCAAATTTTCTAAATACTGGTACGCACTTATTTTTTTATTTAATGTTAATTTAAGATGAAATATCAAACATGAAAATCAGAGTAGATTACCAGACTTATAATTTTTTTTCTTTTGGGAAAAAAAAACTCAAATTTTTTTTATGATGTTTCAAAAAAAAATTTAAAAAAAAAAATCTGTGAAATTTCATGAAAAATTTTCTAAAACTATACCTAATAAATATATTAAAAACGGTGAAATTACGTTTCATAATTTGGTCATTAGGAAATTTTTTGAGAGAATTACGCCTCTTTGGAAATTTCGAGTTTGAATATTTTTCCAAAAACAAAATCCCAAAAATTCAAAAATTTAAATTTTGATATAAACGCAAAATAGTTTTGAGCTATTTTGTGCAAAAATTTGAAAAACGAAAAATTTAACAAAAAAACCAGGGTGCAGTAGTCAGAACTGCCTACGGCAGCGTCAGTTACTTAACATTAGAAGTAAAATTAAATACACGGTGTCCCGCAATTGAGTACAACTTTTTACGGAGCTGAAAGTTTATGTCGAGCTGAGCAAATAATCATGTGGGAGGGGGAGTCTATTTTCACATTCTTAGGAGCTACAGGGTTAATTAATATTTCACAACTTTGATTCACGTTATTGTTTCTATGATTTGATTTGTTTCTGGGATATGATTTTCAAACTATAATTTTATTAACCTTCCTATACTCGCACGTTTGACTCTCGGACCGACAAATGAAATGTTATTGATCAGTGGCAATAAATAATATTTTATGATTTTTGTATTTTTATATACTATAATTAATATTACATTTAAAAATAAGAAAATAAAAGATATAATTATCTTTAGTAGCTATTGATGGAACAATTAATGATGGTCGATTGGTCTGAGAGACCAACGCGCGAGTATAGGAAGGTTAATATTGCATCCTTTTGCTTTAATAGACGCAAGCAAAATGAAACCTAAATAATAAGGAACAAAATTTCAGAAAAATTCATTTTTTGTTCCTGGATCGAAAAATGCATACAAAAATTAAATTAGACATTTTGACAGAAGCGCCAAGGCTGCAGTGCCTCCTATCCCCCACCTAAATTTGCCCCTGAGGACCACTCTAATGCACATGTTAAAAAAATTAAAAAAAAAAAAAAAACAACCTAAGCGCTAATATAATCAGACTTTTAATCAGAAGCGCCAACTTCAAAGCCTTTGTATTCATCAAGAAACTAATATATTTATGATAATAAAACAAATAAGAAAAATATTAAGATAATAAGATGTCATATATAATAATATGTTTAAACAAATTATCAAATATGACCAAGAAATTAAAAGGAAAAGTATTTTTAAAATTATTTTTTACTTTGTAGTGATT
>OU612043.1:16654997-16657497 GCA_914767935.1 Coremacera marginata | reverse complement strand
AATACTAAAATTTTTGTCTTTTATAATTAACACACTTTCTTTTTTCTCAAGTATTCAAGTTTTCATATTAAAAACCAATAACTACCTGGCACAAAAATTTACTTGTATTATAAAAACATAAGTTTTTCACTTAAGTACATTTTGCTTAAAAGTCAACTTATATGATCTCACTAGGATTTTTTCTCGGTGCGCAAATACGAATAACGGCTTCGACTATATAGCATTGATATAAACGATTTAAAAATACTTTTAATATTCACAATAATCAGTGTATTTCGTATGTATTACAATATTTCTGATTTTAATACCTGAGAAAAAAAAAAAGTTAAGTAGCCAAAGTCAAAGTGAATAAAATGAAGTAATATGATATGATAACTAAATTTCAAAATAAAATTAAATGAAAAAATGTAACAAGCCCCCCACCTCAACACCCAGTGTTCAATGGGCATCATGCAGGGCTAACATATGTATGTGTTGTTGTTCTTATTGCTTCTTGTTAAATTAAATTTAATACAGAGTGAACGCAAATGCCATTGTTTTTCTTCTGTTTGTTGTTTTTGTTGTTTTTCTTGTTATTTTATATTAAAACAAAGCAAACGAATATGTCCTTGTATACAAAATAAACGTTGCATTTAATACCCATAGCAGGCAGTAAGGACGTATCTTTAAATGTTTAATGCTCATCGACATATAAACGAACAACTTGAATATACCAACGAGGCGAACGGCGGCAAAAACAATAACAGAAAATTATGAAAAATAAAGATATCTGAACATCAGCTAACAGCTTTGAATGTAAAGCTATATACCACGAAAAGCATTTTAAATTTAGCTTCCTTTAATTGAATCAATAACATTTCATTTCATTACATTTCTCGATTTCAGTAAAATACGATTTTATTTAAATTTCAAAGACGACTTCGATGACACAGGAACTTGTTAGATCCTGCCTCTGCTTTAGCTGCTGCTTCTTCTCCTTTTTCTTGGTACGACAATTGCTTTGCCAGCGTACAGTGTACAGCAAGTCAATTGCTCTTATACGCTAACACAAACACACAAACAAAAAGAAGGTAGTTTAATAAATTAAAGAATACTTATGTCAGGTTTTCCTTAATAAAATTGCAACTATGAAATAAAATAAAAATTTTTTCAAACAACCATCATTTTAGTAGCCATAAACTCACACCAACAGAGCATCTGCTCATATATGCAAATTATTTTCATGCATTTAAACAATGCCATCGACTTTGTTGTAATTCTCGTATACAACGACATACAGCATGTTGGTGTCAACCTGCCAAACGACACTGCAGCTTCTTCTGCCGTTCCTTCCACGCACAGTTAAAGCGGAAATATTTCTTTGCTTTTATTGTTCGATTGGCATTCAAATTGGTAGGCGTACATATGTGTGATTGTGTACATCTATGTGCGTGTGTGTCTATGTGTGTGTGCCTACTGTCACAGTATACATTACAATTGACAGCAGATTCCAATTATTCATTGAATTTCCTACAACAAATTTACATGTTTTCAAACATTGATTTGATTCAATTTGAAACAAAACAAAAAAAAAAAGACCTTGCCTACATATCTTTATTCGTATTGAAACGTTTCAACGGCATCCACTAAATACAAATAATAAAAGAATTTAAATTAGAAGTTTTTAGCATAAAGCATGTTATTACGATGATTGACAGCTGTCAGCAGCTTTTGATGTAATTTAATTGAAATAAGCTACAAAACCCAGGAAATTGAAGCGTTTTAATTAGCATGGACATTGTAACATATATAACATATTATATATGCATTTTACCCTCAATGAAATGATAATCTCAGCTAGCACAAAATTGTCATAAAAGATTATCTTAATATAGACACAGTAGCTCAAAAAATTAGTCGCTTACGCGAACAATAAAAGTAAAAGTAAAAAAAAAGAATGTTAAAGGAAAATGATTTTTTTATTATTTAAACTTTTTTTATAAAGTTACTCAAATATACTTCCCAGTAATTCAGTAAAAAAAAAATGTATTTTCATTCCTTTTAAAAAACTTAAAATTTAGTTCATGAAGAAAATTCATATCAAAAAAGTGCTCGAACATTTATATATAATGTTAATTATAAATAATGTTATAAATGAAAATTATGAAACTTAATATTTTGTCGGCTGTGTTATTCTTCACAGCTTTCAGTTGTATTGGCAGTGACTACAACAATTTTCTACAGACCGGTAGATCTATTTCAGACCACGCTCCTTAACCGCAGTATCCAAGTTCTTTTTGTTTCTAAGAGTACGATTTTTTAACTGATTTTCCAAGTATTGTGGAGGAGTTTATAGCACTTTTGGGCAATTCTACAGAATGTGCTTAGGGTGGTTGTGTTTATAGAAGTTAAAGCCGGTTTTTATTTGCTCAGTACTTTGAACCAAATTCTCATTCAAAATATACATAACTATTGGTCCAAATGTCACTTACGAAGTACATATGTCCGGGTTCATAGGTGG
>OU612043.1:16562497-16649997 GCA_914767935.1 Coremacera marginata | reverse complement strand
TGTTCTACAAATTTTTTTGGTGCATCCAAATTTTTTACGTCTGGGGCAGGCTGGCCTTAGCTCCCATAGCTACCATAGAATCCCGCGTCTGCTGACACATTGGAGAATAAGAGATATTTATTTGTTACCACTAATTTACCACTTTATATCTTTACTCTTCACTCTATATCAAAACATATTAAATCTCTTCTAAAAAATATTCTAATAAAAGACAGATTTCCTATTAAAGAGTACATTTTTTAACCAATATCTGCACTTTTTTGCGTAAAAGTTTCACTTCAACTGTGCTTGGTGACCATTAACGCAGTATTTTAAATTTATTAATTCTTCCATTTGAATAATATTTTCAACGTTTTACTAACAAATTAAGAAAATAAACAACTTAATTAACATTTATAGAACTGTAGTTGCATTTGTAACGCATCAGACAAACTGATTTCTAAGAACATCCTACCTAGGAAATAGATTTCCTGTTTCTTTTGCACCCACAAACACAAACACAGTCACGCCCACACCATATGGCTTTCACTTAGTACCTATTCGATGTAAGTTGCGGCAAAGAAAAACAGAATTCGATGCCAAAATCAACTGAAAAATCAACACATTGTTATATGCAAGTGCGTATGTATTTATGTGTGTGAGTGTGTGGTTGTG
The DNA here is from genome assembly GCA_914767935.1 of Coremacera marginata. NCBI lineage: Eukaryota > Metazoa > Arthropoda > Insecta > Diptera > Sciomyzidae > Coremacera > Coremacera marginata. The sequence continues at coordinate 16,649,343 of OU612043.1, read as the reverse complement.
TGTTTGTATTTGAAAAGGCGCGAGTTAAGAAAATAGTAAAAAAAATCAAAATCTAAAAATTTCACAATGGCCTCCATTTCCGTTTGTCGCTCACTCGCTATGGTGCTGTTGCTATCAATTTCAAGTAAATGCATGCGGGCTATTCTAACAATGTGTGAATGAGTAAAAGTTTGTTAACTTTTATTGTTGTAGGTGTACATAAGGAAACGTATACAGCGTATATTTATACGTAAGCAAAGACCCACAACAATGTGGCAACACACTCGTATTGAAACTCAATGGAGGGAAGAAAAAAAATTCGAGTATTTACTTTCGAATTTCAAGTGAGAGAACGCGGTTGAAATTAGCAGCTGGTTAGACTTTAGGTAAAATTAGTTTCGAAGATTAAACTTTTATGTGATAAATTTAAATTAAAGCAATTCAAAAGAGCCCAGCTCCAAGCTTTAGCTACTTCCTTAATTACAGCCAATACCATGGTAAGAAAATGCAACTCGTTACGCAATAATTGCTATGCCTGCTAGTAGTATCAACTGTGGTGCACTACCCTGTAGGAAAATCTACTAATTTAAAAGTAGTTGATAAAGTAGTTTTTAGTCAACCACAACTAGTTGAAATTCTGACTTTTTTCCATAGAACGAACAAACTTATTTTGTATGGTGATGTCCGCTAAATAAGTCAATTGACTTTCGTCTGCATATATTTTCAACTACTTGTTAAATTATTTACATTTAAATTATTTTTTTTAATTGCTTTTAAATAACCAATTGAAAACTATTACTGATGGCCTAAAGTTAATAATATTTGATGAAATAACATGGTTAAATATATATAAACTTGTAATCTAATAAAAATTTGCAATTAAAACATGTCAACATCAGAGTAGTTGCCGCCTTAATATAATTAAAAGTAGTTCGTATACTGGTTTATTTTAAACTAGTTTTTTAATTAGTTGTTTTTAAAAACAAGTTAGTTTATTTCTATAGGGTAGTAAACGTTACACACACGCACACAAGCATAATTACTAACCATCTCAGGCGCTTTCAAAGCAATGCAACGCGCAGAGCCTAGAAGTGAGTCTGGCGTCATACCCAACAGGAAATGGATCGATTTATCCACGAGGACGTCTTCGAGTCAAATTAGTTTCCAGCAAGACGGATCGATCCGTTTCCATAGTGGTCTTGGAATGCCAATTCAAAAAAAATTTCACTCCGACTTGCAAAACTTGTTGTTGACATGTTATCAAAGAAGGCATCAAGCCATGTCCTATAAAATGAATGCATATCAACAAAATCATGGAGAACGCATGGTTTTGGTTTTTATAAACAAAATATTCTCTGTAATTGTAAAAAGACACGCTTTTGAAGCGAAGCTTTTTATTTACTCCTCGTTCTGTGATTTGCTTGGAGTGAAATCTGAAAAATTTTCGACAGATTTTTTCTTGGAAATTTGATGGTTTCTTTGTTGCTAGGCGCTTATTACAAGAAGAAAATTCAATACTTTAATATTAAATACTAAAAATATGTTTTGGCCCGCAGTGGAGATCGAACCCGGGTTCACTTGAATGATAGCCAAATACACTACCCACTAGGCCGCAAAGACTTGTTTAACCCTCCGATGAGTGAGAAGGTCCCTAGGGACCTTTTTGCCTTTTCAAACTGAAATAACTCCTACTTCGGCCACTACAACCCCCCCCCCCTCAAAGTTACCCTGCATTCCAAGAGTATTTTGTTGCGCATCTTTTGTAAAAAAAATCAAGCCGATCGGATCATTATTTTAGGAGTTATTGAGGTTTTAGTGAGAATAGTACGCGGACGTGTGAATAGGTCCGTATGGACCTTGTACTGAATTTCACTAATAAATGCATGTTTTTGGGCATCATTATAATTTTTTTATTGTTTCAATACATAATTTACTTGTTCTGAACACAAAGACCTAAACTCAAAGACATTAGGGATGATGATAAAAACAAAAAATTCGAAGAAAAATTCGAAGACATGAACTTTATTGCTTTCAAGGAAAGGCACAATATTCTAATTTTATACTACTAGCAATAAACCAGTTCTTAGAATTTTTTGTTCTTAGTATTTTGTTCTTAGTATTTTTTGTTCTTAGTATTTTTGTTCTTAGAATTTTTTCTTAGAATTTTTTGTTTTTATCATCATCCCTAATGTCTTTGAGTTTAGGTAGACGTACGAAAGAGTATAAAAGAAGTTGTAGTTTCGTAAACCAAATCAGTCAAAGTTTAGACAGCGAAGAGTAAAATCGTGTGTGATAGAAACAAAAATATAAATATGGCAGATGCAAGTAATTTGGACGTTGCTGAAATTGTTGTACGCCGTGGTACACGTTACCAGCAAATGACTGCGGATGAAAGGCGTGCAGCTGATAGTAGATTTGCTGATTTTATGGACGAAGACATGGATGAAGAAATTGATATTGCTGCAATTGATAATTATGAAGTTGAGGATGATGAAGATCGCACATACCAACCTGCTGAAGAGTCAGATACCGAAACTGAAGGATACGTCGAGCTAAATGAAGATACTGATGACGACGATGATGAAGAGGAAGAAAATGATGGACAGGAAACGAATGAAAGTTACTATATTGGTAAAGATGGCACCCAATGGAGTAAAAAAGCACCACCAACATCACGCACTCGTAATCATAACGTGGTCGACTTCACAAGAAAGAAACCAGGACCAACAGGAAATATACACGACCCCTATACAATAATGCGTTCAATCATGACAGAGGAAATAATACACTTAGTGCTACGTGAAACAAATCGTAAAGGCAGGGAGGTTACAGCTGCATGGGATTTGGCGAATCCCATGAAGAAAAAGGAGTGGAAGCCAGTGGCAGTGAAAGAGTTTGACGCCTTTGTAGCTATTCTTTTGTATGCTGGACTCACAAGATCAAACCATGAACCAGCTATGGAATTATGGGGCGCGACGCGTTGCCCAATATACAAAGCTGCGTTGTCGTACGATCGCTTCATGTGTATAAAGCAATTTATTCGATTCGACAATGGAAATACTCGACAACAGCGACTCATCAACAGCAAAACTGCGGCTATTGACGATATTTGGCAAATGTTGCAACATAACTTGGCAGCAGCTTACACTCCTCATGAAGCACTAACAGTTGATGAGCAGTTGTTCCCTTACAGAGGCCGCACCCGCTTCACACAATATATTCCGTCAAAGCCAGCTAAGTATGGTTTGAAAGTATGGTGGTTATGCGACTCACAGAGTTATTATCCTGTGAAGGGAATGGTATATTCTGGAAAACTGCCAAACCAACAACGGGAGATAAACCAAGGGCAGAACGTAGTGCTGGATCTTGTGGAAAAATATTTAGATGCTGGCCGTACTATATACGCGGATAATTTCTTTACCACTCTTGACTTGGCGCGTATTTTGTTGAGGAGGAAGACCGCATATGTTGGTACAGTGCGCTACAACAAAACATTCATTCCACAGGAGTTCAAGAAGAACCCGAAGCGCACCATCAATAGTACATTATTAGGCCACACCAAATATCGAAGAACGTGCCCTGAACAACCATATAACCTCATATCCAAGGATACGCAATGCGATGGAAGCATTCGATGTCAGGGTAAGAAAAACATCTTCAAATTCAAGAATAGAATATATATTTATTTGTTTTTTATTTTTCTTTTCATTTCAGGTATTACCAAGACCGATGGAAGGCAATGCACCGTCGTTTGCGGCTAGGTCAAGTAGACCGTCATGTCGCCTTTGCCGTTCTGAGTACGGGCGGCAGCGGAAAACGCGTGCACACTGTTTCGGCTGCGGCAACGCTGTTTGCGGAGAACATAGCACACTTTTACATCGCTGAAACACTTGCGCACAGGACGGGGGACAAGAAGTACACGCTCAACAACAATAATTTTTAAACTTTTTTATAATAGCCTTAAGAAAATTCAAGCAAAAAAAAAAAAAAAAAAATTAAAAAAATTGAAAAAATTATTTTTATATGTAGAATTTAGTTATAAACAATAAAAACAAAAAAAATTAAAAAAAAAATTTTTTATATGAAAAAAACATGATTTACAAAAAAGGTCCGTAGGGACTTTTTCACACGGCCGTGAAGTTCAGAACTGTCACTCATCGGAGGGTTAAAGCAGTTGTTAATTCAAATTTAATTATAACAGAAGCTATGCTGCAGTAGATCGCATAGAGTATAAATTATTTCTAGAGATTGCATCAACTCTGCTAAATCTCTGTCATGTGTTAACAGAGGTTAACAGAGTTTTTTTTCTTCATGTTTTTAAGTAAAATAACTCTGTTAACACATGCCAGAGATTAAGCAGATTTGATGCAATCTCTAGATAATATTTTACACTCTATATAATGTTTTACACTCTATAACATATGTGTCTTTGCTATGCTACAACTTACAAAAATTTGCTTTTATTTGCCTCAAGGTGTCTCCAGCATCGGTATGTTTGTGTTGTGAATGCGTTTGTGGTGTTGTTAATGCAAGAACAAGTGCGTTTTTTAAGTGTCAAAAAATAGATGATATCAATAAATATGGAATTAACAAACTCATGCATGACATCGGCAAGGTATCTAAAATGTTTGATCAATTTTGTTTCGTGTGCGTTCTTTAATATATATTTTTGAAGCGAAGCTTTTTACTCCTCGTTCTGTGATTTGCTTGGAGTGAAATCTGAAAAATTTTCGACGGATTTTTTCGCTAGGTAGTACACTGTTGAAGGAAAAAATTTGTTCAGTGCAGCCAAGTTCACAACCATGTGTAGAGAGTTAAAATGGAGAGTCGCTGGCATTATATGCACGTATATGTAATTGGCGTAGAAATTTGACATTCAACAATAAAAAAATAAGCAGTAAATATGTTTCTGTATATATGTAATTTATGTTATGTTATCTTAAATTTTTTAATTTAAAAGTTTATTTATTAAAAAGAAAAAATTATTAAGCTATCAAATCTATGTAACTGCGAAAAAGCTTCGCTTCTCTTGTGTGTCCAACGACGCACCTGTGTTTTTTTTTCATTTCTGCACTCAGAGAGAGAGCCTGCAAATCATATAAAAAAAAATTTTTTCCCTTCTAATTTTTAATAATTTTACAATCATCATTATTTATCATAAACAATTAGCACGTGCTTCTAATCAACAAATAAAACCACAACTGACTGCCTTGCAGAGAGTCCGCATTTAAGTTTAAGCATTACAAAAACAATTTTTGGTGATAGGACATCTCGGCTGCTTGATGAAAATATGCATAAGAGTCTTGTAGATTATCCGCATTGACGTCTAATTATTAAAAAAAAAAAAATTTTATGAGACAACAACCTATGCTGACAGTATAATGACATGCCTTTCAGAGCGTCAGCGTTCACTCTGAATATGCTAACTTGGTCTTCGAGACTGCTTCGTCTTTGAGGATTTATATTCCAATTGGGTAATGGCGAGCTCTTAGTGCGTTTGTATGAATTTCTTTGAGTGTGTGTCAGTATGTGTTTGGAAAATATTTCCACTGCAATTAATTGCTTTTCGTTTTTGGGCTTCCCTAGCTCATTGTTTTTTATGCAATTGTTCGTAGATTGTTGTTGGTTGTTGTTTTAATTTCTTCAATAACTCTGTTGTTTACTTGTGTTATTGTTGTTGTTTCCACATTTGAATTGTTCAAAATGTTTTGCTTTTCAATGATGCTGTGTTTCTTAATTTTGTGTACTCAATTGATTATTTTTTTTTTTTTAAATCGGTTTTTATGAACTTTGCCAGCGTTTTCAATTACTTTCCTTAGTCGATCATTTTTCAAAATTTTTGTATTACTCCTGTATTGTGTATGCTTTGAAGGACACTATAACATTATATTAAATGAAATTCTAGAGGAATTCCATTGACACTTAAATAAAATTACATAACTTAAATGAGGTCAATTATGATTGTCTACAAATTGTTAAGTTGAAATGGTTGGTACTAAACAAAAAAAAATTATTTCATCAGAAAAGTTGATCTATTAGTAATAGTTGAACTTGTTGAACTATCTTAAAAAAACTTGAGTTTTTTTAATTAAAACTCTAAAATATAGCTTCTTCTTAACTACAGCAGGAGATAAAACTAAGGAGCACAAAACTAAGTCGATATGAAAATTTTGAAAAATTATACCTCGAAACGCTTACATTGTATTTAACTTTGTTTTATGTCAAAACAAGCTTACAAGAAAAGTAAGAAAATAAATAAATTTATATACGGCTCCAAGCCATCAATCCTTTAAACCTTTGGATTAAGTGAAAGTGTTGACGTGAAAGATAGTCATGCATAATTCTGCTATTAATAAGATATAAATATTTATGTACTTCCGAATGGCTAGTGTTTGACCTAAAGTTTAGAGCAAAGTAACAAAATAGAACAAAGTAGCTGGACAAAACTACGTTATAACATCTTGTACTCACCCTGAACGAAAACACATAAGTATTTTTGCCTAAGTCAGCTCAGTTAGAAAATTTTGTGTTAAGTTTAAGAAACTTGTATAATTCAACAAAACATTTAGTCAATATGTACTTGGCTAAGGAAGACAAGGTTAAAGTAGTCATACGCTTAGTTTAATATGAGACAAAAGTTGATTTAAAATAACATAAGATAATTTAGGCAAATTTTTATCTCAAGAAAATTGAAATAGAAAATTATGAAGTTACTTATGATAAAACCAACATAGTTGAATAAAACTTGTTTAATTTACGATTAATTGACAAAAAATTTAAGAGTGAAAAAATATCGCAAGTAATTTTGTATAAGGTATACTATTCTGAGGTACCTTTTCCTTAGTTTTTTCTGTGATTGGGGTTAAACTATAACATGGTGTTACAAATTTATTCTATTTATAATAATTTTATAATATCAACTTTCATATAATTATTCTATTCTTATTATCACGATTCTTTTTCGAAATTACACTGTTTGATCAATTCGACTTTTAAAAAAGTTTCAGCCAAAATTCTTAGAAATTGCGAGAGAGGGCATCTTGCGATTATATCTCTAATAGTCTGTCCTCTCAATTCTATCACAACTTTTTTTTTTTAAATTTTTGAAGTTAAAAAGTAGGAATTCCGGTATTCCGACTTTTAACAGTTTTTTACATATGTTTAGGTTGTGAGAATTTAAAATCAAAATGCACTCTTGCCCAATCAGTCGACTCAAACCTCCACGTGGTGTTCCCTGGGCAACGGCAAACTGGCATCCGTCAGTTTGACGGCTAATTTGAGCGGCGGGTCACTCCATAGACCTTAAACATGGAATGTGCGCAGAGTTTGGGTCCCGCCACATTACTAATGTCCAATGAAAACTAAACCAGCCTCGGATAAGAACCCCAATTACGTTGACGACCACCGCAAACGAAAAAAATACTAGGGAGACCATGCCTCCGATGGATGGACCAGGCTGAGGAAGCCCTAACCGCACTTGGTGTATGCGATTGGAGAAGGCGAGCGCAAAGCAGAGGCGCCTGGCGAGAGCTGATGAGGTCGGCTGAAACCCGGACACGGGTTGTTACGACCACCTAAGTAAGTAAGTACTCTTGCCCAATAGAATTAAAAGTTAAATTTACTATGCCAAAAGATTTTTGAAAAAAGTATATGAAGAGTGTTTATCGCAATAGAGAAGTCAAGTCAGGCCCGTAGACAAGGGGGGTTTTAGGTGTTCAAACCTCCCCTTAGGGTACAGAAAGTATATAGAAATATCAGAAATGAGACTATTAAATGCAAAATGTGATTTTTTTTTTTTTAAGACAAACTGTGATAATGATGTTAATTTTCTTGAAAAATTCACTTAATTATTCAAAATTTTTTTCCAAGGAGTTTGTATATTAAAAATCAGTTTCAATGCTCAAAAAGTCTCTGATATCCAGTAAAATATATATATGAAATTATACCTAGAACGAATATAATTTTGTAAATTGAAGAAAATTAGCTTGACATTTTTTATGCCATATCTACCCAGCAAACCATAGATGTTGACTATGTTGAAATTCCGACTACTTCGTAACTATTTCGAGCTGTCTTAAAGAAATCATTAAAATTTCGTTACGCAAATATCGGAACAGTTTCACATTTTATACGAATTTATATAAAATTTCGTTATGCGACTATTTGTACGACACATTAATATGCTAACAGAGTAAAATTTCCTTTTTTTCGAACTGTCTAAACGAAATCGTAACTTTTTCGTAACATTTTCGTTAGGACTCGTTACGAAATCGTTACGAAATTTCCTTACGAAGTTACGAAATCGTAAAGAATATCATACGAAGCGGTTGACATGACTTCGTAACGAAATGTCGTAATGATTTCGTAACGAGTCTTAACGAAAAAGTTACGAAACAGATACGATTTCGTTCAGACAGTTCGAAAGAAAGGAAAGTTTACTCTGTTTGCATTTCAATATGTTTTACAAACAGTCGCATAACGAAACTCTTTACAAATTCGTATAAAAAGGAAACTGTTCCGATATTTGCGTAACGAAATTGTAACGATTTCTTTAAGACAGCTCCAAATAGCTATGAATTCGTCGGAATTTCGACAAAGTCGTCAACTATGGTTTGCTGGGTAAGCGTATTAGACCCAAAACTTTTGAAAAAACCTTCATTTAAGTGGGTTTTTTTGTATTTTTAAAAGTGTAAAAAAAACATGAGCCACGAAATTTATTTGTTTTTTGTTTGTTGTTTTCTTTTGTTGTATATAAGACATCTAAAATTTCCAACTTGGCACAAAAATTTAGCCCTGCAAATAACAGGTTTCGGAAAATCACCTTAAATCTAAATATGCTTTTTTTTCGAAAGAAAATTCTCAATAGAAAAAATTTTTGTAAAACATTTTATAAAGCCCAATTCTATAGCGATTTGATGATTTATTAATCATGTAACCAAATGTTCGTAAAAAAAATTAACAATTTCAGTTTTTTAAGCTTCAGCATTTTTAAAATTATTTTATTATATTGAAAAATTAAAAAACAATTTAGAAGTTCAAATAATGTTGTTTTTAGTGTTTTCAATTTGCAAATAATTTAAATATAAATCCATGACCGATTAAATTCTTAAAAATCCTAAAAAAAGTTACTTTTTCATTCTTTTTATAAAAATTTATCTAGATGAGTAATATTTTAATATTAACATGAACTTATTTTCATGAGATATCTTATATAATGAATTGGGTATAAGATACTGGTGCTGTGCAAAAACCAGTTTTCGAATTACAGTTTTTGAAAAATAGTCTGAAATTTAAATATGACTGTATCGGAGTGGATTCCTCTGTTAAAAAAGTTTATTAAAAAAAATTTTATTAGTTATTGTTATTGGAATTGAATCATGACAAAATGAAACTGTTAAATTTTTAAAGATCTTAAAATATTTTTTAAATCGTTTTCTAGAACAGTAATATTTTAGCTCTTAACCATAACTCGAACTAGGGTTCATACAGGTTCAAATAGTGGTACACAAGCTGGGGATCCATAAAAACGTAAGATAGCCAAAAAGAAACCAAATGTGAAGACTAAACATTTTTTTTTTTCCCCATAAAAGTTGTAAATGTCCATAAAAGTTGTAAATACAGCTTCACCAGCTGAACTAATTAAAAAATGTTTGCATTTTTCATAGTTGATTTTAATTTTGATTTTAATAAACTGCAAGAAATCTAAGCTATTTTGACCGTTTACACTAATATTGTTGAATTAGTAAAATTTTGTCCCAGACATTTTTACTTTTTGTGCTAATTTTCGGAATAATACATTTTAAAAGAAATTAAAAATTCTCAATTTGGACCATTGGACAAACCATAGGCAAAAATCAAAAACCTTAGCACTCAAAATTGATTTGTCCAAAAAAAATTAAATAGACTCTTCTCATCTCTCTTATGGTCATTTAAAAACAGGCATATTCACAAATATTCTTAAAAGAAAACGGATTTGCTTAAAAATTTTCATATCCTTTTCATCAGTTATTACTGGTACCTACTTATAGATTTTTTATCAAAATAACCCCCCTAAGGTAAATCCTGGCTACGGGCCTGAGTCAAGTTATCATAAATTTTATGTAAACGTTAGTTCTTCTCTTCTTTATTTCTTTAATAGTAATAACCAACAAAAATCCCTAATTTTTTTGCAGAAACCGTTAAAACTAAAAAATATCTTTCAAAAAAGTCTAAGATAACTGAAATCAGTTGATAATTGGAAAAATGGCAGTAGTTTTAAGGCGTTTTTAAATCGGCATACACCAATTTTTTTTTTCAATGCGTTCGCAGCGTACGGATAACGGATTTTGGTCATCTATGGCTTGTTGGAATGCAAAAACTAAAAGCCACATTTTACGATTTCAATTATTGTAGAAATAGAAAAAGTGATATGTAATAACTGCAAATAATTAGACATTGGATTTTTGAGTTTATTAAACATTTCCAAAAAATCGGCGGAGAGATTATTTTGAGTGTCCTTACGTTTGCAAAATTACTATTTTTTTTATGCTATTTTAAAAGAGCAATTGTGCAATTTATTTAATGAAAAGTGTTTTGTGTAAAGTGTAAAGCGTATTTATTAAATTTTTTTCGAAGAAAAATCTTGGTAGAGCTCTTTGCTGTTGTTATACCATATCTTACGGTAAGTAAAACATTCTGTCCTTTAAGCAGATCAAAATAGTGAAAAATGTGCTCTGGCGAAGTACTGATACAATTGACTTAACATCTGTAATACTTTTCAGATTTTTTTTTTTTTGTTTATTCCTGATGTGCGATAAAATAAACACACTTTTGTTATGTATGTTGTAAATATACACTAAAACCATATCGTCGTGCTATTTCAGATGAATATAAAATCTGGCTTTGACGAAAGGCTTCAAGAAAGTAATGCCATTCGGAATATCTGTAATTTGAAAATTTGCTTGTCGTCATATTAAAAGTTTGTGCTACTCTTGTGTCAACGAAAAGGTATTAAAATTCAAGTGATGATGTATGGAATGGAATACTGATGATTTTTCTCCTCTTTTTATTAAGAATTGTGCTGCTTCCCTACTGTATCCGATTAAAGTTATTTTTAATAAATCTCCCGATTCAGGAGTTACTGGAGTTACTGGATATCTATATTACTGGAAAACTGCCTCAATTGAACCTATTTTTAAAAGAGGTCATAAAAGTAATGTTTTGAATTGTAGACCGATCTCTAAATTATCGACTATTTCTAAATTATTTGAGAGTATTGTTAAAAACAAAATGTATTTTGCCATCAAGAATTTAATATGTCTCAACAGCATGGTTTTTTTTTTTGCTGGTTGCTCAACAGTAACAAATCTTATGATATTTACAGAAGACTGTATCTCTGCATTTCAAAGTGGAAATCAAGTTGACACGATTTATACTGATTTTTCAAAAGCGTTCGACAAAGTGTCTCATAGAATCTTACTTTCAAAATTGTCGTATATCGGTTTTCACTCTAAATTTTTAGCATGGTTAAAGTCATATTTAACCAATAGACTTTCTCATGTTGTAGTTGAGAATACTCAATCTTTCGCTTTTATAGCAACATCGGGTGTTCCTCAAGGCAGCATTTTAGGTCCGCTGCTTTTTTTTTGTTATTTACAAATGACATTAGCAGATGTTTCACCCATTCCAAACATATTTTATACGCGGACGACTGAAAAGTCTATTCTATCATCCGTAATTCTCAAGACGAAATAAACTTACAATCTGATATTAATAACCTTATGGATTGGTGTTATAAAAATAAGCTTTTCTAAATATCAATAAGTGCTTCTATATTAAATTTTCGAAAACAGTTAATGTGTTTAATCATTTATATAATATCAACGGCTTTATTTTAAAAAAAGTTGATGAAATTACTTATCTTGGTCTAATTTTGAATTCTAAATCACTTTTGTCAGCCATCTCAACTATAGTATATGTAAAGCTTACTCTCTGTTAGCTTTTGTAATGCATAATAGTTTGGATTTCTCAGATCCATTTACTCTGATTTTATTATATTCTTCTATTGTTTGTTCAAAATTAGAGTATGCTATTGTTATCTGGAAACCTTTTTATTTAACACATATACATCGCTTGGAGCGCATTCAAAAGAGATTTACTCGCTTTGCAGTTCGTCATTCATTAAATCTGTGTGATGCTAGTCCCTCGCACTTTGATCGCTGTACACTTTTAAATTTAAAAACGCTTCAATGTAGAGGTACCATATAGTCATTATTATTCATTTTTGATATTGTTACTGGTTCAATAGATTCACCTGCTCTTTTGCAGTTAATACATTTTAATGTTCCTACCAGAAATTTGAGAAATTTTGTACCGTTTTTTATCAAGTATCAAAAAAACTAATTAAGCATTATATGCCCTCATTTCGAGAGCTCTCATTGAAAAAAAATGAATCCCAAATTCTTTTGGCGTCGATTTTTCTTTTCCCAAATAGATCATTAAAAAGTATCTTAACAACATTTACTATTAGATTTAGTATATTTTTAAGTTATAAATTTTCAGTATGGAATAAATTATTCTTTGTCTTAAATAATGAAATGAAATGAAATGAAATTAAATTAAATGAAAGGAAATGAAATGAAATTAAATTAAATGAAAGGAAATGAAATGAAATGAACTGAAATGAACTGAAATGAAATGAAATGAAATGAAATGAAATGAAATGAAATGAAATGAAATGAAATGAAATGAAATGAAATGAAATGAAATGAAATGAAATGAAATGAAATGAAATGAAATGAAATGAAATGAAATGAAATGAAATGAAATGAAATGAAAAAAATTCCATGATATCAATCAATTCACGTCATACGTGTGTCAAGACACTATATTCGTATCTCTTCCCTTAACACATTCCGAGGAATTGCCAGTGCCACCACATCCAATTCAAAAAAAAAGACTAGTAAGGAATGGAGCTTTGGCAGGGTATCAAAGCTAAAATACCCCCCGCGGCCGTACTGAAGTATATCCGAAGCCTTAAGACGTCTATAAAATTTTTATGTATAATCTGCAAAAATATTTGTGTCATACGCTTAATTTAATTTTACCCTTAGCTGTCACATTAAGTCATTTGTAAGCAAATTAAAATGCCACACCCACTTTTCTAGTATAAAGACACCACATTCTACCGAATGATATATATATGGGTTGGATAAACCACGTAGGCGGAACTTGGGTACATACAGACACGATGTCATTGAGTTTTATATATTTACGAAAGTTTTTCAAATTTGATGACGTCACTTTGTATTGAAGGTACTCGTGGTTTCCATCCGATTTTGCCAAATATCAAATAAGGGCTTAAGTTAAATATCAAAGTTTGTACATATGCAAGACATATCTGTAATTTTTGCTGCTTTTTAAGACGTTTATAGTTTTCAATAAAACCTTTTCGTATGGGAGGTAGGCGTTGTTCTCATCCGATTTGGCCAAATAACATAGGGATGGTCTATATCAAAGCTTACGTGCAAAATTCCAAGACATTTCTGTAATTTGAGCAGAGCTTTCAGAGATTTTGCGAATAATATAAGGCCAGATAACAATTTCACCTAAATAAGCCTTAAGTAAATTTTTGTATAAAGAATTTATACAGCAAGGAGAATTTAAACTTCCTTGAACAATCTTTGAAACAAGTTTTATAAAAGGTCTATGCAAGGAAAAAAGGCGTATGAAATTATTCACTTTATACAAGAACTTATATTAAGTTTGATCTTAAGTTTTTATTCAAGTCTTATTTAGGAACTCGGAAACTGAGAAATAAAATTTAATTGTTTCTAGTAATCTCTTTTTCTACGTTTCATCATTTCATTTTATTTAGCACAGAAAACTTATACATTTTAAAAATCTTTGTATACTGACCATGTTCCAAGCAGCACGGATTGAACTCGGATCCTTTGTATTGCCAGCCGGACGCTCCAACCACTCGTCTATTCAGGACTTTACTCGCGTGACGTTGAAACTTAATTAGTATTTTTTTTTTTTTAATTCCCTTAAGAACAATTTTATAAAGCTCTCGATTGCAATCATTTCATATACGCACTTAATTTCTATTCAGTAAATTGGCTCGGTAGCCCAGTGTTTTAAGGTGACAGCTTATTAGCAGGTAGATCCAAGGTTCAAAACCGCGCTTAGACGAATTTTTCTTTTTTCTTATTTTATTAAATTTTTTTTTATGATAGTGAATATTTTATATTCACAAACTCAAACTTTGTTAAAAAAAATCTAAGCTTTAGTAAAAATCTTCTTGATTACTTCCTTAAATGTGTCCTAAAGGCTTTTCCAGAAATGCATGAATAATTACTTTTATACAAGGCCTGAATTCAAGTTCAGTATAAATAACTTCAAATATTTAGGTGAAATTGTTATCTGGGTTTGTATGGGAGGTAGGCGTGGTTTTCATACGATTTTTTCAAATTTCATAGTCAGAATTTATATTGAAGATCAAAGCTTACGTGCAAAATTTCAAGGCATTTCTTTAATTTTGTGGATTTTTAAGAGATTTTACAGTTAGAATAAAATCACTTTGTATGGGAGATAGGCGTGATTTACATCCGATTTGGCTCATTCGACTCATTTGGCTCATTCGAAAATACGACTGCAATCGTTATCACAGACGGACAAACGGACACACCGAAATCGACTCAGGAAGTGATGCTGTTAAAAAATATATTTACTTTTCTATACCTGCCACGCCTCTTTATTGGCGTTCTATAAACGGAATGTCAAAGTTAATATATCCCTTACGCAGTACGCGTTGGGGAATAAAAAAAAATACTTGTTAAATGATTTTTAGCAATATTGCTTTTATTGAAAGTCAAAAAATTTTGAACTTTTTCGCTATTTTAGGCAAAACTTAAAGGTAATCTAAATTGTTCCTATACTATTTTCTACAAAATTGTAGCCAAACCTAGATCCTACTGTAGATAGAGTCATACTTATAGCGGTTTGAATTCAATTCCGTTTAGTTGTTTGTGCTTCCATCCGAGCTATGGGAGGTTTCACTTTGAAAAAACTCGATTTTTTTTTAAATTCCGCTGCTTAGTGAGAAGTTATTGTAAATTTTCCTATGAATATTTCAAAAATGTATGCCCAATCCCTATGTGTACGCATGCGGCCAAAATTACTTTTTATATGAAAGCCTGCAAAAATTTTAATTGGATTGCATTTTATTTCACGTTAAATTTAATTGAATTTCAAAAACTACAAGTTATTGGTTTTTTGGAATGCCAACAGAATATTGTCACTAAACTGCCAAGATTAATTGAGCAAATGTGGACTTTTTTCATTCTTTGATTTTCTAACAAATATTATAGAGTTTGCATTCATTTGCATTCATAATGCTCTGAATGAAGTAAATCATTACTTTTAAGTCTGTGGTATGCGCCATTGCTGCTATCGAGGTGGACTTCACCGGAAATTATTTCAAACTTATGGATGTGTATGTATGTTAATACTTATTTATATTTTTAAAAATTGTTCACTGCTGTGCTTAAACATAAAAAGATTCCACATGAATGTTTCACTTAACTGTTAAACACATTAATGCATATTATTGAAACGAAACTCATGCTTTATGGAGTACACGCAGCTAAATTAAAGCAATGAATAAAAATAAAAAAGAAATAAATTCAATGAATGAATTAACTAAGCCACGCCAACGCCATGTATATACAATTTGAAAGGAAAATAAATAAATTCAAGTAAATAAATTGGTGCTTTCTATGTTTGTTAAACCAAGCATGTCTTTATTGACATGTTTGCGTATATGTTTGAATACATTAAATGATTTTTAAGACTTATTCAATGAAATTACGTTTATAAACAATTTTTAAAAGCTATACCACAAAAGCAAAAAAAACATATTATAAATATTTGCAATGTTAATTCAAAAATGCGGTAACTCTACCTGTAATGTTGGATCTCAAGTCTTAATATAATTTTGTACCCATTAAATTATATATAATAATTGATTTATAAAATACTAAGATAAAGAAAAAACATAAGCTTGCTAAATAACGAAAAAAGACACATGTAACCAGAATGTGAACAAATATTGTGATGTCCTTAACGACAAACTGAATTATCAAACCATCAGAATTACAACTTGCAGTGACATTGCAGTGTCCTGCTCAAGCTTCACTATGGCACCGCATACTCATACATACATACACATACACACACATACATACGCAGCAAAAATATTGATGTGCATGCATACACAAACACAAGGACATAAAACGCAAAAGGACCTAGATTTTGAATATGTTCAAACAAAAAAATCTAATTTTCCACTCCGGGGCACATCGTCGCAATTTATCGAATCTTCACATAAATGTCATTTTTTTGCCATTTCGATGATTACACGTAAATGTCTATGTAAGTGTATGTTACCACCGGTGTGTGAGTGTGCGAAAGTGTGTGTTGAATCAAGTGAATAACAAGCAAACATGATGTAAAGATGAAATTGGATAAGAAAAGACAAGAAAATCTTAAGTAGAGAATGTAAGTGTAAATCGAGAATGACAACGAAGAATGAAAGCACATGACAAACGACGAAAGACGTGGCACTGGCAGCAAATGATAAGCAACAAATCAAAACTAATAAAATTGTGAGAGAAAGTGAGAAAAACGAACCACTCATATTGCATAAAAATTCACGTGAGTTTTATGATAAGTTATGTGTAATTAATTATGTATAGTAAGCAGGGCCTTTCAAAGCATATCACGGATTACAAAATTTTTGGGGCTCCCACCGCTTTAAAAAAAAAGGAAAAATAGATTATATAAATAAAAACTTTTTAAATAGCACTCGAAGTCTGCAACCGTCTATAAAATGTTTTGTATAATCTGCAAAAATATTTGTGTCATACGTTTAATTTCATTTAACCCTTAGCTGCCACACGGAGTTATTTGTAGACTGCTCATTATGCTAAAGAATATATGTGCAAAATTTGATTGGTATGTGCAAATTAATGCCAACGGTGTACAATATTTTCGTTTAGAATTAAATTGACACGCTCTTTGTGCAATTCCACCCACTTTGTAGGCTTAAAACTTCTCATTAACATATACTAAAAAATATATGTGCGAAAATTGGTTAAAATCGGAGAAACGGTGTAGATGGAAATAGATTAAAAATAAAGTGCAACGCTCCTCCCTGTCTCGTACCGCCCAAGTTTAGAAACTCACTCGTAAGACTGCTCAAATTACCAAGGATAATGTGTGCAAACTTTCTTCAAGTCAGACACGCGTTTTAACAGAAGTTTAATTAAAAGTAAAATGCCGCATACAATTTTCTAGTCTAAATACTCCACATTATACCGAAGAATATACAGTGAATCAAAAAAGTTTAGGCACAGAGCTATTCTCAAAGTTTGTATCTAAATAACTTTTTTCACCTAACGAACAAAAAGATATTCGTTATATGGCATCATTTGAAATTTAAAGTGTTTTTGTATATTATGTTTTGTTTTATGTATTATGTTATTAAAAAACAAAAAAGTCACTATTCACATAAAAAAAGTTTAGGCACATGTGTAAAAAATTTGAATTTATTTTTGGTTTTCATACATTTAATATATTGTTAGGCCTTCGTTGGCTTGAATAACTGCCTGTAAGCGCCTTTGCATGCTCCCAACTAGGTTTGATGTCTGTTCGGGTGTTATATTTCCCATTCACCCTTTGGTGAATCTTGTGATGATATGCGATGGCTCCGAATTTTTCTTCTCCAATAATTGCCAAATATGTTTAAAAGCATTCATATCTGGCGAACGTGGAGGTGTTTTGAGCTGTTGGCAATGGTAAATAAGCCATTCCTGCACAAGGTACGAAGCATGTTTCGGGTCGTTATATTGCTGGAATAAAAATAGCTTCCCATTCATGCCCAACTTTTCAGCACCTGGAAACAAATTTTATTTCAAAATATTCAAATAAGAGCACTTATTCATTTTTTCATCTATAAGGGCAAGATTTTCTACTCCAGAAGCCGCCATACACCCCCTCACCATGACTATACCACCACCGTGTTTGACTGTTTTAATTCCGTTTTTTTTTTTTTTTTTCTTGGACCTCATTGTTTGGTTTCCACCAAACTTTTCGTGCACCATCTAATCCAAAAAGATTGAACTTTGATTCATCACTAAATATTACACTGTTCCAGAATAATTTGGATTGATGAACATGAAGTTTTGCAAACTCCAGCCTCTTTTCTTATTAATAGCCGCAATAAATGGTTTGTGCCGAGGAAATCTTCCATGAAAACCAGCTCTATGTAGAGTAATGCGTATTGTTTGGAGATAGAAGTTTTTATTGAAACTTTGATGCATTTCATAATATAATTTTACAGCCGAAATATTAAAATCGCTCTTGGCGTGGTGTTAATATTTTTGGGCGTCCAGATCTGCTTTCACGCTCTTATTTCCCCGTATTTATGTAATGTTTTATAATGTTTCGCACACTTGTATATAAACATTTTTGCTGCACATGAAAGATTATAATTACTTTTCAAACATCTACCGAAATTTCTGTACTCCCCTTAGGAAACAAAGCGCTTCGAAACTACTTTCAAAGCACTTTAAAAAACCACAATAGCGTTTTGTTCTCTTTTTAAATAGTAATTTTTTAACATTGGCATGTCATTGGGAAGAAGACTTTCGTTCTCGCTACGAAAAGTGATTTAAAAAAGCGCTTTGATCTCGCTACGAAAAGTGATAAAAAAGCGCTTTGATCTCGCTACGAAAAATGATTTAAAAAAGCGCTTTGCTCTTGCTACGAAAAATAATTTAAAATAGCGATTAGTTCTCGATACGAAAAGTGATTCAAAAAAGTGCTTAGTTATTATTTCTACTTAGTTTGCTTAGTAGAGTTACGAAAAGTGATACGTAACTCTACAGCCTTCCAACTACAAATATCAACAAAAAAACGAGGTTTTCTATTACATTCTTTTGGAATGAATGACTTACAACATGAATCTTTTACATATTCCTAATTTTTTAAATAGACGTCAAGTTATATTCGCTCATTTTCCTATTCCAAATGAAATCCAACATTTTTTTCATTATACCCAAGTCTATGAGATGCATTGCATCTGGAGGAAACAGTGTAATCATTTGAATACCAATTTTTTCCAAAATATGTTCGGCATTGACAATGATTCGGTTTGCAATGATATTTTTTATCTTTTCGCATTTGAAAGTCGGAATCTGTTCTTAATTCTGCAACTGCAGTACTATAGGTCAGTCGATTGTTTTTTTTTTCTAGCTTCCTGGAAGCGTTTAGAGCATCCTGCGGAGGAAGTACGACCAACAGCTCCCGTAACAAATGCTCTCGCAGGAGCATCACAAACAAATGCACGCAATTTAATATAAACCCTTCTAACGTTGACGATACCTCTTTCACTTATACTATCCATCTCCAAAACAAAGTCCAGCAGAAAATCATTAATATTTTCAGGTTTCCTGTTGCCAAGATATGCTCCAATAACAAAAGGTATGATATTGCAGCACTTTGATATGGAACCCAAAATAGACCACAAGGCTATTGCAGAGCTTTTGCATAAGGATAATCCGTCTATTTCAATATCTACTTCTAAAATTTCAATATCTTCTGCTAACGACAACTTAAAATCCTGACAAATACTTCTCTCTAGTCCATACTGGAAGTTGTTTCCCAAACTGACTTCACGCGTGCAAATAGTGGTATTATTTTGCGCCCTTGAAAATAAATTTACGCCCACTCTTTGTATAATTCGCAAAATGACATCACTCGTGTCTCGCCTAACTTTAAATTGCACTACTCATTTCCGAATTTCTTTTTGCATGTCAATTTCTGACAAAATTTGTATTGTTCTTTCGCATTCTATATTTTCACTATTGGCACATTGTATGGAATCCACACCGCCATGGCTGAAATCTGGGAAAACTTGTGGTGTTTCATTTTCTACAGAACTTTGCATATAATCTGCCCTGCTATGTCCACTTCAATGTTCTGCTGCTGTTGCGCCATCTTCGTTTGCACCTGCAAGGGCAACTTAATTTTAATGGTGTATATTTTTGCCCGAACTAATCTTTTAAAATGGTGTTTTGAATAACCGCATCACTTCCCACTCATTTTATTACTTTTATAAACGTTTTTTAACTTTTACTTTTTTCACTATTTTGCTGAAACACTTTCACGAATTAAACTTCGCGCATACTAGTGATGAGTAATGACAAATAGTGATTAGAAAAATAAATATATCGAACTAGTACGACAACAACGACAAGATTTACGAACTACGAATAGTCAAATTACGGAAAATCGTGAAGCAGGGCGATTTTTTAAAGCTCAATGCGTAGCGAGACTTCTCAAAAGCACTATTAATATATAAAAAGCATATATAATAGGCCGAGTGAAGTCCTTTTTACTTCCTTTTTAATAAAGCACTTTGAAGTTTCCGATAGGGCTACTCATTTTCCTCATTCAATCACGACATCAAGATCGAATAGATCACAGAAACCTACAGTTTACCGTTATATTTGCAAAAACAAGGTACTTTTTCTTCTTCCGCTTATATTTCGAGTAGTGTATAAAGTAAAGAAATTTTTTTATGTATTTCAATTAAAATTCATCTAATAATACTAACTGCATCAAAAAATTGGCCAAATTAGTTGCTTTTAAATATTAAAGCAAAGTTCTTCTAATAAAAATGGACTGTTTGACTGTTGACTTTTTTGATTCACTGTATGTATGGGTTGAATAAACTATGTGGGCGGAATTTGAGTGCACACAGACTGGATGTCATTCGCTTTTATATATTAACAAAAGCTTTTCTATTTTGATGACGTCACTTTGTATAGGAGGTAGGCGTGTTTTTCATTTGATTTTGCAAAATATCAAAGAGACAGTTTATGCTAAATATGCAAAATGTCAAGACATTTCATTAATTTTTAAGATTTTTATGGGAATTTGCGTTCTAAATAAAGCCAATTTTTATCGGATGTAAGCGTGGTTTTCATCCGATTTTGCCAAATATCATAGTGATGGTCTATATTATACATCAAAGCCTATGTGCAAAATTCCAAGACATTCCTGTAATTTCAGCAAGTTTTAAGGGATTAAGTTTTAAGTTTTTAAGGGGTTCAACAAAGTCATTTTGTATCGGAGGTAGGTGTGGTTTTCATCCGATTTTGCTCATTCTCGAACTTGATCTCTATTTTTAGAAAGAAGCTTATATTTTGAATTTCAACGTGATAATTTTAAAATTACGGCTGTAATCGTGATCACAGACAGACAGACGGACACACGGTCAGTAGTATAGAAAATTAGGCGAAATTGAACGGTGGGTGTGGCACTTCAATTTTTGAATAAAACCATTTTTTAACGATGGTATGAATTTGCACGTACTAACCAAATTTTGCATATATCGCACACTAAATACAAAACAGTCACAACTCAAAATTTACAAATTTTAACCTTTTGATGTAAAACTATTCTTAGTGGGCACGAAAAAAGGCACGAAAAATGCTCGTTTAAGGCTCGGAATAGGCACGAAAATATGGCAAAATAGGCACGAAACATTAAAAAAATAGGCACGAAAATTTTTTAAAAAAAAAAACCAACCGACTACAAAATCACTACAAAGTAAAAAATAATTTTAAAAATACTTTTCCTTTTAATTTCTTGGTCATATTTGATAATTTATTTAAACATATTATTATATATGAAATCTTATTATCTTAATTTTTTTCTTATTTGTTTTATTATCATAACTATATGAATTTCTTGATGTATACAAAAGCTTTTAAGGTTGGCGCTAATATAGTCAGACTTTTAATCAGAAGCGCCAACTTCAAAGCATTTGTATTCATCAAGAAATAAATATAGTTATGATAATAAAACAAATAAGAAAAAAATCAAGATAATAAGATTTCATATATAATAATATGTTTAAATAAATTATCAAATATGACCAAGAAATTAAAAGGAGAAGTATTTTTAAAATTATTTTTTACTTTGTCGTGATTTTGTAGTCGGTTGTTTTTTTTTTTTTTTAATTTTATTTCTTCCATTTTAGAGAATATGATAAAATTTCGAAAAAAGTGTATAAACAACATAAATAAAATTGTTCCGAAAAAATTTGTTCTATTAAAATCTGAAAGTTTGTTGGTTATTTCAAATATCTGCCTCTTAAATTTAAATTAGATGTCACCTGTTTTGAAATTATTATACCCATTCTTGTAACGAGTTTTATTACCCTAGTGTCAATATTATTCGAGATATAGTGTTGTTCAAATATTGCCACGCCTCTTTGTTAAATAAGCGCCCACTATCTGGAGCGTTATATCCAATAATTGTGCCTACCCCTGTACTTTATTTCAGTATCCCAGCGTCAATATTAACTGCGATAGTGTTTATCTAGTATTGCCACGCCCATTTATCGAATAGCGCCTACTTTATTGACCATAATTTTTAGTAATTCTGCCTACCCCTGTACTACAATAAATTTCAGTGCCCTAGTGTCAATATTATTCGAGATACACTGTTTTTCTAATATTGCCACGCCCAGTAGTCGAAATCCGCCCACTTTCTTCACCGTAATTTTTACTTATAATGCCTACCCTTATACCAAATTGCAGTACCATAGTATCAATAATATTCGAGATATACTATTTTTTTTAATATTGCCACGCCCATTTGTCAAATAACGCCCATTTTGTTGATGGCAATTTGTAATAATTGTGCCTACCACTACACTAAATTTCAGTACCCTAGTGTCCATATTATTCGAGATACAGTGTTTTTATAATATTTATAATACACATAAAATTACGATAGTTTAATGCTATTAGGAGTACACGCAGTTGCAATTGTGGCCTAAAAAAGGAGTAAATGAAGAAATATAAATTTAAAAGTAATATGTAAGATGTTTTACTTTTTGGTCAAAATATAATAAAATTAGTGGAAATAGGCAACAATAGGCACGAACCCTTAAAATAGGCACAAACAAAGAAAAATCGTTAAAATAGGCAAACTAGGCATTTTTAGGCAAATGCCTATTTTAATCTTCTCTAGTGTTCATATACTTTGACTGTAACACATCAAATACATTTTGTACACATCTTCTTTCTCTATAGTTTAAAAAGAAAAATGTTGTCTGTTTATGGTCTTTTAAAATAAAATGGGTTTTTTGCTTCACTTAGAAATTTAAAAATTTTGAGTTGTGACTGTTTTGTGTTTAGTGTGTGATATATTCCTTAGCATAATCAACAGTCAACAAATAACTCTATGTGTCAGATAAGGATAAAATAAAATTAAGCGTATGACACAAATAATTTTTGTAGATTATATATAAACATTCATAGACGGCTAAAAACTTCGAATATACTTCAATACGGCCGCGGAGGGGTATTTTAACTTCGGTACCCTGCCGAAGCTACATTCCTTACTAGTTTGATTTTATATAGAACCATATATTATTTGTATTTGGTTTATGAATTATTAATTTTTGATCATTTATTAAGAATTGAGATTGAATTTATTGTATTGAATGAATTAAGAATTATGAATTATGCAAATTAAATTATAAAATGGTATTAAAAAATGGACTCACTACATTATAAGATTTTAAGAGATTAGT
Source organism: Coremacera marginata (assembly GCA_914767935.1). Taxonomy (NCBI): domain Eukaryota; kingdom Metazoa; phylum Arthropoda; class Insecta; order Diptera; family Sciomyzidae; genus Coremacera; species Coremacera marginata. Next base: position 16,625,711 of record OU612043.1, on the reverse strand, counting down.
TATAATCACATTTTCAAAAAATAAAGAGCTGTTTTTCTGAAAAGACTACATTTCGGTACACATACTTTCTGCAATGATAAAATTTGGCACAGGAGTTAAGAAAGAAAAAGATAGTGCAAAAACATAAAAGTTAAATAAAATTAAATATTCTAGTAATTTCAAAAAATGAAATAAAAATTTTAAAAATGGCATCTTGCAATTTATTAAAATCAGAATTATATTAACAAGAAAAAATTAAAATTTCATGAAGAGCACAACAAGAAAAATTAAATACATTATATTTTGTTTCCATCACTCATCATCATTGGTCCCTAGCTTGTGTACAATATTTAGGCCCTGTGCAAAGCCTATTCGGGTTTCGTAAAAAAAAAAAATACTTTTTTTTCAAAAAGGAAAATACTCATCGGTTCAAAGTTTATCGAAAGAAAAATAATTTAATTTTGAATTTGAATTTTATTATAAAAAATTAGAATTGTACATTAAGACTTATCTTTGATAGTACATCAAAGGAGGAAAATCAAGTTAATAGATGTTTAACTAAATAACTAACGTTTATCTTAAAACTATGCAAGTAAATTATTAAATTAAAAACCTTAATAAATATAATATATGAAGTCAATATTATTAAGAAATGAAGTTAAAAAATTTGATTTAAGAAGGATTAAGGAGAGAATAAGTTTAAAAAAAAAATATAAAATAATTATTCAAGAGATGAAAAGTATCTTAAAATTTTCTGTTAAAAACTGTTAATAATAAGTCTGTTCGCGTACGCAAAAGATTTTACAAATTTGTACAAATTTTAAAAATTTTAAGTTATGTGTTTATATAACTGCAATAATTTTTCAATTATTAAAGGTTACATTTTATCGAGCTCAAGGTCAATGTTGCTTTCCAAAGAAAACAACTGAAAGAAAAACAACTAACAACAGCAATACCCTATATAGAGTATCAATCACATAGCAGACTAGACAGCTGTTTCGTTAGCCGCTACACCAACTCATCAGTAGACAGCTGTTTCGTTAGCCGCTACACCAACTCATCAGTAGCCTGTTTCGTGATTCTTGCTGTGATCCACTAAGCTCTTGCTAATGCAACAACAAAATCTTTGAGTAGTTAGAAAGCTTTGATCTATCTTCGAATACAAGAACTTCCTTTCCCTGAAAGGATGCTTCTCAAATTAGAAGAACTTTAAGCTGCTTTCATATCATTTGTATTCTCGTACATGCAATTCAGGGTAATTTACTAATTGCATTCGTGAAACAAGTAGAAAAATATAAACTTAGTGGATCGCAGCAAGAATCACGAATAAAGGCTACAGATCAGTTGGTGTAGCTGCTAACGAAACAGCTGTCTAGTCTGCTATGTGATTGATACTCTATATAATATAACCTATAAACCTATAAAATATAACCTTTAATAATTGAAAAATTATTGCAGTTATATAAACACATAACTTAAAACTTATGAAAGAAGGTCGTAATTAATTTACAAATAAATTTTAAAAATTGTTAAAAGAAACCCATTCGTTTACCCAAAAAACTTGCAAGTGAGGAAGAAAATAAGAGAGTACGATTTTTCTCTACAGTCCAGATTTGAAAAGTTTTTGCTGGCTGATTTTCTACTTGCAAGAATTTTCATGAAATAAAAAAAAAAAAACCAAATGTCTAAAACAGATGCTTTAAATGTACAAAATAAATAAAAAATGGGTAAGCAAATAACATTATTATTTTTTTTAAATATTTTTAACATATGAACCATGAACATATGTTGAATTTGGCATACGCAAAATTTTTTCGCCTTTTTCTTATTATTCTCTTATCAGTTATTTTCTTTTCAGCTTTCTGACAGTTCGATATGCATTGCAAATTTTAACAAATTTTCTGTTAGGGTACTTTTTAGAGTCTCGTTGTATTGCGAGAGAATTTGTTTCCTACTCTCAAAAAATTGTTACTGGTAAGTTTTTACTGTAAAAGTATGCAAACAGACCTAATATTTGTTTCGAATTAAAAAAAAAAAAGAAATATTTCAATGTTTTCTTTCAAAGAAATATCGATGTTTTTATCTCAATATATAAATAGTTATATTAAACATAAAATACAGGCAGTTTTCTTTAACAATTATTTTCATTTTTAACTTATCTACACAAGTGTGCTAATTCTGTGACCAATAAAAATAAACCTGCATTTGCCTATATATCATATCCTCAATAAGCCAGATAAAATTGTAGAATTTAAATGTAGAATTTAAGTATTCAAATTGTATAAAAATTTTCACAAAAAAATATATAAAGCCAACTGAACTGTTTTAAGATTATTCAATAGTGTGCTAATGCTCCAGCTCACACCGTATATTTGATGTTGAAACAGAGATAACTCATTATTATAATTTAATTAAATATGCTTCCAGAACTTGACGAAGGTCATGTTAATGTTGTTTTGAGCTGTCTGAAATCTAATTTTGAATTAAAAATTCAGTAGCAATTATAAAACTTTTTCATTCCACTACAGTTTCTCTCAGATTTTCAATGAACTGTACACATGAATTACAAATTTTAATAATAATTAATAAATCCCTGCAGTTGGCAACCCTCTCAAGTACATATTCACCAACACTGTACAAGTTGGCGCGTACCTCCCAAGTACATGATGCATATGGCCAACAGCTAGAAAGACAATCTCCAGCGCTGTCACATATCCTAATTTAAAATGTTTACCTTATTTACGTGACCCATTACCAACACCGCATACAACCAGCTGCGTGCCGCGACCAAGCGACTGATCGACTAACCACCAACCATCCGCTACAAGAAGTGACAGGGTATAAAAGTACTATACACTTCAACATTTGAACATTTTTCATAGTTACAAACAGACAGCAATACATGAGCAAACCTTGTGTCATAGATGTGTTTTTATTTGTCTGCTGGTATGTGTATGTCAGTGAATTTGAGTTTTGTGTCAGAAGAGATTTTTCAAATTAACTTTTCATATATTTATGTTGTATTTCCTAGCATGTCCATCATAAGTCTCAACAACAACAACATCAACAAAACAAAAAAAAAAAAGAAGAAAAAAAACGATATGGTATGCAGGAAACAGGAAGCGCTGCTCAACCAGATTTACCTGACAACAAGCCAGCGTTGACCAAATGGTTTAACAACACCAACAACTAACATAGCTACATACCATACATCCATGCAACAATAAGATACTCTGTGGTACCAGATATGAAAATATAAAAAAGAGGAAAAAAGTAGAAAGTAGATATCTGTGTAAAGCAAGGTGGAAGAACGATATGAAATGTCATGGAATGAAAATTTTATGCAAATGAAAAAACACGGAAAAACTAACAAAAAAAAAGAAAAAGGAAACATCAACAAAAACGAAAAACTCAACTGACAGCATAAAACATAAAAATAAATTCAAGAATCTGGAAATGAAGGTGGTAACCGCTGACTGAGTGAATGCAATAAGATTGCTGGGTAAGGATGTGGCAAGGTATTTATAGCTGCTCAGCAAGTTCCTGAGGAAGGTGCACAAAAAAAAAAAAAAACAAATTACGTGCTAAAAACACTTAATGACAGCGAACAGTAAGCCACGAGCTGAATGCTCCGGAAAAAAGGTATTATATGTGTATGGAATTCCATGGAGATATTGATGACTTGACCATTATAACAATCAAAGATATTTAAAGGGAAGTAAGATAATTAAAAATCAGCTTAATGCATGTTGATTTGATTATGATTTATTTTCGATGGTACAAATAACGTTTTTAATCCTTATCTGGCTCCTATCTGCCTAAGATATTTTGGAACTACACGGTTTAAAATCTTGGACTAAATTTTAGTTAATCCTGTACTGTATACATGACGACACCCAAATTGTATTGAAATTTAAACCACACCAAATACTTAAACTAAGTTTTATTCCCATATGTGTTTAAATAGCAATACCCGATGTAGACTAAAAACCTTATTACAAGTCTTATTCGCTTTTAACCCATAGCATACTTAAAACGAAACTGGTTTTGTTTAAGCAATTCATGTCATTTTTTTTTTTCTTTTACTCGTATACTATAATTTTTAAACTAACTCCTATTGTAGTTTTTAAACACACATTTTCATTGAAATGAAAGTAGTAAACGTTGCGCCATAATCAAATAAAAAATGTTTCACAAAAATTGTAATATAAAGCTTTGTTAACCGACAAAGTAACTCTGAATTATAAGACTTTTGAATCTTAACAATTTGAAAATTAAGACGAAAAGTATTGAAATAAAATACAGCAGGCTTAAATTGTAATACATGTTGTTTTAAATCTAATATCATGCTATCTAAAAATTGTACTAGTTTTTGAAACCTATTTCATTACTTTTTAGTTATTTTGTATAAAATTTCAAACCGTAGGTACTGAAGCTCAAATTTTATTTCAATTTTAATAAATTTGAATACAGCTTTGAGTAAAAAAATTTTTAGTATTTTGAAAAGTATTAATTCTGATAAAAAAATGGAAAACATTATTCCAACGATTGGTTTAAAACTTACTCCAAGATTTTTAACTATGTACCAAAAGATATTATTTTACTATGCAGCCTAGTAACTTCAACTAACAGCTGCTGGTCTCAATTGGTTTATATAACTCTATGATGTCCTAAAAAAAGGGCAATAGACCCAAAGTGACAGAAAATCCAGCAAGTTCTTCTAAATAGGTATTAATTGTAATAGTTATTACATTTTCTGTTGCTCTAATATACTAAGTGTTTCAAGGTCAAGGCAATTTTTAGGAACGATCCAAGGAATCATATTAGAAAAATTTAGAATTTTGTTCTCCCAGATTGGTCAAATCGCACACTGTGCTATGCTAAGCACAGTGGTTTTTTTGTGGCAATAAATCATTTCAAATATCTTGTTTCCTTTATGTGATCAAACTATGTATATTATAGTCAGATAACCAGATAAGAGAAATCTAAAAACTTTTTTTGAAAAAGTAAACGAGTTTTTTTTTTTAAATCACGAAATTAGTATAATATTTTCTATAGAAGCTACATAGTAAAAATGCACAAAGTTTGACGATTTTATTATTTCAAAACCTTAAGCTTAACAATGTGTCCTACAACATATTTGGATATAGGGTAGAGTGCCCACTTACTGGCACCGTAAGGTCATGAGGCCATAAGTTTCGTTTGAAACATAATATGGCGGAGTTCTCGGTTTCGTTTGAAAGCTGAATTCAATAGCTAACAAAAATTTTAAGCGAAACTTTAAAACTTCGAAATATACAATTTTGGCAGTCGATTTTGCAAAAGTCTCGAAAAACGACCTCCAAAAAAAGGTGCCCAGGCACTAACACCCCTTTACACTTCGCTGTAAATTATTAAAAGTGAAGCATAAACACTAGTTTATTCATTTTAATGTGTTATTTAGTCTTTCAGTGGCTTCCACTGACCATTTGAAATGGAAAAATTTATTTTGGAAATTTTATTAGTAAATTATATGGAAATAAGTGAAAAAAATTAATTGAAAATTAGTGAAAATTATGTTTTGCTGTCTTGAGTTTCCTTGTTGTAAAAAAAACGCAGTTTTTGCAAGTGTAAAAGCTCCTATGCATGTTGGCACATTTTAAGTTGTGAATGAATTGCATTTGATCGAGTTATGCAAAAGTCATCATCTTCCTCCGACGATTGACGGTGATAGTCTTTTCCTTCCTCGTTTTGATGGTGTTTTAGCAGTTTTTTCCGTTGGACCAAAGATATTGCGAATTTTTAATGGATTGTTTTAACTTTTTTCATATTATTTCCACTAAAATTCAAATGAATTTTTTTCCATACAACTTTTAGTCAAATAAATTGTAAAATGTAAAAAATGTGTGCATTTTTTTGTAATTTCATTAAATTTAATTCTTCACTTTACGCTATAATTTATCATCAATAGATAATTTGACTAAAAGTTACATAGCAAAACAAAAAAAAAAAAATTTGAATTTGAATTTGAATTTTAACGAAAATATAAAAAAAAGTTAAAAAAATTAATGAAAATCCGCATTTACACTCTAACTGACTGCAAAAATTAAAATTTTATTGTTGCAGATTGGAAGAACTGTTTCATTACTATTATTTTTGACCGTTTGTTATTTTTAACTACCACTTTTTTACAAAAACCTTGACTTTTAGAGCATATTTCAAACCATTCCTTGGCATACTGGTTGAGGTGCGTGGCTTGTATGCCATAGAACCCAGGTTCGAATTCCATCTAACACAAAATGTTTTTTCAATTGAATTAATTTTTCTGTTCGGCCGTCATCTCTATGCAGACAATAATTTGGTTCCCCTTATCCAGTCATGCTGAAGTAACGCTGGCAAAAATAAAAATCTACCTCAGCATAAAAATTCGATTTTATGTTGATTTTAATGACTAAGGATCTGTAAGATTCGGTAATTAAATGTGTGCGTTTAATGTGTAGAAACCAATCAACCACTACCACAACCACTTCATGCCATTCCATTCCACTTCACAAGCTTCCACAAAATCAAACAAAAGCTCACCGCACTTTGCTCTTATCTTAGCATTCATCTATCCCAGCAGCCAATCATTCCATCGGGCCATCAACCATTCAATCATTCAATCATCCATATATTCATTCAACTTTATATTCATTACAGCAGCTTTGTGTTATGTTTCTTAGCAGCTTTTTAGGCTTCTGCCCTGACGTTCTTGTGCGTTTATTTATTTTTTTTTTTTTTTTTTGTCTTAAATTAATACAATCTATTAAAGAAAGAAAATTTTGTCAATCTATCTTGTTTAACATTAATTGAGTTGAATATTAGTGGCAACACTTGCGACACTAATCGCTACGGAATGTTTGTCATCAGTTAGCGCCTGGAATGATTGTTCAGTTTTCTCAACTTTGCTGAGTTTCTACTTGTAGTGTTTTGCGTTTTCTGCTCATTTGTCTTCGATAATTTTGCAAGTTGGACGATTTTATGACCCAGCTTTTTCATTTATGATTCGACATAAAATCTTATGTGACAACGTTGGCATGAAATTAATGCATGATTCTAGACTTGAGATGAAATATCGATTAACTATTACACTGGAAAAAAAAAATACGTTGGCTGCACAATCAAATTAAAATTTTTTCAAAATAATGAATTCTACAAATGATTGTAGAAATTTAAGAGAAGAAATTCTTATTATTTATAAGATTGCTTATAAGCTTTAAATAAATTTAACTTTATAAAATAACTTGACAAAAAGTGAAACATTTTTGTTTAATTTTTTTGTTTTTTTCAATATTATGTTTAAATTTTAATAATTTTTACGGTGTACATTAATTTCGCTTTTTTGGTGGCAACTAATTTTCGCTTCATTTAAAAGCAATCTATAAGCTAACCTCTACAAAAGTGCTGGCATTAACATTTTTAAGCACCAAACGTTGTCATTATTGGTTTTTATTTTTATTTTTTTTTTTCTTTCATTCATCCCTCTTTTAATACTTCATCAATAAATAGAAAATTTAATTAAAATTCTTTGGTATAGAAAACTAATTAAATAAACTTGGTGTTGAACGCGCGTCTGATAAAATCAATGAGAAAGAAACACAAAATATTAAGATGCAAACATTGTTTATTTATGCTTTAATTAAATTTCAATTAGTAGAGATTTTTATTGGTATTTAAAGCAGTTCAAGAAATGCGAGCAAATAAATATTTCATTGCAGCAATGCAAATACTGAATGCAAAACAAAATAAACTTTATTCGCATAATCGTAGATATCAAACGCAATAAAAAATAGTCTTTCTTTCTAATGAATATGCGAATTTACTCCCGAAGCATTGTTTATCTAACAACAAATGTCCGTCAAAGTTTATTTCAGTACTTTTTCAAATTATACGCAAGATGTAACTTAAGTTTTGAGGCAGACAAGTCTCAACCCACAATATTTCTGATCGAAAATGGCTTCATCGTTTTTGAAACTAGTCTCTATTATATGAGTAGTCAATAAAAATTTGCTTATGAGTAAGTCCAAATTGACTGAACCAACACAGGATGTTCGACACTTTTTAAAAATAATTGTATATTATTATTTAGATGTCTTTAATATATTTGCATATCAGTACTGCTTTCAAAAATCATTTTGACATAGAATTATGTCTTACAGTGTGGTTCTTATATGGATCTTTTGCACGAATTTGAAGCACATGCAACTTTTTTGTCACTTTTTAGGGTATACCTACAATCTTTAATATTCATCGTACAAATATCAAATATGTGCTAAAATATCAGCTTCATGGCAAATAAAAATAACACTGAACATATAATTTAGTCAATTCATTAATAAAGTCACAAGTAGGAAAATTTTAGGAGAACAATTCAAATTTTCGTATAAGAAAAATCTTGCTTAAAATGCTTGAGTAGCTCTTTAAGTTATTGTTATGGTTGTTGGTTTTTTTCCGAGCCAAAATCACGAACGCATCATCTTATCATTTTTTGAAATTATTCTCAGTAATTGCTTTTGTTGTTGTTGTTATTAATAGGTATGTTTTATAAATAACTATTTTATACCAGAAAATAAAATAGTTATAGCCTTATACCCTAAAAAAGAGCGTAGTGTTTATAGTAAGTTCGTACCAAGATACATTGATGTGTGACTTATTTCGAAAGCTATACCGAAAATTTTTGGGTGCTGAATAAGTACCACGCTCCTCGTCCAATGCCCATAAACTGTTACCAGTGGAACGGCATGTGTAAATTGAGGCCGAATACTGAATTCCGAGGCTGTGCGACCCACAATTCCAAAACTGTTCGATATCGAAAATTTTAGGTGTATTTAAGGTGCCTTTTACGATCGGCACCAGACTTCACAGGAACCCTCTCAAGGCTTTGGTATAAAAATTGGCTTAGCGGTTTCGGAGTCTTTACGTGATATACACACATACCCACATGCATATATACATTAAGTCGCCTTACACTCCTTAGAAAAAAAAAGTCGTTCAGTCTGGTTCTTCAAAATAATTCATGGATTATGTTATGATGATCCCCAAAATATTTTGACTAAAAATATTGGCTGGTATAGTAGTTAAAAAAAAACAAACGGTCAGAAATAAGAGTAATGAGAAAGTTCTTTTGCATCAAAAAAATCTTGAAGTTTTTTCGTTGGACCAACGATAATGCGGATTTTTATGGATTGTTTTAACTTTTTTGATATTATTTTTTCCATTTCCCCACACTACTTTTAGTCAAATAAACTGTAAAATGTAAAAAATGTGTACTTTCATTCAATTTAATTCTTCACTTTACACTATATTTTATCATCAATAGATAATTTATTTGACTAAAAGTAACATGGCAAGACAAAAAAAAAAAATGCTTACTTTGAATTTTAGTGAAAATAATATAAAAAAAAGTTAACAAATTAATGAAAATCCGCATTACCTCTGGTCCGACTGTAAAAATTAAAAATTTATTGGTGCAGATTGGAAGAACTTTTTCATTACTATTATTTCTGATCGTTTGTTATTTTAACGACCACACCAGTAAATATTTTTACAAAAAACTCGATTTTTAGAGCATATTTCAAATAATTCCGTGGCATACTGGTTGAAGTGCGTGGCTTGTATGCCATAGAGCTCAGGTTCGAATTCTGTCTGACACAGAAAGTATTTCATTTGAATTAATTTTTCTGTTCGGCCGTTATCTCTATGCAGACAATGGCAAACCTCAGAGAGTAAAAACTGCCTTGAAATGCTTCTTCAGAACATAATCCGTTCAAAGTCGGTGTTTGCGTAGCAAAGCAGGGAAACCAAAATCGAATTGGACTCAGGAATTTGAGATGTAGACGAGAATAAAAAAGCAATGTTAAGTTAAATTTAACATGCAAGTCGAAAGGGACTTGGGCTTTATTCAAAATTACTTCGTTCAGGTTCCGCAAAGAAGAGCTTGAAGTAACGAAAGTTAGTATTAAGTTCAGTATATTACAGACTTAGCTTAGTACTAAAGATATAATATTAATTTAAAATGCTGGTACTCATTAAACTGAAGTGCATTAAGTACTACAATGTATATAAAACTTTTTCAAATTAAAGCTTTCGGTTTATGACAACTTTTGGCTTAAGCAGTCGGCATAAAACTTGTAGGTTCAGTTTTCGATCATTTGTGCTCAATTATTTCACAACACACACAACACAATTGATCATAAGAAGCTCGGTCAAAGTCCTTTCAAGAACTGAAAATTGCAATTTCGTTTTTTTTTTTTTTATTTGCGGGTGGTTCCAGTGGGCGTGGAAAGTTTTATATATATATATTGACTGTAACTTAGAGCACCTGCATAGCATGTGTTACTATCAAAACGTGTACAACTCAGAAATAAGCATGATTTCAAAAAAGTGGGCGTAGATATGGTGCGAAAACGCCCATTTTTAAAAATTGCCGACAACGAGCATGTGAAGTAAATTACCAAATCTTAGTCTTCTACGCAAAAAGCCGTCTGATATAAAGCATTTTAAATGATTTGTGGGCAGTAAAAGTGGGCGTGACAGCATTTATATTTACATAGTGACTGCTACTTGGATTCATAGCACCTGCATACCAAGATAAACTATCAAAACTTGAACATCTCAGGAATTAAAACAATCTGGAAAGTGGGCGAAGATATAGTGTAACCACGCCCATATTTTGTATAGTCACCGAAAGTAACCATCTGAACAAAATTACCAAATTTAAGTTTTATACGATTAAAACCGTCTGATATACAGCATTTTTTTTTTTTGGTTTGTGGGCGATAGAGCCAATTTTGGTTGTATGGGGGCTACCACGCCCCCTTGTTTAATCAAATCCTAACATCACAGGAACACTCTCAGAATCTTGTTTCAGTATCCCTAAAAATTTCATAAAAATTGGTTCGGCGGTTTTGGAGTCTATACGTGATATACACACATACCCACATACCCACATATCCACATACCCACATACATACATCCATTTTTATATATATAAAATAAAATATACATATAGAATTTATAATTATAAAATTTCAGTTAAAGAGTGTTTTTTTTCAGAGGTATAAAATTTCCTAGAGGGATATCTGTCAAACCAGCTGTCAAAGTAATCAAATGTTATGACTTATACAGGGTGTCCCGCAATTGAGTGTAACTATTTACGGAGCTGAAAGGTTATGTCGAGCTGAGCAAAAAATCGTATGGGAGGGGGGGTCTATTTTCACATTCTTGGAGCTACAGTGTTGATTAATATTTCACGACTTTGGTTTACGTTTTTATTTCTAGCAGAAAACTAACTTACATTAAACTTATTTTGGTAACTCATTTTAAAGGCAATAAATACACCTTTCTAACGGCATATCAACAAACCCCACAAACTTAACCGTTACCGAGCTGTGCTCGTGTAAATATGAAATCAATTGATTGAAACTACACAATTTCAATTTTGAGTGCAAAATTCCTAAGAATTTCTCGTATTAAATGAATATTTTATTTAGATTAATTTTGTAATTTATTCAATTTTCTTTTCAATGAACCCAAAAACATTAACATATCTTAAAAAATAAAAAAGTTGGCTGTACTATATAATTATACTTAATAGAAACAATGATATTATCTAATGCATAACTACTTGTAATGTCATTATATATCATTGTTTTCTAATAAGTATAATTTTTTTAGTACAGCCAACTTTTTTATTTTTAAAGATATGTTTATGCTTTTGGTGTCATTGAAAAGAAAATTGAATAAGTTACAAAATTGATCAGAAAATAAAATTTCATTTATTATGCAAAATTTTGAGAAATTTGTACTCAAAGTTGAAATTTGGTTGTTTCAACCGATTGATTTTATCTTCACACGATCATAGATCGGTAACGGTTGAGGTGTTGGAGTTTGTTGATATACCGTTGGAAAAATGATTTCATTGTCTTTATAATGAGCTATCATAATAGGTTTAATGTAAGTTAGTTTTTTCTGCTAGAAACAATAACGTGAATCAAAGTCGTGAAATTTTAATTAACCCTGTAGCTCCTAAGAATGTGAAAATAGACCCCCCTTTCCCTTACAATTTTATGCTTAACTCGACATTACCTTTCAGCTTCGTACAAAATAATGAATATATTTATGTCTACGTTCACTCTTATGGACAATTTCATACAATTTCATACAATTTCATACAATTTCATACAATTTCATACAATAAAAGTAAAGGTGAGTGTGACCGAGGATCCAAATTTAGCGAATCGACGCAATTCTCACTACGACACTACGTGGAAGATTTCTAGAAAAAAACCTTAGCCTAAACCCTTATGAAATATAACTGGTGCAGGAATTGAAGCCATCAAACCATTGTTTGAGTAGCACGTTTGGTAAATGGGCCAGGTTTCAAACATCTTCAAATTGTTTCGTGCTCAAAAAACTCTTCTTGAATATAGCTGCTCATGAAAGATCCACACATCGACTGCTGTGATCGATGGATAACATTTTATTTTCATAATTATAGCCATTTATAACCACAAACGGAGAAATATTTATGAAATTTTTGAATGTTTTGCAGAGTTAATAAACTTAGTTTTTACCATAACCTTGATGAATGGCTTCTATTGGTTTTGTCTGTAGGTTCAAACAAGAATTTATATTATTTATATATTGTTGTAAAATTTTATGTATACAGATTGTTTTGATAAAATTTAATGAAATAATTTTTTGTTTTTGTTAATTACTTTAAGCAACTCTTGAAGGCATGAGCGGCATTTAATTAAATTTGTAGCAATTTTTAATTGAGTCAAAATACATTGTATAGCACACTGTTGTAGTTGCTTTACCTGTTTTATTGTGAAGTGTTGGTAATGTAATTACTTAATTCAAAGCTTGACTAATGAGGCGTTTTATGCAGTGTTTGGCGTTATCTTTTCTTAATGTATTTTTTTTTTTTTCTTGTACGCTTATTCAACCTTTTTTTTCTTGCATGTTTTAAAAAGAAAACTTTTCTTCTGCTTCATTGCACAATTTCAAAAGGATATCAAATAAACTTGCTACTCTATGCAAATCTTAATTTCAAATCAAGTTTAAGATATTTTTTTTTTAGCTGGCAACGCTAAACTAAGCTGCTTCTAATGAACGTCATTACTTAGCCGGGTGGCTGCAGCATTTAGTAGCATCAAAACGTTTGCAGGTAACTGAAGGAAACCCTGCAGAGCATGAGTTGAGCTTAAGTGAAAAAAAAAGCATACAATATCTGGCCACGTGTCCTGCAGCGCAAGAAGCAGTTAACAAAGACAAAGGTATTAAGCAAAGCAGTTAAGCAAACCGAACACCAGCAACTTAAAGCAGCTAGTAGCAGCAGCAGTAGCAACAACAAAGAATAAAGAAATCTAAAAAATAAAAAGTGGCAGCACTAACGAGGCCATGTCAGTGGGTGGTGTTGCGGCTGATTTTGTTATTATGCTGCAGCCTAGCCCGGCCATGTTGCCAAGAGGTAAGAAAACATTTTTTAACGACTTTCATTTTGATCGAAATCGGATTAATAAATGAGGGAAAAAATTCAATTAGTACGATGCTATGGCAAAATTTTTCTTTTACCGCATTGAAGTTTATTTTTCTTCATCCTTTTGTTTTGTTGTTGTTAATTTAATTTTTTCCTTTTTTTTGTCGCTTTTTGCTTTTCGCACCTTGCAACAAGACGTTTCGTGGTTCTTTTGCTTGATTTTTATTTTGAGTTGTTTCTTGTTCTTAATTTTGTTGTTTTATTTTTTTTTTTCTACCAGTCTTGCTTTGGCTGCAGTTTAAGCCAGTCGCGGCATATCCTGCGGATGCGGACGGAAACACTTTGCTTAGGTCGACGTAGCGGAAAAAGGCAATTCAGACTTCATTTCAGTTTAGCCATAATTATGAGCACTTTGCTGAAGCTAAGCAGCCGTTGTGGTGGTGGTGGTAGTGGTGCTGGTAGGAGTCGAGTGGGTGGAATGCGCAAAGTCACAATGTTTGTTGGTTATTTCTGCAGGTAGTGAAGGCAAAGTGACAAGCATAAAAGCAAGAAATCATTCGCTCGGTTGCTGGTTCAGACCATTTGTGACTGTTCGGTATAGACGTGAAGTTAGCGGGCGCGGGGAAAAAATAATTTTAATTGATTTTCCAACACAACACGAATTTGCGGCGTTGCGTTCACTTTTGTTGCGTTTTGGGCACAATCATAAATTTAATGTGATTCACTCAAAAGATTACATAATTAACAAAATACAAACAATAGAAATTATGAACAATAGGCAATCAAAGCACCAACATTATATTGTGTTCTTCGATACTTTTATGGTCACTAAGCGCTGATATTTTTAAAGAAAATTTTTCTTTTAAGACAAGATCATTAAGTGCCTGATGAAAGTATCCCTGCTAAAATAAAACACAATAGAAGAGCAATAAAAGTGAAAATAGAAGGCTTTTTGTTACATTATTGATGAAATTCTTGTTTGTGGTATTTTGAAATAAATTCAACCATCGCAGATAATGGTTCTTAAAGGAAGAGAAGCCTTTTGGCATTTAAAATTATGTGATTTTATATAAAGCAATAATATAATATTATGTCCTACATTGAAACTATATTTATTTTTGCTAAGATGATAAAATATAAACTTGAACTTTAAAGGTGTTCCGATTTGTTAAGTAGTAAAAATACCTTACTTACTTACTCAGTTGGTCGTAACAACCCGTGTCCGGGTTTCAACCGACCTCATCAGCTCTCGCCAGGCGCCTCTGCTTTGCGCGCGCCTTCTCCAATCGGATACACCAAGTGCGGTTAGGGCTTCCTCAGCCTGGTCCATCCATCGGAGGCATGGTCTCCCTCGTCGTCGTTGACCAGCGACCCTCGCCTCGAGCACCTTTTTCGCTGGAGCTTCGTCGTTCATACGATGGACATGACCCAGCCAGCGTAGTCGCTGCACAGTTATACGCCGAACTACGTCAATGTCATCGTAGAGCTCATACAGCTCGTGGTTCATTCGGATGCGATAGTCATCGCCGACTCGAACAGGACCGAAGATTTTGCGAAGAACTTTTCTCTCGAACACCCCCAGAGCGGCTGCGTCAGTTTGCGAAACTACCCATGCCTCAGCGCCATAAAGCAGCACAGGTAGAACGAGCGTCTTGTAGAGTGTTAGTTTTGTCGATCGAGAGAGGGCTCTGGAACTTAGTTGCTTACTGAGCCCGTAGTAGCACCTATTAGCAATTATTGTTCTTCGCTTTATCTCCAGGCTGATTTCGTTTTTGGTATTAATGGCGGTGCCAAGGTAAACGAACTCCTTGACTACTTCAAAGTTATAGCTGCCGGATGAAACGTGGGAGTCTAAACGCCGAGCTCCCTTGTTTGTAGACAGCATATATTTTGTTTTGCCCTCATTTATCGTCAAACCCACTTTGGCTGATTCCTTTTCGATAGCGGCGAAAGCAGCGGTAACATTTCTCTTGGTTCTGCCAACAATATCAATATCATCAGCGTACGCAAGGAGCTGGACGCCTTTGTAGAAAATGGTGCCATTACGATGCACACCGGCCTTTCGTACGATCCCCTCCATGCTGATGTTAAAGAGATCGCAAGACAGTGGATCGCCTTGCCTGAAACCTCTTTCGGTATTGAAGGTTTCGGAGAGGTCATTTCCTACCTTGACGGAGCTGCGTGTGTTGCTCAACGTCATTCTGCAAAGTCTAATCAACTTTGCAGGTATACCGAACTCAGACATTGTTGCGTATAGGCAATCCCTTCTCGGGCTATCGAACGCAGCTTTAAAATCGACAAAGAGATGGTGTGTGTCAATTTGATTTTCGTGGGTTTTCTCCAGGATTTGTCGTAGCGTGAAAATCTGGTCTATGGTGGACTTACCAGGTCGAAAGCCACACTGATAAGGTCCAATCAGTGTTTTTGTAATCGGCTTTAATCTTTCACATAGTACGCTTGAGAGAACCTTATATGCGATGGAAATAAGACTGATACCTCTATAACTTGCGCAGATTGTTGGGTCTCCTTTCTTAAGTATAGGGCACAGTACGCTGAGGTTCCAATCGTCGGGCATGCTTTCTTCTAGCCATATTTTGCTGATGAGCTGATGCATGCGCCTTATCAATTCATCGCCGCCGGTTTTAAACAATTCAGCTGACAGGCCGTCAGCACCCGCTGCTTTGTTGTTTTTGAGTCGTTGGATAGCAACTCGAACCTCATCATGGCTAGGTGGTGGTACTTCCACTCCGTCATTGTTGATTGGTAGCTCTGGACTGCGCTCTCCATGGGCGGCATTGGTGAAATCGTCGCCAGTAAGTAAATTGGAGAAGTGCCGTCTCCACAATCTCAGCACACACTGCGTATCCGTATTCAGATCTCCATTTTCGTCTCTACAAGTGGATGCTCCGGGCTTGAAACCTTGGGTTAGACGCTTAACCTGTTGATAGAATTTTCGTGCATCCTCTTGCCCTGGTATACCTCTAGTTCCTCACGCTCACGCTTTTCCTGCTCTCTTTTCTTGCGTCTGAAAAGGCGCCTCTCTTCCTTCCTCTTTTCGCGGTAGTTTTCTCGCACGGCTCGCGTTGCAGCTGACTGCAGCGTTTTTCTATATGCGGCGTTTTTTACTGCAGTCGCAATGCGACACTCCTGATCATACCATTGGTTCCGAGGTTGCGGGCGCCGGAAACCAATGACTTCTTCAGCGGCAGCGCGCATGGAGTGGGATATATGCGCCCAAAGTCCGCCGGCGTCGTCGTGTCCAGAGGTTGGTTGGTTGAGCTTAACCGAGAGTTGAGCGGAGTAGGCTTCGGCAGTCCGTTGTAATTGCAGCTTAGCGACATCTAGCTTTCGTTGCATTCCTGTGCGTATGTTCTTCGCATTGCATAATCGTATGCGGATCTTGGCTGCAACAAGATAATGGTCGGAGTCAATGTTGACCCCCCGAAATGTACGCACATCTAGAACACTAGAGGCATGCCTTCCGTCGATTACAACATGATCAATTTGGTTTCGCGTTTTTTGATCCGGGGACAGCCAGGTGGCCTTGTGGATGTCGAGGTGCTTAAATCTGGTGCTACTAACTACCATGTTTCGCGCCGCGGCGAAGTCAATCAGTCTTAGACCGTTGTTCGTGGAGGTCTCATGAAGACTGAACTGACCGACAGTGGGGCCAAAGATGCCTTTCCTTCCGACTTTCGCATTAAAATCGCCGAGGACTATTTTCACGTCATGGACCGGAAGGTGGTCGTATACGTCCTCAAGGCTAGCGTAGAAAGCGTCTTTGACGGCTTCGTCCTTTTCCTCCGTCGGGGCGTGCGCGCAAATAAGGCTAATGGAGAAAAATTTTGCCTTGAAGCGGATCGTGGCCAATCTTTCGTTGACAGGTGTGAACCGGGAAACAAGGTGACGTAGTTTCCGGCTAACAACGAATTCACATCCAAATTCGCGCCTCTCCGCATGGCAGCTGTAGTAGATATCACAGTGTGCTTGTTTAGAGCAGCCTTGCCCTTTCCATCGCATTTCCTGGATGGCGGTGATGTCAGCCTTTATCGTTTTGAGGGCTTCCGCCAGTTGGATAATGGCACCTTCCCTATAAAGGGTTCGGACATTTCAGGTGCATATCCGTAAATCATTGTCCGTTTTTCGTTTGCGGTGGTCGTCAACGTAATTGGGGTTCTTATCCGAGGCTGGTTTAGTTTTCATTGGGCAGAAGTAATGTGGCGGGACCCAAACCCTGCGCACATTCCATGTTTAAGGTCTATGGAGTGACCCGCCGCTCAAATTAGCCGTCAAACTGACGGATGCCAGTTTGCCGTTGCCCAGGGAACACCACGTGGAGGTTTGAGTCGACTTGAGACGATTTCGACATGGATAATGCTGGCCTCGCCAGGTTGAGGCGGTCAGACACGTTGCCATGTGAAGATTCGCCCCCTGTTCCCCTGTATAAATACCTAGCTTACATATATTTTAAATTGGTGGTCATCAACATTTCACGTCGGAAAGTAACATTTTAGCGTAACAAAAAGCAGGTGTAGTAGGTAAGGTTAGGTTAGGCTAAAGTGGCTAAGTCGATAAACGACTCGACACTTAGGCTAGTGCAGGCTCGTTGTGATACCGCATAATCTCCTTTGAACCCTAGAGATTTCTCTCCTCAAACCAGTTCGAGCGGGTAATGAATTTTAGGATATGTCTAATTTCCAGGCATGAGACTTCGGCAAGTCCGTTTAGGAAGGGATGACCTAGAGTTGCTATCCTCCTCTTAGCAAGGGTCGGACATTCGCAGAGGAGGTGCTGAACATTTTCTACTTCCTCCTCACATCTGCAGCTTCTGCAAAAATCATTTGCTATAAGTCCTAACCGAAGAGCATGCGTTCCGAATTAGACAGTGGCCCGTGAGGATTCCTACTATTTTTGACAGGCTTACCCTGCTTAATTCAAGCAGTGATTTGGTGCGTTTTAAGTCGTAGGAAGGCCACGTCTGCTTAGCAGTCCTACATGTATTTAGGTGCTCCCAGTATTCTTGTGCAAGACTTAAGGATTTATTACTGCACTGGAGTTTAAAGGAGGATATGTGTGTACCAATAAGGTTCTCATTTAAGAGGGTGTTTATTTTGGTATTTTACAACGAGCAAACATTAGAAAAAAATTGGAAGCTAATACTGTACAAAAAATTTAACAGAATTCTTCAGCCGTTAGCAGTTTAGTTATACTTTTCATATATTATATATTTTATTTTGTTTAGTCTTCAACTGACAAATATCAGTAATTATTTTTAGAAATAAATTTACCCGATTTTATTTAGATTTTATTGGTCAGTACTTCGTTGTTAAATATTATTATTTTGTTATTATGCATATCTGATAAAATATGAGTCAGACGGCATATCTATAACTTCAACCTCCAATATATGAAGAATTCACAAAAGTAAAGAAGGCTGGATTGAATTAGTTCACATAAGCGAGCGGCTACTGTATATTTTTCGTCAGGGCGTATGAGTTACATTATTTAAAAAAATGCGTGTGCCACATTGGTTACGTTAATATTTTTAAAATTTGTTAAAATTGCGTATATATATATATTTGTTTTATTTAAAAAATCTTGTGATTTCATACATACATACTCATACATTACATACATACTCACTCGTTCTTCTGTTTTAATTATTTGTTCTGAAAATTAATTAGCTTAATTGCTTTTGCAAACAAAAAAAGTCAACAGCAGCTGTCACTGAGAATTCAAATGAAAAAAAGTATAATTAACAAAGGCTTTGAAGTTCTACAAAAAATATCCTAGCAGCTTTTTATATTACAGTCCTACATTTATGATGTCTTAAAGGTTATAAATATGTCTGGCGTGCCTAGAAAATTTCCATGGTTGCCAATACTTAACATATATTTACAGCATGTCAGTAAAAAAATACCTTTGAAAGATTAAAATTCATTTGTTCAATTTTAATTTTAATTAAATTTAAAGATTTGATAAATTTACAAAAGTGGAATTCATAATGTGTCTTGTGTGAGCTTAGAAACTTTCAAAGAAAGTTTATTATTTTAAAACAGTTTAATAGAACTATTTTATTTTTATTTAATGCTTAGACGTGAAGTTTTATTTTAACATAATATGGTAACTTTGATAATTTTCTTTTCTTTCTATTTTGTCAAAAAACTTGTATATAAGTTAAACTTGTATTTAAAATATTATTTACTGATATGGAACAATACATTTATAAAGGTATAAATAAGTAAATTTTGTAAATTTTTAGAAGAAAAAAAATTTTTTTTGTCTAATGTGTTTTTTAGAGTTTCTAGAATATACATTCATGTTTTTAAATCAATTCCTGATATTGCAGATTAAGCATGTAAGCAAGTAAGTGATATCAACCGATAATTTAAAAAATATATGCAAAATTTCAAAAAACAAAAACTTTAAACGCGATTTCCTCGAAACTACTTTTTTTAAAAGGATTCGATGGATAACTGAAATAAAAAAATAGTTCAAATTTTAATAAATCTTAGTGCATTTTGTTTGTAATTTTGGCATCCCCCCTAAATGCAAGTACCTACTATTTTTTTGTTTTTTTATAGACAAAAAAGAGCGCGAAAATCTGTCTCTATTTTTAACTTTTTACTCTAACTTTCGCCACAATGTAAATAAACTCCCCGGGGGTCGTGCATAGAGGGGATGCTGAATAACTGGTCTGTACTTGAAAATGACATTTGATTTTTTTTTTTTTTCAGAAACATGAGAGAGGCCATATCCATCGAGCCGTTTTGGATGTCTTGTTTTAAAATTTCACTTTTCAGCGCCCTCTAAAAAACCAGAAAATTATTTTCAAAAAAGAAAAAAAAAATTTATAAAATACCTTTTGTGTGCTGTTTAGATTTCAAAAAAATTATAACTCCTTGTATCTTAAAAAATTTTTTGAAAAAAGCTGCTTTTTTTGGTTGTTACACGTATATTTGTTACCTTAACGAAATTCTAAAGAAAACATAAAATAAAGTCTGCTGCAATATACCTAAGTGGGAATAATTTTTGATTACAGCTGGCAACTTTGCCAAGCAAACACATACACACACTTATGCTTCTTCATATAGAAAACAGGTTAACCAATATTTACACAGTAGATATAAGCATAAATAAGCCCGTCATTTAAATACTATTTAAAGAGGAGACCTAATTAAATTAATTTTATAACTTGATGGCAAAACATCAAAGACTGTCTCCAAACAGCTTCTTTTAATCTATTCAGTGACATTGGCTACAATTTGTCTGTGTTTTGCCAACAGTGTTTGTTGCTTTTGTTGTTTTTGCTATTCTGTAGTCTTAGAGACGACACGGCATAAAATGCAAAATGTATTGAAATACTTTTGGGGATTTTTTGTTCACGAACTTAAGCTGAATTTTATTTCTTTTTTAGTTCAGTTAAGATGTGTTGTTGAAAAGACTCAACAGTTATCCACTTCAGATTTTTAAAATGTCAATAAGGAAAAATAGTTTTTTTTTTAATCTTCATCATTTATTGAACAAAATGATAAAATGTTACATTTCCATTTATATTGTTTAGTTAGCACAGAATGCATTTTTTTTTAAAAAAAAAACTTAATCTAATTGAACATCATAAAACTAAATGATGATAAACTATTAACATTTAAATGGGAAAATAACAAAAACCTTAACAGTTTAGAGAAAAATATTAATTTAGTGATATATGAAAGAACTTATTTATATGCAATATATGTACATACACCGAGGAAAAAAGCAATTGGTAAATCAACTAAGTCAGCTTGGGTAAAGAGATTTGTATGGGAATTATATACTTATGCTTATTCACCTAAGAAATTTTTTATTTAATACTGTAACGAGTTTTATTTCTTAGGCTGGGGTATGCTCAGCCGCTCCAGGGTCCGTCCAAGGGATCTCGCAACCCCTGGGCAGAAACAGTCTCAAGAACAAAAACAATAAATAGTTTCGCGAATCGCTGAATTTATCACGGTTGAGCTCAGAGTCCAACTCTTTCACTAAACCCGAAGGTTTTAGCTCGAAGCGATTACAAAATCTATTAACTTTTTTTTTTAATATTTCCGTTTTTTATTTTTTTTTTTTTTTTCTTTATTATTATTTTTTTTTTTCTATTAATTGTTACAAATATTAGCTTAACAATACTTTCTACGGTTAACCATCTAATTTTACAGGCGGATCAGGCGGCAAAGTGCCGATGGCAGAAGGCCTTACAATATGATACTTAAGATACGGTTTGGCCGAAACCGAAAAGCCTTAGCTTGAGGTTGTAGCCGAAGCCAAAAAGCTTACGCTTGAGTTTGGCCGAAGCCGAAAAGCTGACGCTTGTGTTTGGCCGAACCCGGAAAGCCGGAGCTTAGGTTTTTTTTGTTGGTGATTAAATGGCTAGATCTTGAACCCAAGACTGGCCATATAAATTGTTTATATTTTTAGAATCACCAGAAAGTCGCTTACCTACTAAACGACTGATTTTGGTCAAACCATTTGACTCCCTTCTGATGCTATTTTGCTTTCTATTTGTTTATATTAACATATGAACAACATGTGAACTACACGCATTCGCTGGTGGCGCCATGCAACGCGTAATCGCAATCTTTGCTGTCATCGCGGGCTGTGATCGCTATTGCCGCTTCTAGCGATTATTCGCATTAAGCGTCGTGCAACAGGCCTAGTGCCCAGATGGGGGACGGTATCGAATCCCAGCCGGGACAAAAAAATACACTCATTTTTTTCTTTTTTTTTTCATTATTTTTCAATATTTCAAGTAATTTGATATATTGTTATTATATATATATATATATATATATATATTGTTTTATTTCATTTTCAATTTTGAAGAAAACGCAAATTACTGTGGCTGACGGACGTATTGGTTTCTTATTTGATCATGTGAGTTCCATTTCCTTAGGTTTAAATTCTTTATGTGTAAATTAAAAAATTTCATATTTATTTTCTTTTATATTTAAAGTGTTTGTAACGATCTGATCGTAACAATACATTGCTATGAAAGCACATACTTCGATACCTTGCCGAAAAAAAAATATTTGATTCATCTAAGCCCAAAATCCAAAAATACAAAATTAAAAAACAACTAGCATAGATGGCGTAAAAATCACAGTTTTGAGCTATTTGTTGGCAAAAAAAAAAACACAGCTGCGTCAAAAGATACACGAGAGAAGGATAGATTAGATAATTTAATGGTTTTTTTTTTTTAATAAATCCCCTTTTAAATTCAAAAATAATATAAAGTAAATTAAACAGCACACGTGTATATTCACACCAGTAAATTTTATTACATTTTATCAACAAAAAGAAAAAAAAAAAAAAAAAATGTTCTTGCCCGCCGTGCGGAATCGAACCTGGAACTTTTGATGCCAGTCCGTCGCTCTACCCACTAATCCAAGAAGCCTTCCTACTACATGCTGACATAACAGCAGCTATGTTAACAGATGCTGTATTAACAGATGCAGTATGTCGCAGTATTCTGTTGATAGCCATACAACAAAAATCTTTTAATAGACTATTATGTTATGCTGCAGCATAGCTTCAGTTGTTATCAATATTGAGTAAATCACTCCGCGTAACGAAGAAGTTTGGCTCAATACGTAGTGTAGTGACTCCATACACAGTGGTATTGGTTAGTGTTGGGTTCGAACCTCAACGGGCACGCGAGGTAAAATTTTTCTATATGATATTTAATTTAATTTAATTTAATATTCTTGTTATAATACAAGTCAAGCAGAAAGAAAAGCCGAGAAGCCATTAATTTCTAAGAAAAAAACGGTGTTGATAAAAGAAAAATTTGTGTTGTTGCCGATTTAAGTCAAGCAAATCACTGAAGATAGGGCAGCTTCAAAAAAATAAAAAGGAAAATAAAAAAACCAAAACCCGAAAAAAAGTTAAATATTTGAAATAAATTTTTTTTTTAAGTAGTGTATAAAAAATAAACAAATACTTGGTTTATTTATCACCCAAATAAAAATTGGCCAGTAAACATGTAAAACTTTGGCGTTTTGATGAAGTACTTGGGAGGCTGAAAACTGGCAAGGTCATCTTTATACAAGTTTTTTTTTCAATTTAACATAAGCTTTTTTCTCGTTGTACAGAAATTACATTTGGTATACGTTATAAACTAAATTATTGCTATTCGAATAAGCTTTATGGAATAAAAGAAGCTTGTGGTCCGTAAATAAGGTATCATTACGAAAAGAATGAAACATGTCAGAAAAACAAAAATATTTACCAGAATAATCAAAATTAAGTAAAGAATTAAATTTAGTAATACTAAGATTGTATTTTTCTGATTTATAAGGATATTTTTCTGGTTTATAAAGTAAATAATTGTTTTTATATTTAAGGGAATCAATATTTCTGCAAAAATTGTAGCACATCAAGGAATGTATCGTTCAGAAAGTCTTAAGATTTCCATTTGCTGAGATGAATACATCAAACAAACGGGGAACAGGGGGCGAACCTTCACATGGCAACGTGACTGACCGCCTCAACCTGGCTAGGCCAGCAATATCCATTTCGAAATCGTCTCAAGTCGACTCAAACCTCCAAGTGGTGTTCCCTGGGTAACGGCAAACTGGCATCCGTTCGACGGCTAATTTGAGCGGCGGGTCGATCCATAGACCTTAAACATGGAATGTGCGCAGGGTTTGGGTCCCGCCACATTACTACTGCCCAATGAAAACTAAACCAGCCCCGGATAAGAACCCCAATTACGTTGACGACCACCGCAAACGAAAAACGGACAATGATTTACGGATATGCACCTGGAATGTCCAGACCCTTTATAGGGAAGGTGCCATTATCCAACTGGCGGAAGCGCTCAAAACAATAAAATCTGACATCACCGCCATCCAGGAAATGCGATGGAAAGGGCAAGGCTGCTCTAAACAAGCACACTGCGATATCTACTACAGCTGCCATGCGGAAAAGCGCGAATTCGGATGTGGATTCGTCGTTAGCCGCAAACTACGCCACCTTGTTTCCCGGTTCACACCTGTGAACGAAAGATTGGCCACGACCCGCATCAAGGTAAAATTTTTCTTCATCAGCCTTATTTGCGCGCACGCCCCGATGGAGGCAAAGGACGAAGCCTTCAAGGACACTTTCTACGCTAGTCTTGTGGACGTATATAACCACCTTCCGCGAGCCGTGCGAGAAAACTACCGCGAAAAGAGGAAGGAAGAGAGGCGCCTTTTCAGACGCAAGAATGGAGAGCAGGAAAAGCGTGAGCGTGAGGAACTAGAGGTATACCAGGGCAAGAAGGATGCACGAAAATTCAATCAACAGGTTAAGCGTCTAACCCAAGGTTTCAAGCCCGGAGCATCCAATTGTAGAGACGAAAATGGAGATCTGAATACGGATACGCAGTGTGTGCTGAGATTGTGGAGACGGCACTTCTCCAATTTACTTACTGGCGACGATTCCACCAATGCCGCCAATGGAAAGCGCAGTTCAGTGCCACCAACCAACGATGACGGAGTGGAAGTACCACCACCTAGCCATGAAGAGGTTCGAGTTTCTATCCAACGACTCAAAAACAATAAAGCAGTGGGTGCTGACGGCCTGTCAGCTGAATTGTTTGAAACTGGCGGCGATGAATTGATAAGGCGCATGCACCAGCTCATCAGCCAAATATGGCTAGCAGAAAGTATGCCCGACGATTGGAACCTCAGCGTACTGTGCTCTATAGTTAAGAAAGAAGACCCAACAATCTGCGCCAGTTATAGAGGTATCAGTCTTATATCCATCGCATATAAGGCTCTCTCAAGCGTACTGTGTGAAAGATTAAAGCCGATTACAAAAACACTGATTGGACCTTATAAGTGTGGCTTTCGACCTGGTAAGTCCATCATAGACCAGATTTTCACGCTACGACAAATCCTGGAGAAAACCCACGAAAATCAAATTGACACACACCATCTCTTTGTCGATTTTAAAGCTGCGTTCGATAGCCCGAGAAGGGATTGCCTATACGCAACAATGTCTGAGTTCGGTATACCTGCAAAGTTGATTAACCTTCAATACCGAAAGAGGTTTCAGGCAAGGTGATCCACTGTCTTGCGATCTCTTTAACATCATCATGGAGGGGATCATACGAAAAGCCGGTGTGCATTGTAATATCACTATTTTCTACAAAGGTGTCCAGCTCCTTGCGTAAGCTGATGATATTGATATTGTCAGCAGAACCATAAGATATGTTGCCGCTGCTTTCACCACTATCGAAAAAGAATCAACCAAAGTGGGTTTGACGATAAATGAGGGTAAAACAAAGTATATGTTGTCTACAAACAAGGGAGCGCGGCGTTTAGACTCCCACGTTTCATTCGGCAGCTATAACTTTGAAGTAGTCAAGGAGTTCGTTTACCTTGGCACCGCCATTAATACTAAAAACGAAATCAGCCTGGAGATAATGCGAAGAACAATAATTGCTAATAGGTGCTACTACGGGCTCAGTAAGCAACTAAGTTCCAGAGCCCTCTCTCGATCGACAAAACTAACACTCTACAAGACGCTCGTTCTACCTGTGCTGCTTTATGGCGCTGAGGCATGGGTAGTTTCGCAAACTGACGCAGCCGCTCTGGGGGTGTTCGCGAGAAAAGTTCTTCGCAAAATCTTCGGTCCTGTTCGAGTCGGCGATGACTATCGCATCCGAATGAGCCACGAGCTGTATGAGCTCTACGAAGACATTGACGTAGTTCGGCGTATAACTGTGCAGCGACTACGCTGGCTGGGTCATGTCCAACGACGACGAGGGAGACCATGCCTCCGATGGATGGACCTGGCCGAGGAAGCCCTAACCGCACTTGGTGTATCCGATTGGAGAAGCACGCGCAAAGCAGAGGCGCCTGGCGATAGCTGATGAGGTCAGCCGAAACCCGGACACGGGTTGTTTTGGCCACCTAAGTAAGTAAGTAAGTTTTTTCGTAGAAAACACAACCGGTTTTAGTGAAAACAGAAATTTTGTAAACTGATTAAATTGCTAAATTTTTTAGCATAATTAAAGGTTTCTTACAATAATTATTTCTTATTTTTTCTGCGCTATAATAAATCCATGATTTGCTTTGAGAAATAAACTTATAACAATATAATAGCAATCAACTAGTTTTAAAATTTAATCATTTATTGCTTTAATTTAATATTAATATTTATACGCATACATAAAGAGTGCATGTAAGTGTGTATAAGTCTGCATTAATAGTTAAACATATTTCAAGCTTTGCGTGCTAATTCAATTTTAAGGTATTTACCGATAATATCTGACCTGATTTAAGCACATAGAATATGCCACAGCTCACATTAACATGGCTAGAATGTTGCGTTTAGCTAATAAATAGCAAAACAATCGGAATGCACATTTTTCAAAGGTTTGAGGTGGTACACATATGCACCCATTCACACAAACGTATCTAAGCACGCGCAGACATGCACAAATTCTTGTGTGCCTACAAATAAATCAAAAACATATTAATTAATCCTTTCGAAACAACAGAATGTAAAGCGAGCATTGTTTTGGTCCTGTTGTTGTTGTTGTTGTTGCTCTTGTTATTTTCAGTGCAATTGTATTCGCATACACTCACACTATTGGTGTATTTTGGTGTGAGCTAACAATGTATATGTTTTGCGGTGCGAACCAACACAAATGTACATTTAACACTAACAGTCAAAAGCTAACAAAATGCATTAGCTGTCCTGTTTTGTGTGCTTGTCAGAAAGTTAGTTTGTTTGCGTGCATATATGTGTGAGTTGCTGTTAATAGTAGTACGGGTGAAGTTATTTCAAGTGTCTCTTTTTGCAATATTAAAAAAATTAAAGAGAAATTATAATAATCATTGAACAACAAATATAACGTGCTTATTAAAAATGTGTATTTCTTTTTTTTTTTAGCATAGAAATTCAGACAATTATGTATTTACAATGATTTGAAAAAATGATTTTCAGAGTTGAGGGCGTACTGCGTGGGCAATGTGAGCCTATAAACATTTCAGCCTAGCGGTTAGTTTTTCGTAACCCTTCGTCTAACCATTAGAATGTCCTTCACGGTCACCGTGTTAATAATGCGGCAAAATAACTTAGCTTCAGCTTAGTTAAAAGAAAGTGTATTTTCATACAACTCTAGCGTAAAATATATGCATATCAACAAATGAACACACAAACGCACATCATTTCCATACAAACTTATTTATATACACATACATAAATAAGTGTATACAAGTCTGTGGCTTTGCATGCTGGTGTCTAATTGTATTTACATCGAGTGTAAAACTTTTCGTAAATGTATGAAAGTTAATGCTAGAGTATTGTGGTTTTTCTTGTTGTTGTTGTTGCTATTGTTCTACTAGTTCTTCTATTGCCGTTGTTCGTTCCATATAGTTTAGGGTAATATGTGTGTGTGTGTGTGTGTGTGTGTGTGTATATGAATGTTTGCTTAGTGTGTTAATAGGTTTAAGCAAAAGTTTCACTGCTAATTATCACACTTTTTACACAACTAGATATTATGCGGAGCTTGTAGCTATTTGTTAGTACTTCACAGCTCATAGTTCGCGATGAACCATGCTCAATTTAAATTCGTTTTATACAAAAAAAAAAAAAAAAATTGAACTATGCTCAAGTTATATTTTATGGTTTTACCACTTCACGCCTCATTGAGAAACCTTTGATTGTTTTTGAACTAGAATTTGAGAGCAAGAAACTGAAAAACGTTAGTCCATAGACTGTTAGAGAAGACTATAATGAACTTATTTATAGAGAATAAGAGATAAAAAAGGTGTAAGATAATTTAATCGCCAGAGCTGTAGTTGGCATCACTTGGCCAATAACTGCAGATTTCAGTCATCTTAGCTTGCCTGTGCTAAAAATTTACTGCAATTAAATTCGCAATATTAGCAATTAATAATTGATGTGCACAACGCGTTGCTGCTACTCGTTCTGTGTAAGTGTGCGCTTGTCAGGATATTGAATATATCTTAATCCATGATAACTAGCAGTTGCATTGTGCATGTTGCCATTGTTCTTGTTGTTGTTGCAGCTGTTAGTTTTGTATCAAAGCAATTCGGTTTGACAATTTCGACAACTTCATGCCAATCAGCAACATTCACAGTTATAATTAAGTGTTTTCCCTGTGAGTGGGAGCGTGTGTATGTGTGTGTGTGTGTGTGCGAGAATGACTTTGTGCACACAAAATACGCACTTGAGTGCTTGTGTGACATGATGCGAATGTCCGTACGCTGCGGCATTGTCATTTTAATTATATTGAGCTAACAGCAGCTATAGAAGCAGCAGCAGT
The DNA here is from genome assembly GCA_914767935.1 of Coremacera marginata. Lineage (NCBI taxonomy): Eukaryota > Metazoa > Arthropoda > Insecta > Diptera > Sciomyzidae > Coremacera > Coremacera marginata. Next base: position 16,596,915 of record OU612043.1, on the reverse strand, counting down.
TGTCATGGTTTCGCATTATAACATAGGCACACATTATGTGGTTAAGAAACTTAAGTTGCTTGTTGTTAGCGGTATTAATATTGGTGCTATTGTTGTTGAAAATAATTTCTGACGATGATTTTTGGTTACTTTTGAGTCACATCACCAAATGCCGTATCAGAATTTCTTCCTTTTAACGCAAACAAGCCTTATTTTTAAAAAGGTGCACCACTGCGTATGAGTAATATTATGTAACTAGCTGAATACCCGGCTTAGCTCGGGAGTTGATATAAATAATTCTCGATTTCATTTGTCGATTTCAAAAAACTTTTCACAAACTTTAAAAGAAATTTTGTGTGCATCTTTCAAACCGGTAACTTTTGCGAAATGAGCAAAATGTAGCTTCAACATCTGAAAATTATGAGAAAAAGTTGGGGAAATCGTGATTTGTGTGTGCGTGCCGCCGATCGCTTGCAAAAATATATTTTCAAGTCTTATATTGTACTCGATAGATTCCACATTTTTGAAAAAAATCAGAGCAAAAACTAATTTTTAGCAATTCGCGAGGAAACTGGACAAAAATTAAATAAGCATTGAAAATAGAAATTGAAATGTCAAAACAACGTCAACTTACGATGCAACTGACTTGCGCATGTGTTGATGCGTACTCAAATACCACAGAATTCGGCACCACCTGTCCTGATTTGCGAAAATAGAAAGTGGTATATAACTACACATAAATAAGAAAAGAAGATATTTATCACCCTTCGCGCTTCGCTACGCCTTTCTGTATTTTGTAGTACAGCGCCCTCTGGGGTTCAAGATATAGCAAAATTCATGGCGCTAAAAGACTCACCGCACCCGAAAACCACTTATAAGAACCATACTTATCGGATGAGTTGTTTTGAGTTTTTTGCGGTCTTTGTACAACAGCGCCCTCTGGTTTTCAAAATAGAATAAAAAAATAACGCCAAAGCCCTTTCCATACTCGATATCAAATCCTATATATCCGATATACAAATTTTTATCTAAATCGGATAAGCGGTTTTTGTTGAGTGTTTCACGATTTCTTAAGTTATTTGTACTAAAGCAGCATCTGGTGTTTATGATAGCGCAGAAAAAAAAGTTAAAAATACCCACCGTATCCGAAAACTCCTATGCAAAAATGTTCACGCAAATCGGATGTACAGCTAGGAGATTTTCGACATTTTAAGCATTTGTGCTGCAGTACCTTCTAGTGTTCAATACAGAACAAAATAGATAAGTCATAAAAACTACCGTACCCGAAAACCCCTAAATACAAATTTTCATGTAAACCGGATGAATAGTTTCGAAGATAAACTGTAATAATAAAATTCGTAGAACCCGATCACAGCGCCACCTACCGGGTCCAATTGCGAATCTAAACCATCCAAGGATCCACTTAAACACACACAAAAAAAAACTCATCAAAATCGGAGCAGCCGTGTAGGAAAAGTTTCATAACATGCACACGTACAAATTGTGCAACAGCGCCCTCTAGTATTCGAAACAGAGCAAAAGAGATAACGCCAAAGCAGTTGCCCTACACGAAAATCCGTTAGTAAAATTTTTCGGATGAAATCGGATGAGCGGCTTTCTACTTTTTCACGATTTCTTAAGAGATTTGTACTACGGCGCCCTCTGGTTTTCGATATAGTACAAAAAACATAAATCCAAAACAGTCACCATATTAGAAAACCACTATATACCAATTTTCATGAAAATCGGATAAACAGCTTAGAAGTTTCTTAAAATATTTGCACACAGCGCCCTCTGGTGTTCAATATAGAACAGAGTATATAAGTCATAAAAACTCACCGTATCCGATAACTTCTCTATAAAAATTTTCATGCAAATCGGATGAACTGTTTTGGACTTTTTCGACGTATGTTAAAATATTTGTATTATTTGATAGAACCTAGTTTATAAGTCATAAAAACTCACCGTTTCCTAAAACCTCTGTATACCAACTTTCATGGAAATCGTATAAGCGCCTTAGGAGTTTTTTGACGTTTTGTAAAATATTTGTACTACAGCGCCCTCTAGTGTTAAAGATAGAACAGAGTAGATAAGTCATGAAAATTCACCGTATCCGAAAACCTCTATATACCAATTTTCATGTAAATCGGATGCATAGTTTAGGAGTTTTTCGAGGTTTTTCAAAAGATTTGTACTGCAGCGCACTCTGGTGTTCGAGATAGAACAGTGTAGATAAGTCAAAAAAACTCAGCGTGTCCGAGAACCTCTACATACAAATGTTCATGCAAATCGGATGAACAGTTTCGGAGATAAGCTAAAAACAAGAATGCCTTGAACCCGATCGCAGCGCCCCCTACCGAGTCCAAACTTTTATCCTGGATAAAAGTAGCCTATATGTTGACCGGGGAAATAGGGAATCTAGATGTCAAGTTCCATTTAAATCTTATTGTGTGATGCTTTTACAGACAGACCGACAAACAGACAGACAGACAGACAGACAGACAAAAATTTTAAAAATGCGATTTTCGGACTCCTCGTCCCTCAAAATGTCCAACGCAAAAAGAATTTCGAAAAAATATTTCATGTACAGAGTTTTTGTTTTACAATTTTATATATTTATATAGATATAGATATAGATTTTATTATATGTTACACTTATTATTATTTCAACGCATTTTTGAGCAATTATTAACTTTTCCTTCGTGCTATGCAAAAACAAAAAAAAAAAAATGTACCAACAACAACTCAAAAGCATTTACATCAACACAGAGAAAACTATATAATTGTTTTTTGGCCCGCCGCACAGTGCTCCGTTCCTTGGACAAAAATCAAAAAGTTCATGGAAAAGAAACCCAACGTGTTTGATATCATTTTAAAGGAAACTATTCAAATAAGAGAAAACAATAACATTTTTAACAAATAAAACATTTTTGTGGGTGCTGCAACACTTTAAACTCGAAAAATGTTCTTGCTTAAATGATCATAAGCACTGTTTGCGTTCGTATGTAGTTACTTAAAAAAATTCCCAAAAATAAATTTTTAGCTATATTATATTAAAACAACTACTTTTCAAAATATAAAAGCTAATGGAAAAATATGTTTTTCAATTCAATGGAAAAAAATAAAAAACAAAAATCTTATATATCGATAAACAGAGAATTTTTTTCTGCAAAATATATAAAATTTGACCATTTTTAATTGTCAATTAAAAAAAATTCGCCCAAACTTGCCCAAAAAGGAAATACAGGGCCATTAAATATACTCCGCGTCATTTGATTAGGGCCAAAGCACAGTGTGTCTTTTTCAATTTTAGCGTGCAATAAGTCCCTGGAAAAAATGTAGAATTTGTATAAAAAGACTAATTTTCTCAATAGAAATATATTTATGTTATTTGAAAATTATATCTAAAAGCCAAAATAACTTTTGCATATTTTTTGAAAATTTGTCAAGGTTAGAACTTTAAATAAACGAAGAAAAATTGAATGCAATGCACTAAAATTATGCCAAATTTAACTAAACATAACTTTTGAGATGTTAAAGATTTTGCAATAAGTTTTTATTTTTGTAAATATATAGCTTAATTCTGATAAGAACAATTTTATAAGAACAAGTTTTTTAAAAAATGATAAAATATATTTAAAAATTTACAGAAAATAATGATTTTTTCATGATCATTGATCAATGATTTAATTATGTCTATGTTATGGCTATGGCATAAATAATATATATAAATAAATAAAAATTAATGTTATAAATAATAATTATGTTATGGCATAAAAAAAAAAAAAAAAAAAAAAAAAAAAAAAAAAAAGTTTGACCATATATCATTCTACCACAACAAATTACTTGGTCGTTGCCTATTTCGCTACCTTGAAGCGCGAAATTGTCTATTCTTGCATAAGATTATATACTCGCGTTGTCCACTTTACCTCTTTGAAAAACTTAAGTTCTGTAGGTCTAGCAGAGGTATGAATTTCTTGATTCCGAGCTTCTTTTACAAAAACTCTAGCAGACTGTTTTTCGTCAGTGCAATCAGATTGTGGAATTCTTTGCCTAATCACATTAAGATTGTTTCCAACTATAGAGCCTTCAAGCATTTAATTTTAAACTACTTTTCTTAACTCTTATCTATCCTCGTTTTCTTTTTCTTGCTTCTCCCTTTTAAGATCTTTCGAAGTGGCAATTAATTTGCCATTATCTTTAAATTATGACCTTGTCACTTTCTTGTTAAAATTGTCAAAATTGTTGATTTTTACTTATAAAATTTATGAACTCATTTTTATTTCTAAATTTTAAATTTTACAATTACTTGTTTTTTCTAATTTAATTTTAATTTCATTTTGATTTTCATTTTATTATTAATTTTCATTTTGATTTTAATTTTAAATATTTAGTTTTAAGCTTATTAGTTGTTATTTACTTGAATCTGCGGCATGCAAAAGAAATCTATTCTAATATGCTTACATATGTGCTCAATAAATACAAAAATACAAAAAAAAATACAAAATGAAATTCATTTTCAGTAAGAACAATTTAAAATGTTCCACTGTAAATATGATGGAAAGTGTAACTTAAAAAATATTAAGTGTTTTTTCTTGAAGCTTTTAAAAAAAACGGTTGCGCTAATTGACTCGAATAAAAGAAATCCTCATATATGCAACTACACCTTTTCATTCCATTATTTAGTACATTTTGCATTTACACAGTCAATTTTTTGTAGAATTCATATTACAAATAAATTGCACAAATAAAATGAATTTCAACATTATTAATTTTGAGGAAACAGATTTATATCAATTTTGTGATTTTAAGCTTCTTGTGCCTCGCAAGTGCAAACTACTAAGTCAAAATCAATAATTTTATGCGTTCCTTATAATGATAGTTTAATATATTTAAGATTAAAATTAAATCTACTTTTAAAAATTTTCACGCAATGACATATTTTTTGTTTGCTTAATTTGCTTGCTTCTAAAATCGTGCGCAACAACAAGTTCAATATAAGAAAATTCAAGATAAAAAGCTATATATTCAGCAGAGATTGAGAAGTGAAATGGGGCTTATAGTTGACATGCCAAAACAAAAAGGTGGTAATACTAATGATGGCAACACTGCTAGGAAGTTTTTTAGAAATGCTGAGCTATCTTTGGAAATAACCGGCATTAACTTGAAACTTATTCAACGGTTTTACATCATTTAAGAGTGCTTAGGCTGCGGGCGTCCAATAGACCCAACTGCTTTTGGAAAGTTTGGAAAAGGAACCTTTGGTACTACATGCCACTAACAGTTCATAATGTAAAATTAAAAACTTTTATATTCATTTATATAGTTAACTTTAATTTAATTTGAAGGTGCTGTTTCATGGCGAAAGGATTATAAGTTCATGCATACTTCCAATAGGCCAGCTCTCTGAAGAAGTTCAGGAAGCCAGAAACAAAGATAGCAGACGCTTTAGAGAAAGCTTTACCAGAAAAATTTCAAGAATCGACACAAATGAAGATTTGCTACACAGTCTTTTAATTTCTTCTGATCCGTTTATTAACTCTTTGTGACAACCAAATATAAACGGTCTAATTTAACAGTAGACGTAATAAAACTACTAAAGGCTCGAGAATTTATTGAAGCGAATTCTGATTCCGATTCAGAATAATGAAGGTCAAAAATAAAGCTCAAAATTTTTTATTTATATATATTGAGTTTTCTGGTAATATAGGAAGTAGGCTAACATACAGTCGAGGTAGGCGTGGCAGTTGACCGATCACACCCATTTTTCGCCAAAAGGTTTCAAGTTACAAGATAAACTTAAATACCAAATTTGATCATTAAACATACATACATCCAAACGTATACCAATAATACTTTTCCAGTTGTATGGGTGGTAGGCGTGGCAGTTGACAGATCACGCCCATTTTTTGTGAGAGTTATTTTTTTGGTTTTGAAAACAAAATTACCTAATTTAGCTATACAACTTTTTGAGATATGAGTTTTGGCACGCTAAAATTGAAAAAGACACACTGTGCAACGCCAATAAGATTGATTTCAATTCAAAAAGTTTTTAATATTGAGAAAATATATGATTTTTTTTTTTTTATTTAATAAGGGAAAATAATTTTCAAAATATTTTCTTATATTAATAACCATTACTTTATAAATAAATGCATTCTTGTAAATCACTTTCGATGCACTCTAAAAGTTTCACACTTTTTCATCGAGTCATTAGAATAAGGCCACCTGTTAAAATAATGAAATTAAGTAGTTTTGATTAAAAATGTTTTAAAAAATTAGTACGTGTTTAAGAATTACCGTTTTCAGTAGTGTGTGAAACCTCCATTTTTAGAAATTACTTTAAAAATACGGTTCAGAAGTGAATCATAGAGTGATTTTAAATAATATAAGTTAACGTCTGCCCAAGCTGTCGTAATGACGTTCATCAAGGATTTTATATCTTCAAATTGTCTTCCATTTTCGTAGACTTGCCAACCTCCTCCCCCCCCCCCCCCCCCCCCCCCTAAACGTTTTCCACCATATTGAGGTCCGGAGCATACGGTGGCCATGCCAAAAGTTCCACAGACTGCCCATGCATCCAGAATTTTACTATCCTTACAGTATGGATCGGGGCATTATCATGCTGATAAATCCATGGGAGTCACCCGAAAAGATTATGAAACTGAGGAAAAGCATTTTCCTTAATAGTTTTGTAGGATAGAGCAATCATTCTGGTATTCTCAAACACCGAGTCAATCATTCCGTAATATGAAATTGCTCCACATACCATTAACCCTCATTCTCGGCTATGGTGCTTAGCCAAAAACTTTTCTTCTTTCCTCAAATCGTGGAAGTAGTAATTATAACCGCCGGGCCCATTAAAATTAAACTTCTTTTCGCCACGCCATCACAAGATGGCGACTTTGGCCAACTCGCGAATCGTAATTCTTTCGCTGATGATTAAGAGGTAGCTTGTTCAGTAATTTTTTTCGTTGGATGTGTTCGGACGATTTAATTATTCGTCGAACAGCTGATAGACTGGCTTTTATTTCGGTTTCAGCTTTTAATTTAGCAGCAGACTTAGTTGATTTTGAAGCTGCTCGCAATAATTAGCGCTTTTCCTGGGTTGAAGTGGCTCTATAAGTCTTGCCTTTCGTATTTTTCCCGTATTTTTTTTTTAACATTTTGTAAGAAATTATAATTTAGAGTTTAACTTTTACCCATTTTTGCTGTAATAATACGGCTACTAAGCCTTATTCCTTTGTAGGCCTCGACTTATACCCTCTCAGCAGCAGAAAGGGCCTTACCTCGTTCCATTTATTGAAGAATAAGTAAGTAAGTCAAAACCACTTTTAATAAAAAAAAAATAATATGAAAGCAATTTCTTTAAGAACAGCACGTGACTAAGCAAAAACACACACTGGCCTTATTCTAATGGCGCACGCAAGTTGCACATTTTTTGCGACTCAATAAGAGACAATTCCGGGAAATAACGTTAGTATTTGGTACGTATTTATTTTTCACTAAGATTTTTTCCTGAGAAATATTAACACTTAATTCAAGCACAAATTAAGTAATTTTTCAATAAAACAACGAGTTAACTTTAAATAAATATTCAAGTATCTGGCCTAAATCAAATAACGCAGAGTGTATGTACCTTTAACTCTTTGAAACATGTAATATATACTTCACTTTTTTCCGCTTTTTTATTATATTGGCTTTTTAAAAATGCACTATCAGGCAATTTCTTTGCCGCATCAGAATTAAATTTGGCCTAAAATTAAGCAATAATTTTTGAATTAGTGAATTTTTAGCACTTTCTTATCTTATCACTATTTTGTGCTAACCTATAACTATATTTTATTTTGGCCGAGTTTCATTAAGATCGGTCAACTTTTGTATGTACCTCCCATACAAAATCATGTAGCAAATTAATATAGGGCTAGGAGAAGTACCCTTAGAGTCCCACCGATAGGCTCAAGAGAGGAACCCCTAGAATCCAACCGATTCCAACCATTTTCAGTACACATCTATAAATCTATTTGCTTTACTTTTTGACCAAGTTTTGTTAAATTCGGCCAAGCTTTGTTTGTACCTCCCATACAAAATCATGTAAAAAATTAATATAGGTCCATGGGAGGTACCCCCTTAGGGACTGAAAAATTTTAACAATATTTGAAATTTTTCTTAATTAGCTTAAACTGAATAGTATACAAAATTTCATTATCATAAAAGCACTCCTTCTATTTTTGTCCCGTGCTTGTATGAGGTCGACGCACTGTGCGCCGTGGGAATAACACATGTTCCCCATCGATTCATACTTCTACACTCTTCCCACCAATCCAAACAGCTTTGTTGCGCAGAATCATTACTTCAATATTTAGTATAACTGAAGCAATGTTGTAGCAGATCACAAGGGAGGTGATCTCTATTAAGGGAGGTCTTAGGCAAACACTTTTATGAAAATCAATTTTTTTTTAATTGATTTTTGTGTACAACTATTAAAGAATACTTCAAGTTATTTCAAATCAATCCCTTTTATAATATAGATTCTACAGCGCTTAAAACCGGCTCCGCCAATCGATCAAACCAAAGAAGCTGTTAAAACTCAGGATGTTCGCTGTATGTGCATATGTAAAAGTGTATGTGTATCAGAGAACTACAATGAGTATCCGACCGTAATCGGATACTCAAATCATATCCGAGTTTCTTGCTCTTTGCAACTCTATCCAGACTCAATGATATATGTAAAATACTTATAAGCATTCGGCTCATTAGCATATTTAAGTACATTCTTATATCCGAGTGCGGCGTTATCCGAACCACTTCGAGCCATTTTCAATGAGTGCGTTGAGTGAGTTTATTACAAAGGCGCTCAATCCGAATGTATTTTGAGTGTACTCTGAGCACTGCTTTCTCTCTCTCTCTCTCTGTGTCAACGTCTCTGAGCGTTATTTAGTGAAAGCTAATGCTTTTATTGAAATAAAATGCTATTAACAATGCAAACTAATTTTTTGAATGGGTTTTTTAAATTTTTTTTTCGGAAATTTTAAATTTGAATGTTTACAACGCACAATAGATCGCGACTGCTGGTTATTCGTTTGAATGTTTTTTTTTTGCGTATGCAAGTGCATAACGTTTTTCGTAAGCACTTGTCTGCAGGCAATGTCAGCTCTAGTTTTTTTGTTTGTTTTTTCTCGAAAACGCGTTTGTATTTTACTGATGCACTCTAGGGAAAAGAAATTTTTTTTGTAACGCATAAACAAAACGAAAACAAAGGCCGGTGCCAGTGACTGTTTGCTTGTTGTAGGTAAAAAAAGCAGGAACGTAGAAGTTAAACTATGCGCATGTGATTTGGCAACTAAAGATGACAGAAAAATAAAAAATAAATACTTTTCAAATTTAATAATAATTTCTGATTGCAGAAAATGAAATGCCATGAAATAAATGAAAAAATTGCTAATTAAAGCTTCAAACTATCGAAGTTGCGTATTTTTTTAAGCCTCAACAACTTTACCTCATACGCTGCTTTCACAGTGTAAGATAAAAACAAAAAACAAGACAAGAAGAACACGTGTTTTCTGTTGCTATCTAAATGATCAGCAAAAAAAAAAAAAAACAAAAGAATTACAAAAAACGCGCTCAGTTTTCACTGCTGCGCTCTACTGCGCTCTTCTTCATATCTGTGGTAGATGAGCCGATTGATTTGGCTGCTTGTGCCGATTATAAGTATTTCGGTAAGTAGATAAGTATCAGCAAGACGGCAACAACCTTAAGTATTTATGAACCGAAAATCCCGATCTCTCCCGATCCGACTCATGATTTAGCATACTCAAATTTATTTCAACCGCCGTATTGCAGCTTCGTAGAAGAGAGTATGATCCGAGTTGCGTGCGCTAAGGGTTGAGTCGGTTTTTGTACTTATTTTTTTCGTATATACTCAGAGTCGCAAAAAAGCTATCCGTTGCAGATCACTGATGTGTATATGGAATGTTTCTATGTATATATATACTATATAAACTAAACCTTGTAGAGAAAAAAAATATTTAAATGTTCAAGTAGGAGAACAGGGAACCAGAATGGTGTAGCTTGTAGTACGTAGTATGACCTGTCAAAAGTTAAAATATACTAAATGCATGGAATCGCACAGAATGCGTAGTACGTCTGTGGCACGTAGCTGTAGTTGTAGCGCAAGTTAAGCTTACTTTAACTTTTGAGTACTACGCTGCTCTGAAAATTGCATTAATGATGCTTTTCTTAGGATTGAGTATATTAAATCGATACTACAAGCTTTTTCGGTACCGAAATAAGTGTTCAAAATTAACAATATTTGTAAAATCGAAAAAATTGATAAATAAGTGTTCTTTGAACCGCTCATGCCATTGTGGACATATTTTTTGGCGTAACGTGCTATACACTGAACAGCTGATGAGGTTACTACATGGAATCGCTACAACTACATCGCATTCTGTTCCACGCTTTAAAGTTTGTAGCTTTAAATACGTTTTATTCGGAACATACTTTTTCAAAACGGGCATACTTTTTTTTTTTTTTAAAATTTTTAATTTATTCTAAACATCTTTTATCAAAACGAGCGTCTTTGAATAATTTGTCCAGTTTTTGCACTCAACAAACTTTTTCACATGTTTCGGGAAATGTGCATTCAGAAATCTATTTTCGAATGAAATTTTTTTCAGACGATCTAGAGCCGCGCTATTATGTGGCCCGATTTTCACCTCTTTTGAAGGATAATGATGAAGTGAAATTGACATGCAAATGAAATTTTTTGCATATATAATAAACTTTTTTTGAAAAAATCTTCTAAAATTGGCCTTAATTTTAACAGCTTTTGCCTAAAACCTAACTTAATAGATAAAGGAGGACGACCAGTGTTGTCACTTAAAAATGTTAAAGAGTTTTAGATTGAGTTTAAAATAAGTGCTGGATTAAATAAAAACTTTTTAAAAAAAAACCTACTACAAAATCACTACAAAGTACAAAATTATTTTAAAATTTTCCTTTTAAATTCTTGGTCATATTTGACAAATTTATTTAAGTATATTATTACATTGGAAAACTTAGTATTTGAATTTTTTTCTAATTTGTTTTACTATCATAAAAATATTAATTTCTTTACGAATAGAAAAGCTTTTAAGGTCGGCGCTAATATAAAAAAAAAACCGAGCTTCTTATGATCAATTGTGTTGTGTGTGTGATGTGAAATGTTTGCACACAAATGATCGAGAACTGGACCTACATGTTTTACTCCGACTCCGAACGGCTTATGTTCTCAAGAAGATTTTCATGACAGAGAGTAACTCTGAGCTTTGCCATTTTCTGCAGAGAGGTGACGGCCGAACAGAAAAATTAATTCAATTAAAAAAATTCTCTGTGTCAGATGGAGGATTCGAACCTGGGTTCTCTAGCGTAAGAGTCACACACTCTACCCACTACGCCACGGCCGCCACATAATATAATAGATATAATCTATTTATAGGCGCTAATATAATCTGACTTTTAATCAGAAGCGCCAACTTCAAAGCTTTTGTATTCATAAAGAATTTAATATTTTTATAATAGTAAAACAAATTAGAAAAAAAAATCAAATAAGAAGTTTTCCAATGTAATAATATGCTTAAATAAGTTGTCAAATATGACCAAGAAATTAAAAGGAAAATCTTAAAATTATTTTTTACTTTGTAGTGATTTTGTAGTCGGATTTTTTTTTAACAGTTTTTATTTCTTCCTTTTTAGATAATATGATAAATTTTCGAAAGAAGTGTACAATACAATTGTATACAATACAATACAAAAAAAAAATACAATTGTTCTTAAAAAAATTGTTCTATTACATACTGAAAGTTTGTTGGTTATTTCAAATATCTGTCCCTTAAATTTAAATCAGATGTCACGTGTTTTTTGCCAACACGTATGGTGTTTTTCTAATATTGCCACGCCCTATTGTAAAATAAGCGCCCACTTTATTGAGCGTTATTTGTAATAATTGTACCTACCCCTTTACTTCATTTCAGTACCCCAGCATCAATATTAACTGAGATAGTGTTTATCTAGTATTGCCACGCCCATTTGTCAAATTGCGCCTACTTAATTGGCCGTAATTTCTAATAATTCTGCCTACCTCTGTACTGAAATAAATTTCAGTGCCCTAGTGTTAATATTATTCGAGATACAGTGTTTTTCTAATATTTCCACGTCTAATAGTCGAATTCCGCCCACTTTATTGTCCATAATTTGTTCTAATAATGCCTACCCCTATACCAAATTGCAGTGGAATAGTATAAATATTATACAAGATACACTCTTTTTCTTATATTGCCACGCCCATTTGTCAACAAACGCCCATTTCCTTGACCGTCATTTTTATTAACTGTGTCTATCCCTAAACTAAATTACAGTGCACTAGTGTCAATATTATTCGAGATAAATTGTTTTTCTAATATTGCCACGCCCAATAGTCGAATTCCGCCCACTTTATTGACCGTAATTTGTTCTAATAATGTCTAAATTGTCTAAATTGCACCAAATTGCAGTGCAATAGTATCAATATTATTCGAGATACACTCTTTTCTAAAGTTGCCACGCCCATTTGTCAAAAAATTCCCATTTCTTGAGCGTAATTTTTATTAACTGTGTCTATCCCTAAACTAAATTGCAGTACACTAGTGTACTATTATTATTAGTTGTACTATGTACTATGTACTATTATTAATATATTAATATTATTCGAGATACAGTAGTATGTAGAATTGCGAGATCTAGTATTGCCACGCCTAGTTCTCGAATACCGCCCACTTTTTTATAGGCACCTCCATGCTTATAATATCTATCTGTTCACCAAAAATTATGGCAATCAGGCATATGGCTTAGAAGTTATAGATGTACATACATTTAAAAAAAAAAAAAAAAAAAAAAAAAAAAAAAGCAGAGAAACCGATGAACTTGAGAACCTCCTCCTTTTTGAAGTCAGTTAAAAAGTGGCGGTAGCTTTTTTTCTTCTTACGAAAAATTTCGATAGTTAGTCCTATAGCGGAACATAAAAAGAAAATTATAGGAAGGATACCATAAAGTCACTTTTTCGCGCTTAATAAGATTTATAGCAAATAGCTCTCATAAAATGTTTTGAAAACATTACTTTATCCACTCTTCCAAAAGGAATAAAATATTAATTGTTATGCTCTAATTTTTTGTATATAAAAATCGTTATAAATCGATAAAAAATCGGTGGTTGGTAAAAGTAGTAGAAACCAAAAAAGTAATAAAAGTGATAAATTTTCCACAATTGTGGTAACAACAAAGATGTTTGGATGGGATTACGAGTTCGATTCCAACGGCGGGCCAAGAAATATTTTTAATACTTGATATTACATTTTCTTGTTGTGATGGAAGCCAGCAAAAAAGAAACATCAATTCTAAGAAAAGCAGTGTCGAGAAGAAAAAGTGTCGTTTTTGCGATTTCACTCAAGCAAATCACAGCTGGTTTTCTTTGGCCCAAAATTAATTTATACTATGCGAAACGCTCTCAAGGTAAGCAAGTAAATAGAGAAAGTGGGCATTGCAAACTATTTATTTGTAAGGACACCGATTTGTATGTTGATTTTTTTTTTTAAACTCGTTTGAAATAGTAAGCATTGATTCTCAATACGACAATGCTTTCCAAACGCTAAAAAATTGGTGAAGCTGACCTTGAAAAATGTGAATGAAATTTTTAGTGTCAACGACAGTGTTGGTAAAAAATTCCACCACAAAGAAGATCAATTTCAGGTCTTTAAAATCTGAAATCCGAATCCGAAGCATTTTTTTTTTTAGGACTAACGGCTTTCGAAATACCGTTTTTTTACAGCATGTCCAAGTGAAAAGTTTTGCTTTTTTTTTTAATTTTCCACAGTGTATCACTTGCAAAAACAAAAAAAAAAAATTAAAAAATTATATGCAAATATTTTTAGTTTTTCAAGGACTATCGACGTGCAAGTAAAGTACGTTCAAGTAAAATAACAAGTTTTTGCAAATGTATGAGTTTTGAAAAGTGCCTGGTTTGACATGGAATCGCCGATATCTCTATACATACCTTTTTTTTCTCTGTACTTGTCTAAAAACCCTGTTTTTGTAAATAAATTTCTTCACTGAGGACTCCGACAATGCCTTTTGTTGTATTTAATTGATGGCATCAATGTTTTGTTCTCATCAAACTCATCGCCCTATCTTAAAAATCAAACCAATATATCGTGGAAATTGTAAAATCTTTACAAAGAGCGTTTGCAGATGAACTGATAAGAAAGCATTGTATGCTGCTGTAACGCTGCATTCCCTCAAGTAATCACTCAGTCAGTCAATCACTCACTCACTCACAGCATGCAGCAAGTCGAACTGCATTTTGCTGTGCGTAACACTGTCTATGAAGCAGTTATGCAGACAGACAGTCAAATAGATAGATAGATAGATAGAGAGCCCAAACACACATTCTGACTGACTGACTGACTGATGTGCTTAGCTGCTGCTGGTATCTATGTATCTAACACTACACCCGCTAGCTATACACTTGCAGCTATTGCTCTACTTTCTTGTTGTCATTCCATCTAACTCATGTTCTGCGTCATACTGTGTACTGACTTAAAAATCCTGTAAGGATCAAAAAGCAACATTTATAGTACATTTGCAACGTAGAAGTATGGCTACAAAAGACGAGTGCATTTTTTTCATGCACAAAGTGTAAATATGCAAGTGTTGTTGTTGTTGTTGCATTGGGTTAGTGTGCGTGCATTAAGTTGTGTTAGTTTCAAGTTGGAAATTTGTATGCAGCAAGCGATGCAAAGCATGCAGCAGCAAATTTATGAGTTTGTGTGTGAATCTAAAAGCTCGTCATGCTAAAGACAGTACAAGCTACACTTTTTACAAAACACTGATTGCATCAAATTGAAAAAGTCAGAAATCTTAAGGTGTAAAATTTTAATATTAACCAGAAATGTTTTCGGTAAGATTTTCATAAGCACAAAAAAAATATATATATATATTTAACCCTGCATTCGTAATACACGTAAATTTTACGCGTACTCCGCATAAACAGTAAACGTAGTGTAAAACTGTCTTATGATTCTAGGCTTAATAAATGTTTAAAAAAAAGATCGCTAAAAATAAAAGTAGCATCTCTTTCCTTCCTTGGCTTGATGGAATAAATTTAAAATCAAAATTAAACAGAAAATATTAGCGTCACTAAATTTATAAATGAGTTTTAATTTTTGAAGTGCAGTTCAAAATTTCATATTTCGTTGCTCAAAAAGTTTCTTGGCAAAATAAAAAAAAAAATATTTATGTTGAACTGGTACATAATTCTAGCAATATCAATATCATCGTTTACAATGTCAAAGAACATCTTCGAAATGATCATCCTCCAGTTGACGTTTTTAGTTGAATCATCCGCCAATTTATATGAAGTCGTAGCTAGAGCTTTGCCGCCCAGGACAGGTCATCAGTTTATTGCGCTTCTTCGTAAAAAATGTAATGCAAATTATAAAATGCATTTACTCAAAAAAGTGGTGGCCATGGCGAAGTGGGTAGAGTGTGTGGCCCATACGCTAGAGAACCCTGGTTCCCTTCACAAAGTTTGATTTAGATTAAAAAAAAAAATGAATATATTGAAAATTATATATCGGGTGGTTAAATTTTAAGGACCGATATTGATTTTGAATAAAACACAAATTATTTAAAAAATTATTGTCATTTCTTTTTATTATAATAATATTGGTACAGTTCAATTATGTATGAAACAAAATATCGGCCAAATGATCGCCGCGACCTAGACGGCACACCTCCATCCGATGGTCCAAATTTTCGATGACGCTGAGGCATAAGTGAGGTTCTATGCCGTTAATGTGCCGAATTATCTCATCCTTTAGCAATTGAATTGTTGTTGGCCTATCGACGTACACCTTTTCTTTCAAATAACCCCAAAGAATGAAGTCCAACGGTGTCAAATCACATGATATTGGCGGCCAATTGACATCGCCACCAAGTGAGATAACACGGCCATTGAATTTGTCGCGCAAAAGAGCCATTGTTTCGTTAGCTATGTGTCAAGTGGCACCGTCCTGTTGAAACCACATAGCGTCCACATTCATATCTTCCAATTCGGGCCATAAAAAGTTTGTTATCATCGCACGATAGCGAACACCATTCACAGTAACTGCCTGACCGGCCTCATTTTGGAAAAAATACGGCCCAATGATGCCGCCAGCCCATAAGCCGCACCAAACAGTCACTCTTTGTGGGGTGCATTGCTGTTTCGACAATCACTCTTGGATTATCATTCACCCAAATGAGACAATTCTGCTTAATGACGAATCCACTGAGGTGAAAATGTGCCTCATCACTGAAGATGATTTTCTTCGATCAATTTTCGACTCCACTCTTGCCACCATTCTGAGCATTGACGACGCTTGAAATGGTCAATAGGCTTTAGTTCTTGAGTCAATTGCACCTTGTAAGCGTGTAAATGCAAGACTTTATGCATAATGCTTATCAACGACTAGCGTGAGAGGTGCAATTGTTGGGCACGACGACGAGTTGAGGTGGACGGCTCTCCAGCCACACTATTGCGAACAGCAGCAATATTTTCTGCAGTACGAGCTGTACGAGCATGCACTGGTGTTTTCACATCTCCTACAGACCCGGTTTGCTTAAATTTTTGCACGGTTTTTCCGATTGTACGCACATTTCGACGATTAAATTGAACGATATGTATTTTTATTTGAACGCCCATTTTCATAATAAGCCTGAATAACTTTAACGCATTGCTCGATTGTGTATCTCTACATGGTTCAAATTGAATTAGTCTGAAATTGAGAAATGTCAAATGAAATGCAGAAAAAAAGTTGACGTTTAGGTGTGGCTCACATTCAACATCGGCCCTTAAAATTTGACCGCCCTTTACAAGCACTCTTATGAGTTTCAATTTTTTTTTTTTTTTTGCATTTTCGATCCTCTTTTGGGCTTTAAACATGTCGTTTCCCTATTGTCTTTATATAATGTAAATAATAGTAAATAAATAACAACAACAATAAACTAATGTAAGCACAAAGTAATTGTATCAATGTATCACTTTCTAAATCTGTATAACACATATTTGCTGCAGTTTCTATGTCTTAATACTTAATTGCAATAAAGAATTAATATAAACTAGTAGCGCCTGTGGCCGGAATTCGGCCATCTCAAAATCGAACGCACCAACCCATAGCCTGAATAGAAGTATTGAACAAAATAAACAATTAAAAATGTCTTTGCATGTGTTATATGAAGCAAGCAGGAGTTTAACAGTTTTTTTTTACTCTGACGCGGTGGCTAGGTTGATTAATATAGGTTAAGTCACTTCAGAGAAGCTCGGTCGAACTGTCAAAATGGATGAAGGGAAATCAAGAAAAAAAACCTGAATCTGTACAATTTTTAGCTAACAGCTACTTTGACAGTTCGAGCAAAGATGGAAAAAGAGTGCTTTTCTCTTAAGGGGGGACATGACATTGGCAGTTTTTTTAAATCGAATTCTTCTCTTTTTTTTATTAATATTATATTTTAGTAAATATTCTTAAGATTCTAAGAAAAAAATTGCATGGAAAAATTCCTACGGGTTCAAAAGTTACAGCCGAATTAGGGAGAGCGCATTTTTAATTTTTGCTCTACCTACGTACGGCAGTTGGTATATACTTGTTTTACTTGCTACCTGCCTTTTGGTGGTTGTTATTTCGTACCTCATAGTATAGTTATTTGCAAATGTTTCAACTACTTGGTATCACCATAGGAGCTATAGCATTGAATTTTTCCAAAGGAAATGATGCAAATCGTTTGAAATGCGCCAGAGTGAAGGCATATGAAGCTTCAAAAGAAGCCCGAATTGCTAAACGATTGCAAAAAACTATAAGAAACAGCAGAACACAAGATAACGAAGGCATACAGTACGAAGCAGGCATGGCAGATTGAAGGTAACCTTTTTTTTTTCTTTGTTCACAAACTTTGAACGCGTTTATCTCGAAACCATGTTTTTCGTACTGGTTGCGGCACTAGTGGGTTCATTTTTTGACGAAATTTTTTTTTTTTTTTGTATTTTTTTAAACTTGATTCGCTATCGTATGACACGAGCTTTTTTTTACATTTTTTTTAGATTTTTTATGAATTTTTAAAGTCAATATTTTTTTCGAAAAAACACACTTTCAAATTTGGAACATCATCAAAAATTGTAAAAAAATTTAAAAAAAAAATTTTTGCAACTCCCAGCGCTGCAACCACGAGGCCCCGTTCTTTTCTCTGCCGCCAGTTTGGAGCTCTGTAAAACCATGTTGGAGTGAAAAATATATATTTTGAATTTTTTTTCTTGTAATTTGTTCAATTCTCTACAATAATAAAAAAAAATTTTGAAAAATGTTTGTTTTTGACTGAGTTCTGAATTTTTTAAAAAAAAGTTTTTTTTCTCTGCTGCGAATATCATGTCCAGCCTTAAGTGACTTAACCTTATTAATCAAACGTGCGCGGTGGCAAATTTATTTTGTTGAGAGAGAAATTAAGAGAAAGAACCAACAACAATAATGGCGCACAGCTCTTTTAAAGTTTCTGCGACTCTCTCGCATTATACACTTGCTCGTGTATGCTACAGCAACGAAGTTTAATAGAGTTGTGCCGCTCTGTTATTGGTTTCTCATTGTTTCATTGAGAAAAAATTGTTTTTAAATCATTCTAATACCTAGATGCCCAAGGTTACTACCTTGGTAGCTATTGGTGAGAGCGACGAAATAACACTGGAAGAAAACAATTTGCTATTCATTTCTCTCCCACTCAATATGCTGATTCCCTATTGGTTGATTGACGATCAAACAAAAGAGCGTAAGTATACGTGCGAGTTTAATTTGCTGATATCAGCCACTACTGGGCATCTTTGTTCTAATATAATATTGTTCTTTCTCATTGCCCCATTGGGAAAAAAGAGTTTTAACATTTGCTTAATTTTACCTATCTCAAAGCCCTCATACACTTATCAATTTACCAAACAACTGAGTTGGAAACTTAGTTTGTACTCTTTTACAATACATTAAATCAATCAATTATTTATCAAATAATACATAAAATACAATACCATCGATTATAATGATTTGGCATTCAACTTAATTTTGCTCTGAATGTGGCTGATATTTGAGTTGACGTCTTTTCCACACACTATTTGATCGAGTTGTCAACTTGATGAGTTGCGTACAAAAAATTAAAATATTTAAAATTTTCTTCAACCAACTCGACAACTGCCAAATAAATCAACTGTCTGCGCCACACACAAGTAGATTTCTGATAGTTCTGTCGAAATCGGTCGGTAAGTTGATAAGTGTATGGGGTGCTTTAATGGCAAGATATTCGAATAAAAATTATATTGTGCACTTCTACTCGAAAATACCTTTCCATCGATATAAGTTTTATGTGATTATGTTGATGGTAATACAGGTAAACAGGGATCACAAGCTTTTCTGTTTGCGTATTAATATATAGATCTCTCAAAATAGCAATGAAATTCTCATTATCAGCTTCTATTTGTGCTACATTATTTGTATTGTGCGTTCTATTCACATTTGGATTTCGAACTACAAATTGTAAATTCCTATCTCTTTTCCTTTCAATCTGACCCGTAAGCGTTCTTCTTCGAGGCATAACGCAGATATATTTTCCGTTAACTTGTAGCCAAAAATTTGAAAAATGATTACTGTAAATCAAAATAAATAAATTATAAGTTTAAAAATTTGGAAATATACTTCAATTGCAAACTGCAGCGAGCTGAAGGGTATGAATTTTTAATATCCCCCCGTACCTTCCTGCACAATTCGATCTCTATTCACTAAACTCGGTCACTCAGATATGAAGACCGTGAAGACAACCATTTCATGGATGACTTTTGTTGATTTCTAATAAGCACAGCTTTTCAATAATACATTCAATTTATTTATATTAAACTGCTCAATATCTGATGTGTGTTAATTTACGTTTTAACAATCTTCATATATTAAACTTTACCATCGTTCTACATTAAATTCCATTAAGCATGCAATTCGAAAATTGTAATCTTCTATTTATATTCACATCAAACGATTCTCATTTGCAGAGAATGTTAATTTTAGGTTTTCAGTAAATCAAATCTAAGAATAAAACATTTTTATAACAGCTTCTTCCTATCAGTTTGTGTTCATGATACAACAGGACAAAAACAAATTGTAGCAAATTAAAAATAAAATACAAATTAAGCTCACCGCATGAAAATCAACGTATATGAACATCACTGATAATCACATACACACATACACACTCACACCACATCACACCAACACGAACATTCATCATCACATAGACAGAAAATAATGCTTGCGAGTCACACCCGCAGAATTACACTAACAGTCAACCTAATGCCGATGGTAGAGTGTTGCAAGCCAAACTCAAACTGTTTCAAATGATGCTGTTGTTGCTGCTACTTTACTATTGCTGTTGCTGTTGCTGTTGTTGTTGTTGCTGTTGCTACTGCTGATATGATAAATTTTCATTTAACCCCAGACAATAAATGTCAAAATTTGTTGTCAGTACATGTAGAAGCTGGAAGTAATATGTGCGTGTATATGTGTGTGCATGTGTGTTTGTGTATAGCTGTGTATCTGTGCGTGTGAGTGTGACGTGTAAGCAACTCGCAACATAAGCTGGCTGCATTAGGGGAAACATAAAAAACAACAGCAACAGAGTAAAAACAAACAACAAGTAAGCAAATAACAGTAACTGTCGTCATACGCACAAATATACTTTTTGGGCGCACTACTTTGACACCAAAAGCAACAACAGTAAGGAGACAGCAAAAGCAAATAAAAATAACAACAACAGCAATAACAACCAGACACCAACATCATCACCAACTGTACAGCAGCCACAGTATAAACTGTAAAACTTCAGCCTTAGGTGGTTGGCTGCTGCCACTGAAGCGTTAAAGCATGCAGATGAAGAAGAGTTTTTGTTAGATGCTCCTTGAGTGAGTGACAGTGGCGTCAGTGAGCAGAACAACAAAAACAATTTCAACGACAACAACAACAACCGCAGCAACAAAACAAAATATTGTCGACTGCACAGCTGGATGTTGCACTAAATTCTTTTTTCAGCATATCTAGAGTTGATATGTAGCAAAGGCAACAACAACAACAACAAAAGTCATGTTAATACCACCATCCAGATGTGCATAAAACGCTGACTTTGCAATGCTTAAATTAGACATTTTTTTTTTTTTTTTTTTGTGAATGAAACGCTGAAGTCTAATTCGCAGAAATAACATTTAATGAATGCACAAAAATAATTAGAAATAATTGCTTAGTTTTGCCTGTTATATAAAATTTGGTACATAAAATTTGGAAATTTCATTTGTGCAGCTTTTTTGCTTCAAATATTCTTAACGTACAACATGTCGTATGAGTGATTTTAATTCGAACTCGATTGTTTTTTATTTGCAACATTCATATATCTTTTGTCATTTATTGCGTTTGTAAAATATAACAAAAATATTTTTCAATTTCTTGAAAAATATACATACACCTACACACACAAGCAGACAGAACATAAATTCAACATATTTTTTCATGCACAACTTGAGCTAATACTGTATAAAATTCTTCTGCACATCTTTTATTGATGCAGCATAATATTTCGGCAAATGCAACAAACTCAATTTATTTCCATTTAATATTATTATATGTATGTTTGTGTGTGTGTGTATGTCAGTACGTTTAAGGAACTTGTACTGGTTTAGTTGAATGCGTTTTGTTTTTGTATAAATATGTGAATGAGTATATTTTATGCAGTATAGCATATATGTTCTTGATGCTGTGATGCAAGTGAAATAATGGAATTTTATTTGCATTCATTTTGTTGATAAAACGCCACCAGTAACATCATCATGAGCAGCAGCTAAAAACAGCAACAAAAGTAAAAGCAACAACAAGCCAAAACACACAAACATGAGCAACAGTATACATAAGCAGCAGAGAGTTGTCTAAATGTGTAAGAATGTTTGTATATAATATATCCATAGAAAGAAAGAAAAACTAACACAAATACTTACATTTATTAATATAAATACACACATACATCTACCATGCCTTAAGGTTATGTTTCACATATGTAGATATTCATTTGTCATTTTAAATCTATTTTAAAGCACTTTGAAAAATCTTTCCAGCAATTTAACCACACATTCTAAAATGATATTTCATTAAAAATTTATTTCTAAAGGCTTGCAAGTACACATTACAAAATAGAATTAAATTTGAATTCAAAAATTAATTGCATATTTTTTTTTTTTTTTTTGAAGTGAAAACTTTTTTACACGCATTGAGCACTTTTTGGTAGAGAGCAAAACTAAAGATTTGCGATATCATCACGCTGTTAGCGCAACAGAAATTATTGCTGTACAGCATTCCTTTTTAGGGATTACCTAGCATCGACCAAGGGGACGAGGGGATTACCAAACGATTGCAGAACAAATTACCGATTACCGAATCGATTATCAACCGATTTCATATTACCGAAGCGATACCAAACCGGTTACCGAAGCGAGTACCAACTCATTACCGGTTACTAAATCGATTACGAACCGATTACCAATTACCGAAACTATTACCAACCGATAACCGAACCAATTACCGACTACCAAAGCGATTACCGAAGAAATTATCAGCCCAATACTGATTACCGAACCAATTTCAGATTACCAGAGCGATTACCATTTGTATTACCGAACCAATTACCGATTACCGAAGCGATTAAAAACCGATTATCGAACCAATAACCGGTTTCCAAAGCGATTATCAACCGATTACCGAAGCGACTACCAACCGATTACCAATTATTGAAGTCATAACCAACCGATTGCCGACTACCGAAGCGATTACCAACCGATTACCGACTACCAACTGATTACCGATTACCGAAGTTATTATCAGCCGACCACCGATTACCAACCGATTACCGAAGCGATTAGCAACCGATTACCGACCCAATTACCGATTTGCCAACCAAAGTAGTTGTGTTACAAATATATTAACATCTATCTATCTATCTATATATATATATAATTGTAAAAAAAAAAAAATCTGTACATGAAATATTTTTTTGAAATTCCTTTTGCGATGGACGTTTTGAATGACGCTGTGTCCGAAAATCGCATTTTTAAAATTTTTGTCTGTCTGTCTGTCTGTCTGTTAAAGCATCACACGAAAACCACTGGATGGACTTAAATGAAACTTGGAATCTAGGTTCCTTATATAACCGGTCATAACATAGGCTACTTTTTATCCAGTAAAAAAGGTTGGACCCGGTAGGGGGTCCTTATCTCCGAAACCGTTCATCCGATTTGCATGAAAATTTGTATCGAGAAGTTCTCGGTCACGCTGAGTTATTTGACTTATCTACACCGTTCTATCTCGAACACCAGAGGGCGCTGTAGTACAAATATTTTGAAAAGCTCAAAAAACTCCTAAGCCGTGCATCCGATTTATATGAAAATTGGTATATAGAGGTTTTTGGATACGGTGAATTTTCATGACTTATCTACTCTCTTCTATCTTGAACACCAGAGGCCGCTGTAGTACAAATAATTTAAAAAACGTCAAAAAACTCCTTAGTCGCTTATACGATGTGCATGAAAGTTCGTATACAGAGGTTTTCGGAAACGGTGAGTTTTTATGACTTATAAACTAGGTTCTATCTTGAACACCAGAGGGCGCTGTAGTACAAATATAATAAAAAAGTCGAAAAAATCCAAAACCGTTCATCCGATTTGCATGAAATTTTGTGTGTAGAGGTTCTCGGACACGCTGAGTTTTTTCATCTACTCTTTTCTCTCTCGAACACCAGAGGGCGCTGTAGTACAAATATTTTGAAAAACCTCGAAAATCTCCTAAGCCGTGCATCCGACTTGCATGAAAATTGGAATATAGGGGTTTTCTGATACGGTGAGTATTTTGGACTTATCTTTTTTGTGCTATCTTGAACACCAGACGGCGCTGTACTCCAAATATTAGGAAAATCGTGAAAAACTCCAAAACTGCTCATCCGATTTGGATGAAAATTTGTAAATAGCGATTTTCGAGTACGGCAAGGGTGCTGGTGCTATCTTTTTTGCTCTTTCTCGATACTAGAGGGCGCTGTTGTCCAATTTGTACGTGTGTGTGTTATTAAACTGTTCCTAAACGGCTGCACTGATTTTGACGAAACTTTTTGTGTGTGCTTAAGTGGATGCCTGGATGGTACAGATTCGCAATTGGACCCGGTAGGTTTCGCTGCGATAGGGTTCCACGAATTTTGTTATTATAGTTTGATTCCGAAACCATTCATCCTATTTACATGAAAATTTGTATTTAGGGGTTTTCGGGTACGGTAGTTTTTATGACATCTATTTTGTTCTATATTGAACACCAGAGGACATTTGTACTGCAGATGTTTTAGAAATGTTGAAAAACTCCTAGCTATTCATCCGATTTGCGGGAAAATTTTTACATTTAAGTTTTCGGATACGGTGGGTATCTTGGACTTTTTTTTTCTGCGCTATCTTAAACACCAGATGTTGCTGTAGTACAAATCACTTAAGAAATCGTGAAACACTCAAAAACCGCTCATCCGATTTAGATGAAAGTTTGTAAATCGGATATATACGATTTGATTATCGAGTATGGAAAGAACCTTGGCGTTATTTTTTATTCTATCTCGAAAACCAAAGGGCGCTGTTGTACAAATACCGCAAAAAACACAAAACAACTCATCCGATAAGTATGCTTTTTATAAGTGGTTTTCGTGTGCGGTGAGTCTATTGGCGCTATATATTTTGCTTAACTTGAACCCGAGAGTGCGCTGTACTACAAAATGCAATAAGGCAAATCGCGAAGGGTGATAAATATCATCTTTTCTTCTTTATGTGCATTTATATTCCACTTCCTTTCTTCTCAAATCAGGAGAGCTGATGCCGAACTCTGTGATATTTGAGGCAATTTCCTCGCGAGTTGCCAAGAATTCGTTGTTGCTCTGATTTTTTTTCAAAAATGTGCAATCTATCGAATACAATCTAAGACTTGAAAATATATTTGTGTAAGTGATCGGCGGCACGCACAACCAATTCACGATTTTCCTAACTTTTTCTCATAATTTTCAGATGTTGCAGCTACATTTTGTTCATTTTGCCGAAGTTACCGGTTTGAAAGATGCACACAAAATTCCTTCTAAAGTTTATAAGAAGTTTTTTCAAACCGACGAATGAGTTCAAAAATTATTCATATCAACTCCCGAGTTAAGCCGGGTATTCAGCTAGTATATGTATATAAACACAAAATATAGTAGTTTATACATTTAATAACGAAAAAATATGCCGTCTGATTTGCCGACTCTAGCTACTTCGGAAATGCATATCAGCTATGTTATTTCATAGCTTTAAGTTTTCAAAACGGTCGAAACTGAGTGCAACTAATTACGGAGGTGAACGGTGATGTTGAGTTGAGCCCAAAATCGTGTGAGATCTGTTTTCACATTCATAGGAGCTACAGGGTTAACAAATATTTTATGAACTTTAATCCACATTACTGTTTCTTTCCACATTACAGACAAGCTAACTTGCAAAACTTTATTCTGAGAGCTAATTGCAAAGACAATGAAATCACCTCTCTAAAGGTTTATCAAACGTTGACTTAACCGTTTCCGAGTTGTGCTCGTCATCATCAAAAGCAGAAAGTGAAAACTTCGAGATTTTTGTGGCATTTTGTTGAATTTAACGTGAAAAAATAAATTTTTGCGTGGCAATTAAATTTATATTATTTGTAAAAAAAATATACTTTGTGCTGCTTATTAAAATGACTACACAAAAATGGCGGATCCGCTGAGTTTGCTACGCCAATACAACATAAACAAAAAGGAGATAATTGAACGCGATAATCAGATCATATTTGGGGGATTTTCATGGCCAAAAAATGTGAAAACAAACTATCTTAAATATGACTCTGGAAAAAAGGGTGCTCCACGTGAATATTATACTTAGGAGTGTCTGCTATATCTATTGAAGAATGTGTTGCTGCTACACTCTGTGTATGTGCGACAGTGTGCTGCTGAAGATATAACCGGTGTAAGCAGACCCGATCGTAAGGAATTGCTGGCTTATCTCAGTGGTGAAACAACCACTTGTGCCAGTATTGACAAGAGCGTACCACTTGAAATACCCACACAGGTAAAGCGACCCCTAGAAAGCGATGGCACATCCGCTGATTTGGTGACAAAAAAGGCAAGATTTAACTCGGATACGCAAGTGCAAAAAGTGCGCGAACAACTGGTTCCGCGCTGGGATGTCCACAAGAAAGAGGTCTCTGTCAACATAGACAACCTAAAGTCACTTTCCGAAACAATGTCTCCAGAGAAAATTGCTGCCATCGAAGCCAAGCGTTTGGCCAACAAACAAACCACCATCAAGCGCACCGAAAATGAGGACACCATGGGTACAGATCTGCGCGCCATACTCGACTTTGATGTGGATTCGACTAAAGATATCATAAGCAGAGAACGCCAATGGCGCAGACGCACCACAATACTGCAGAGCACGGGCAAGTTATTTGAAAAAAATATTTTAGACATATTGCAGGGCATTAAAGCACGTGAGGAGGTACGCAGTTGACCGACAGCACAGAATACTATAAAGCTACCGGAACCAGCAAATGACGCAATACAATCGTTACGATCAGGAACGCTTCAACCGGCAAATAGAAGAGACTGAGGGCTTCAAAATCGATACAATGGGTACCTATCACGGCATGTTGCTAAAATTGGTGACGGAGGGCTCATTGGCACAGAGCAAGACAAATATGATACCTCAAATAGGTCGTCCCAAGAAGCTGCTGCCTATCAATCCGACTCGACAAGTGCCGCATAACCATGTACAATGCAAAGGACAGTCTGCAGGACTTGAAATATATATCGACTGAGGAGAAGAAACGTCAGGGTATATCACGGGACAACGAGGGGCTTTTGCAGCATAAAAGAAATAATATGACTGTTCCCTATCGTGTTATTGACAATCCACAAAAGCTTTCGGTGCAAGATTGGGCACGCGAGTTATATTGTCGAATAAGAACAAGAGCATTTTTTTTGTGCTATGATCTTTATTGAACATGAATCTTAAGACTGACTTACTTATCAAACTAAAGATATAACTTAAGCCTAACACGAAAGATAAAACTTATACATATACAATCATATATATTTCTATGTTTTGAATCGTCGCTATGTCAATTTTACTGTCGAAGATAGAGACGATGAAATATAAAACTTACACTTATACAATCAAATATTTTTCTGTGTTTGGAATCGTCGCTACGTCAATTTTACAGTCGACGATAGAGACGATTGCAGCTGCAAATAAATATGCAGTGGTTGCAAATTCTTTATTTCTTATATTCTTCTTTTATTGACTGCAGCCCGATATCGTAAGTGGTGATGTCAGATTCTGACATAACTCGCGTTGTAGCTGTTTTTGTGATGTGTCCTGCCTGGCAGTTCAAAGGCTGGCCCTGGGACAGTAATCCAGTAGAAATTTTCTCGAAAATGTGCACATTTTATTTGCGCTTCAGTGAATTGAAACTAGATGCTAACGTTGCCAAGTGGTCAGTGACAATGTTGCCTAATGCCAATGTTGCCTAAAACTTAAAAAAAAAAAACAAAACATAACGTTTTGTAACTATAACGAAACTTTAAATTCGTTGAGTTCAAGCGTTACAATTTAAACACACCTTGCTTAATTAAAATAATTTTTATTTTTAAAAATTTTCTTTATGCTTGAGTTACACACAAACTTTTTAATCATGAAAAGTTTAAAATAAACAATGGCTTGCATTATCAAAATTGTTAAACAAAAACCTGAGTGAAAATTTCTCAGAATTTCGCGTAAGAAATGAAATTTTTTTTTTAACAATTCTGTAAAGTATTCAATTCTTTTTTCAATTACACCACAAACGTTTCTTTAAAAATAAAAAAGTTGGGTGTACTAAAAAAATTATACTTATTAGAAAACAATGATCTACTGCATAATGTTTATGATTGTAAAATATTTAAATTAAAAAGGAAGAATAAACATGCAAACACTTTTAAATTTAGTTTTTGTTTTTAAGTTTATTTATGAAATTGATAGCAAAAAATTTTGAATTTTGGTTACACTTTATACAGTGAAGGACAAAAGTCTACATACACCATCAAATTTTTGATTTCCACAAAACTTATGAATCTTAGTGAAAATTTAATTATACAGTTTATTTAGAGATGACTTTTAATTAAAAAAAAAAAGAGCAAAAACTTTGATCTTTATTAACTCAACAAAAAATTGGAAATAATCCAAAAAATTAACGTAAAAAAGTTTCGGGGTTCTGGTATGAAACTGCTGCCCATTAGAACTGACCTTAGAACACAACTTAATGAGAGTTAAGAGTTTGTATTCTAATGAGGAGCAAAACAATATTAAAATTATCACTTATTTTAACCGAGTTTGCTTTTGCACAGTTAAGCACATGTATACCTTTTGTCGCGTTAAATGTTTCGTATTATCAAAAATTTTAAGTTGAGTTAATTTAGATCAAAGTTTTTGTTCTTTTTTTTTTAAATTAAAAGTCATGCCTAAATAAATTGCATACGTTTTGCGGAAATCAAAAATTCGATGCAGTATGTATAGTTTTGTCCTACACTGTACATAGCGTAAACAAAATTCATAACTTTTTTACCATCAATTTAATTAAAAGCCTTAAAAAGCTTTATTAATTTAGACTCATTTTGACTTTGCGCTGTTTTCTTGGCGAAAAAATTGTGTTTAAACAATTGAGTTTCTTGTATTTTAAACTGCAGAAGTTGAAAAAAAAAATTACTATAAAAAAACAGGCGGGTAATCTTCTTAAGGGGGTCTTCTCATTGAGCAACTTTTTTTTTCAACTTTTTTTTTTGCATTTATTTATAGCTTGGGTAGTTGTGCATATGTCCCTAAAAGGATTTTTAGAAATTCGAAATACTTTAGAAGATACAGCCTTTTTTGTGAAGCAAGGTCTGATGGGCAAGAAGGTGATGGAGGTAATAAAACCAGCTTATGAAGCGCTGTCGGCAGATAATTTGCTTGAAAGATGCCTTGGATCTGAAACTCAGAATTCCAATGAGTCCTACAATTCTGTTCTTTGGTCACTTTCGCCCAAACACATCAACTCAGGCGAACGCACCATCGAAGTGGCCAATTTCATTGCAACGTGCCTCTTCAACGACGGTTTTATACCCATACTTAAAATTATGGGTTTGATGGGTATTGCGATTGGCAAAAACGCATACGAATACGCACTATCTCGCAATGAAGACAGATTGAACCGATCAGAGACTCGAGCTGCGGCATCATCAAAAGCTGGCAGAACGGCTCGCAGAGCAGAGAGGGCAGCAGAAAGCAGTTTCTACGAAAAAGAGGAAGGTGGCCTGTATGGAGCTGGCATCGCCGACTAATATTTGTAAGTAAAAATTGTCAGCTCTTTAAAACTGCATTTAAACATTTTTGATTTTTTTTTTTTCCCCCAAAAAAATTACTTCAAACTTTAAACGCGTTTATCTCGAACCCACGTTTTTCGAACTGGCGGCCATGATATCTCCAGTTCAACTGAACCGATTTTCATGAAACAAAATGGAATCGACGCAGAATTGTCACCATTCTCGGGTGAACCTCGACCATAATTTTAAAAAATTTTTTACTATTTTTTTTTTACACTAAACTACAAAAAAAAAAACCGAAATTGAAATTTTTTTTTTTGAATAGCCGCCATTTTGTCAATAAAAATCACAAAATTATGCTTGAGGTTCACCCGAGAATTACATCTATACTGATTATAACCCCGTTGTTTTTTTCATTTCAGACGCTCCGGAGACCCGGAATCGTGGCCGCCGTGACGACACCTTTTTTTTTCACCACCAACTTTGAAGTCTCATTACTTTTTGAACAGCCCACGTATCGAGGAAAAAAAAATTTTTTTAGTTACTTTGAACCTTTTGTAATACAATAAATAAAAAACGTTTTCAATTATTCTTTGCGTTTTCAAATAAGAATTTTTTTAAAAAGGGTCCAAAAAACGGGTTTTGAATGAGAAGACCGCCTTAACGCGGGGCTGGACTCTGACAATAATGTTTTTAAACATGAAAGCCTTACTGCTGAGCCAAGAAAACTTTTCCAAGCTGCGATTGCCTGCAAGCGAAAAAAAAATCTTCAACGCCTTTTCTCTATGAGGCTCAATTTTTATCAGGCTGCAAAAAGAAGGTGACAAAATTAAAATCCTCAGTATTGAGGAGCTGCAAAGTTACTCAACTAATGTCATCGATGAAGAAGTATCTGATATATCACCTTATTGAAAATGCTTTTTATGGTATATATAATTTTGTATTCTTCTCTATTTCTATCTTTTTCAACTTCTTTCAACTTCTTTCAATTCTTTTGTTTTAATTGTCCTTATTTAAACGCTTTTAGTGCTTGCGTTGTTTCTGCTATTTATGGTCGTAGGGAATAACTTTGTCTACAGCGCTGATGAAAATTATAAAACAGTGATTGAAGTCTTGTGCAAGCAACGCTCTGGCCTGAAAATCGTTAATTTTAACGCAAGAAGTCTGAATGAATTTAAGATGGACTGCACTAAATATGTATTCGAAAATTTTTCCGTGGATGTAATTTGCGTGTTTGAAATCTGGTTTCACGAAGACGTTGACAACTCTTTTTTAAATATAAATAATTTTAATTCGTTTCAACATGACAGGTTAAACAAAAAAGACGGATGGTGTTGCAATATATTGTAAGATATCTTTGAATGTTAAAGTGCTCAATAAATCAAGTGGTTCAGGTATTGAATATCTGAATGTTGAAATTTTTAATAATAGAACTAAAGTCTTTCTCTCGTGCGTGTACAACCCTTATCGTAACTGTAGCTTAGAATCTCTTCTTAAAGACATCTCTTGCTATGTCATAGACTATCAGCACTTCATTTTGTGTGGTGATTTCAATGTAAACATTCTTTCAAACGACAATCTTTGTTTAAATTTAATGGATAATTTTGCTCAAGTGGGACTCAATATAGTCTATTCAACTTCTACAACAAGGCTTGCTAACAATGTTTCTCCAAGTTTATTGGATATTTTTGTTGTTTCTGATCTGACGTCAGTATTGCTTTTTGGCCAATTGTCATTTATTTCGGATCATGACCTAATATTTTGCACTCTGGATATTGATCTTTCTTCATCTGTTACTGATACCACTTTTATTTTTCGAAATTTTAAGCATATTGATTATGAAACTCTGTTTGATAGCTTGTCTCTTATTAATTGGACTGACTGTTGGTTTCTCAGCTCAGTTGATGAAAAAATAAACTTTTTTATTGAAAAGATATCTGATCTTTTCGAAGTTCATGTGCCACTTTGTACACGTAGAGTCACAAATACGTCTTGTCCCTAGTTTACTTCCTGTGTCAAAATGACTCTAAAAAGCGCAGCAAAACCTATAGCAGTTGGAAACGTAACCCAACTGATTTCAACTGGGAAGCATTCAAAATATCAAGGAATGAAGCTTCCTCAGCCTTTAAGTTGTCCAAAAAACAATCCTATCTATCCCACGCTCAGTCCCACGTTACCATCTAAAAAGTCGTGGAATAATTTAAAAAGTATTGGAATTCGCAATAATAAGATCGAATCTTGCCCAATTGATCCGAATCTACTCAATAGTTTTTTCACTGCAAGCTCGGTAACAGACGAATCTCTAGAACCCTTAAATCATAGTAATTTTGCCCACGACTTTCCTACACAGTTCGATTTTAACACTATAAACGAAGTGGATGTCACTCGCTGCATAACTAAAATCAAGTCAAATGCTTCCGGCGAAGATGGGATCTCCCTGAAGTTTGTTAAACTTATACTGCCCTATGTGCTCAGTCCGCTTGCGCACATTATCAATCACATCTTCACAACCTCGTGCTATCCCACTATCTGAAAGGTGGCAACTGGTATTCCAATTGCAAGAAAAATTAACGCGCGTGATCCTTGCGACTTCCGACCTATTAGTGTGTTGTCTTCAATTTCAAAGGTCTGTGAATCTCTTATGGCTGAGCAGATTTCAAACCACATTTATACTCTCGGTCTAATGACGGATCTTCAATCTGGGTTCCGCCGCGAACATAGTTGCTCCTCCGCTATCGTTAAAGTCATGGATGATATTAGAATACCCAATGATATGGGACACTTGACTTTACTCTGCCTACTGCACTTTTCCAAAGCTTTCGACACAGTGAACTATGAAATTTTGTGCAATAAACTCAAGTTCAATTTTGGTTTCTCTGATACTTCAGTTCGTCTTTTAAATTCTTATTTAGGTGGAAAGACGCAGAGAGTAAAAATATGAAATATGTTTTCTACATTTAAGAACACTACTGTTGGAGTACCGCAAGGCTCGGTTTTAGGCCCTCTTCTGTTTTCCATGTTCATCAATGACATTTTCGATAAATGCAATAATGTTACAATGCATGCGTACGCTGATGACCTACAATTATATTTGTCAAGACCTATTGGGCTCATTGAAGATGAAGATTTAGTTATTGTATCAGATTGGGCTAGAGAAAATAAACTTAAACTAAACCCCATTAAATCTAACGTTTTACCAATCTCTAAAACCCCCTTCACAAAGCTGCACTTTCCGCCAATTCTACTCAACGGCATCGACTTAAAAGTTGTTAGTGAGGCATTCAATCTTGGGTTCCAAATAAATAGTTCCCTGTCCTGTGAGGACCACATCAATTCCTGCGTCAGCAAAATCTACTATGTTTTAAGAAATCTGAGAATGACTGCAGCGTTTGTTCTCATTGAAACGAGACGTAAACTTGTCTTACAACTGTTGATGCCAATTATCACTTATTCGGAAGTCGTTTATTGCAATCTTGATTCGCGATCATCCCACAAGTTGCTAGTTGCTCTGAATAACGCTTCCCGTTATGTATATGCCTTGAGGAAATACGACCATTTATCGTTCTTTCGCACTAAGCTACTTGGACGATGCCTATTTCGTTATCTTGAAGCAAGAATTCACGTTGTCCTCACTACCTGTATGAAAACTTCAGTTCTGTAGATCGCATAGAAGCATGCACCTCTTGATTCCGAGCTACTACTATAAAAATTCTAGCAGGCTATTTTTTGTCAGCGCTATTAGACTGTGGAATTCTTTGCCAAATAACATAAAGGTCACTTCCAACCAAAGAGCCTTTAAGAGTTTAATCTTCGAATATTTCTCATAGTTCTATTCTTTTCACGATTTCTACTACTTCTTTTCTTTATTATGTGCATATTTTTAAATAATGGCATGTTTTTGTCAGATTGTTTTTATCTTATAATATTAAATTTAATTTTAAATTTAACTTTGAAGTAGTCAAGGAGTTCGTTTACCTTGGCACCGCCATTAATACCAAAAACGAAATCAGCCTGGAGATAAAGCGAAGAACAATAATTGCTAATAGGTGCTACTACGGGCTCAGTAAGCAACTAAGTTCCAGAGCCCTCTCTCGATCGACAAAACTAACACTCTACAAGACGCTCGTTCTACCTGTGCTGCTTTATGGCGCTGAGGCATGGGTAGTTTCGCAAACTGACGCAGCCGCTCTGGGGGTGTTCGAGAGAAAAGTTCTTCGCAAAATCTTCGGTCCTGTTCGAGTCGGCGATGACTATCGCATCCGAATGAACCACGAGCTGTATGAGCTCTACGATGACATTGACGTAGTTCGGCGTGTAACTTTGCAGCGACTACGCTGGCTGGGTCATGTCCATCGTATGAACGACGAAGCTCCAGCGAAAAAGGTGCTCGAGGCGAGGGTCGCTGGTCAACGACGACGAGGGAGACCATGCCTCCGATGGATGGACCAGGCTGAGGAAGCCCTAACCGCACTTGGTGTATCCGATTGGAGAAGGCGCGCGCAAAGCAGAGGCGCCTGGCGAGAGCTGATGAGGTCGGTAGAAACCCGGACACGGGTTGTTACGACCAACTAAGTAAGTAAGTAAGTAAGTTGTAATGAATTAATTTTTCCTTACAATTGTTGTAAATATATTTCTTTAACCTTAGTTTTTTCTTAAATAACAAGTATAATCATTCATCTCAGTTTTATTAGTTAATAGTTTAATGTTGTAATATCTCTTAATAATTTTATTGTTAATCAACTTTTTTTGTGCAGCATGCAAAAGAAATATTATTCTTATATGCTAACGTACTCTGCTTAATAAATTGAAAATTGAAATTGAAATTGAAATTGAAAAATTGTATAGGTTATTGTCGCTTTTCTTCACACAAAATGTATGTAAATCCGAAAGACTCATTTCAATACTTTGTGTTGGAA